>JAXQQM020080084.1:0-17001 GCA_034641835.2 Pinus albicaulis | reverse complement strand
TAACAATAGAAGGAGAGAAAACCCTGAACATATAAAGTTATAGCTATGAAGGTTCCTTGAAACAATTTTAGCTAAGTAAAGGCAAAGAGCATGATTGAAACAGACTTCTTTGGAAAACCTAGGAAAAGATGCTCTTAAAGAGATGATTCCAAGAACAGAGTATTTAGTGGCAACAAATATGCAGTGCTAGCCATGAATCATGTTGAAACCAACTCATCTAAATCATTCAAGAAATAGACGAGCATAAGACATCCTTAGAGAACAAAAAGATGAATTCTCTAATATGTCCTAGCAGAAGAAAACATTAAGGCAGTGAAGGAAACAAACAGACCTAAGGTGCCATTAGCAAACATGTCTTAGTCTAAATTCTTTGTCCTACTGCAACATAGAAAGATGAAAAAATATGATAAAATAGATAACATGAACAAAATTAAACTTCACCATCAGCGAGGCTTATGGATCTTGCAAACAATCCTCCTCCATCAACAAACAAATCAGGTAATGCATGAGCTCCAAGACATCAAATTCTCATCAAAAAATCAATGAGACTATGTATTGATCTAGAATAAGTCATCAAAATCCAACCCAATACATAAGAGCCTCATGCTCTATTTATGGATCAAATGAGGAGGTGGAAACCAGAAGAGGCTTCCAGAAACCCTAATTTAGTCATAAATGTGCTTAATGACCATGCAAGGCCCAAGACACATAATATCTAAGCTAATAAATGAAAAATATCATAACATAACTTCTCAATCAAATCTGGAGTGATTTTCCCAAGAAAATATTAAAAACCCATTTTGCCATCAATTTGTGTGTTTTGTTGACTTTTGGCACTTTTGGTCCTCTGTGCGTAGCGCAAAAACAACAGAAATTAGGTGTACTTGCAATCTAGTTTTGACCTCCTTCCCAGTGTCAGATTTTGCACTATGATGGCTCATTGAAAATATTTTCAAGTCGGATTTCCAATCTACCTTTTTTTTCTGAATGAATTCCATTTTACTATCCAAAAATCCATTCTCCCAACACTTCTCGGTGCATAGCGCCACCTTCAGCAGAAAATAGGCTCTGTTGAAGTCAAGTTTGGACCACTTCTCGATGTAGATTTTTTCTCCGTGATGGTTCATTGGAAATATTGATGAGTCCTCTTTCTAGATATTCCTTTGGGTTTTGATTGGGTTCAATTTTCCTATCCAAAAATCCATTCTCCCAACACTGCTCTGTGCATAGCGCCACCTTCAGCAGAAAATAGGCTCTGTTGTAGCTGAGTTTTGGACCCCTTCCCTACACCGGTTTTGGCCCCGTGATGGCTTGTTGGAAAGTTTCGTGCGTATAATTTCAAAAAATACTTGATTTGTGCTAAATGGATGCCATTTAAATGCTCAAAAATCAAATCTCCCAACACTGCTTTGTGCGCAGCACTTGGACTGAAAAGGAGGCAGAAAGGTCAAATTTGAGGTGTTTTTTGACCTTTTGAGGGGGAAAAAATGCTCCAATTGATGTGAAATTTTGTGGGTAGAATTTTTGCGATGTAAAAAATCCAAAAATGTAAACTTTGAGAGCTGAGGATGCACCAATTTTATGTGTAGCGCCCAGGGTGTTGCGCTCCTAGGGGTCAAAATTTGGAAAAAGAAAAATTTTGTCCAAATTGCCTCAAATTTGGTGGAGAAGGTCTTCAAGGGTTTTTAGAAGCCTATGAAAAATCGTGAGCCATGTCTCTGAGTTTTTATTGGTCTCTACCTTCTTTGAGTGCTCTAAATTCAATGCCTCCTTACTAATTTTTCACTGTCACTTTGTTCCTCTTTTTCTTCACTACCCTCTTACTCAGCATGAAAACCACTCTCTTCTTTGTCTTTACCATCTTCTTGTCTCTTATATTGCTACCTTTAGTGTCGTTGCCTTGGTTTTGGAGTTTATCATCAGCCTTTTCATCTGCTTCACTTTGGCCTTGTACTCCATTGATGTCCTCTCAGTGGCATTCTTTTATCACTGTCTCCTTCATCAAACCCTATTTGTGCCTTGCTGGTTTCCTCTTCTTGATCTGCTATTTCTTTATTTTCACCTTATTTTTTCTTCATGTTCAATATTTCATCCATATTTTCACTGCTTTCACTTTGACTAGCCTTATTTTCATTTTTATGCACATTTTCCTCTTGACTGTCATGTTTATTTTATTTGCTGACTATCACCCTCATCACTATCTTCACTATATTCTCGGCTTTTACCTTTGCTCATCAGTAATGCCTCTTTTTGTATGTGGGAGTGATTCATGTGTATCATAACCATCCCTGTCTTCACCTAAGTGCTTACTGCTTTGTATATCTTAGAACATAATGGTTTTTTGGCTTGGTGAGAGCTTTAGGTTTAGGGAGGATAGATGTGTGATGCGAGGGTAGATTTTTAGCAAATGAGGGCAAGATGAATTAGGCTTAGGACTGTTTCAGAGTTTTTAGAAGGAGGGTTGTTAGTACTGAGTGTCTTTAAGCTAATGACAACTTCAAAATGGTATTTCTTGCCCTAGAAGGTCAAATGCTTGATTTTCATGAATATTAGGGTTTGACCAAGCCTTTAGGTTTTCAAAATTCTCTTTTAATTATGCATGTAAGATAAAAACTTGGAAAGGTGAGAAGAGGGGCCACTAACCTTGTTTAACCTTTTACAGGATCTTGGAGGAAAAATATTGGATTTTTGCCACTTTCTGAGAAAATTTGACCAATTTTGCTCTATGTGCAGCACCTTCCCAGGGGCATAGCACTTGGCTCCAGGTGTGCAGCGCAGTGTTATTTAAAAATGCACCTGCCTCTTCTATGTGCAGCGCCGGGCTCTAGGTGTGTAGCGCCTCTGCCAGTGCGCAATGCCATTTTGCAGAAGTAATTTGGAGGCCTTCCCGGTTTTGGAATGAGCTCTGTGATATCTCATTGGAAAGCTTGTGGAGTCTACTTTCCAAAACTTTTTTTTTTCATTTGGTGTCCATTTACCTGTTCAAAAATGTATTCTCCCAACACTGGTCAAAAAGTGTTGAATGATGGTGCAAAAATGCAGAGTGTTGGTGCAGAAATGTAGAGTGCTGGTGCATACCACTTTTAGATGCCTTCCTCAATTCCCAATTGAGCTCATGATAGCTCATTGGAAAGCTATTTAAGTCTAGTTTTTTTTTATTCATCAAGAAAGTAATTTAGACAATCTAGCTGTGAGAAACCTTGATTTTCCCAAGGTCACTTAAGAAGTGCAAAATTTCTCCCGTGACACCTGTATTTTTTATGTTTCTCCTAAACCATGATACCTGTGTAAAAACTGAAGGAGGTTTTCCTTCTTGGCCCTATGATGGACAAAAAACTCTCTCACATTTTCCAAATTCATCTCTGTTTGGTCAGAAACATAGTTTGAAGCAAAACTGGCCCTAGGTGTGGCAAATGACTTGGTCCTTGGAATGAATTCTTGGAAAATGATGGAGGCATGATGTTTATGAGCTGGTATGGACTTATTCTTGTTTACATGATCTACCAAATTAATCCTTTTCTCTTGTTCCTCCTTTTCATATCAAACCCTAGCTTAGTCGAAAGAGGAAATTAGGGTTTGGTGTGAGGATTTAGGACTGCCTTACAGAGGGAGGGGAATGAAGTGGTTAAGGGTTGTCTAAATTCTTGGGGAAATTTTTGGGGATAGGGATAGATGTTAGGGAGTAGGGGAAAGTGGAATTTCAGGAATTGACTGAGGGGAAGGGGTCCAAAAGGTCAAAACACAAGCCTAGTCTTAAAAAGTGTCAATTTGTGGCAATAAACTAGGTTTTGTAGAAAAATGATGATTCTGAGAGATAGGAGTGATGGGAAGTGTTTATGGAGGAATTTTAAGGATAGGAGGAGGTGTAAGAGCATCAATATACAAGCCTTGTTTCTTTTTAACCATGGAGGTCATGAAACCAAGAAAAATGCCCTTGAAAACCCTAGATGGATAATGGAGGAGTTAGGCAAAAATGAAAATAGAGGGCTGAGGCCAAAGGTGGCAAAAAATAGTGATAATGAGTGGTATGACACCATGATGGGTCCTTTGGGAGTAGTGAGCTGACCTTGACATGATGGGATGATGAAATAGTGAAAATTTACCCTAAGGATAATGAAGGCAGTGAGATTTCTAGAACTCACAATGTTCATGAACTTTGTTTCTAGAAATCTAGAACCGATACTTAGTCATCTTCAGATAGTGAAAATTATGGATGACTAACAAGTTTCTCAGCGCAAATAGAAAAAGGTTTGACAGTACCAAGACCCTCAAGATTAAAGGGGACTTATTCTTTTTTCCAGCAAGCTACCACCAAAGGAAGAAGAGATACTTTCAAAAGTTTTCAAATCACCTGCAAAAAAGGGTAAAAAAGATATCAGTCAAAATGATAAAGTGACAAAACCTTAGCAAAAGTGGGTTTTCTGATTTTAATTTATTTTTAAAGGGCATAAAGGCATCTAAATTACCACTTTAGCTCATTTGTCATTTGCAAGGAGAGAAAGAGCCTCCAGGAGAAAATTCTGAGTTTTTGAGAAATTCCGGGCAAAGTCATTGGCGCTGCGCTCAGAACCCAATGTTGCGCTCACAGACCCCAGCGCTGCTCATAGGGGGGTCCTCAAAATGTGATTTTTCCAATGCACTGCGCGTATAGCGGGAGGTGCTGCACTTATAGCCTGGCTCTATGCACAGGAAAACTCGACACGCCCAGGCCCGACACTGCGCGAATAAGACCTAACTCACTTAGTTTTCGGCACAGTGCTATGCACAGAGGGCAACCTGACAGGCTCGGTGCTGCACACAGAAGCCTGACAGGCCTGAACGCAGGTAGTGCTGTGCCCAGATCAGGACCCGACTTGCCTGGCGCTGTGCTCAGAGGCACACAACAATGCGGGTAGGGCACTGCGCTCATGCTAAAAAACCCTCCAACTTGCAGAAAGGTGCCTAAGGCTAAAGGAAAGCCTTCCAAACTGTTCTCAAGTCCCTGCAAGTAAGCTAATTTGGTAGTTGGCTTTTCCTCCTTGTCCTCCAAGTAAGTTTTATCATTTGGTGGTTTAAAAAATGATTAAAACCTAGTATTTGCAAGCCCTAGGTCTTCATGACAAATAAACCTCTGTTTTTAGCCTCCAAGCAAGTAATTGTCTTTTAAAAGGGATGTGTGAGTTAGGATAGTTATACTTAAATTCAATTTAAGCCCTAAATAAGCTCAAAACACTCAGTCATAAATCCATCTCCCTCTCACTCATTTGCAAAAGCTACCCTCACCATAATTTTCATTTCACTCCTCCTGCCTAAGTTTCACAAGCAAACCCAAGTTTGTCCAAAACAACCCTAATCACTATGTCAGGAGCAGAAGACAATGTCAGCAGTGAAGGAGGTCAAAGCATAAGGGAGGGAAGGTAAATAGGTTTGAACCCCAGATCACAGTGGATATCACTTCATCTCCCATGATTCTGACATGTTTTCAGAATGTGGAATGTTTCCAGTTTTGTGATAAGGTCAAACAAGTCCAAAATCACCCAGAGCTTGCAAGATTGTTTGTCCTCAAATTACACAATAAACAAGTAAGCCTTGCAGGGGTGGATTTTGAACTATCAACAAATTCCATCTCTAATGCTACAGATATACCTGCTATTGGTGAGAAATTGTTCAAGAAGGCAAGGTTGGACATGGACCATTATGATCCATTTGTCAAAACTAGGTACAGAGAAGGCTGTAGGGATATTTTCCCTTTCTCACACCTAAAACAAAGGTTTGAACCCTTGATGACGGTTATCATGAAGTACTTCACTTGTGAGGGGAAATACTCCAGAATTTATTCCTACCATGTTAGAATCCTCATGCATTTTACCAGGGTTAAATTGCTTCATTTGCCTTACTACTTGTTACACCATTTTTTGGTCATCTAACCTATTATCATTAGATGGACCCAAGTACACCATGTAAGACCAATTTTACCCTAAGTAAAATTTCTTTCACTATGTAAAATAACTTAATAAACCACATTTATTAGGTTGTTTATGGTCTAAACAGGAAACCCCAAAAGGAAATATTAAACAAACCTATTTGGTTTGATTTTCCTCATGGAATAATTAATTAAACCATAATTTAATTATCATTCCCAGTCATGTTTAACCCAAAAACAAAAATTAATTAGATAAACCTTTATTTATCTTATTATTTTCTAGGAATAATTATTTAAACCTTATTTAGATAATATTCCTTGTTAAATATGACCAAATCGCCCACAAATAATTAAATAAATCATTATTTATTTAATTATCTTTCAACCACTTCCTTAAATAATTAAATAAATCATTATTTATTTGATTATCTTCTAACCGCTTCTTTAAAAAGATAAATAAATCACTTATTTATTTATTTTGGACAAATTAAGGGATTTGACCCAAGTCAAAAACCTTTTCCCTCCAACAAATATAATAAAATATTCCATAAAAAGTGGATCTAGATCTGGTTAACCCATGCACCAAGATCTAGAATGACCCAATATTTTGTTATAAATAGGAGGGTTTTACCTACCATTCTTCACCTTTTGTTGCCTATTAGATCACTCTGGATCTATACACTTGGTCCCATTTTTCTACCATTTGCTGTGTGAGCTCCCTTTGAGTTCCATTATTTGTGTGGGTTTTCTACACCAACAAGAGAGAGAAATCTTAGATCTGAAGTGCTGAGGACTTCCAAGAACCCATCCCACTGAGGAGAATTGGATACGCCTTCTTGTTTTCCTCCCATGTGCCCAATTAATATAAAAATTCTTTCAAAAATTGTTCTTGTCTTGTCTATTGGTATATGGAGCAAACCCTTGTTTTTTCTGCTTAATGTCTTTTCCATGCATAGATCTGGTTTTTGCAGCTATTTTATGTTCAACTAACCATAGATCTGAAGATATTGGCAGCCACTTTTGTTGTTAGGGCTATTAGTTATGCGTAGCTAAAGTGGTCCTTTTTCGTACACTTTGACAAAGGATTCATACTAACAAATGGCGACTCCACACGGGTTTTAAATTACGACCGTTGTCGTTTTTCATATTCCTGCATATCCAACTACTTCAGACCCTAGGGTTTCTTTTCAGCTGTTTATTTTTCCTATTTTTATGTTGTTTTTCTCACATAAAACCCTAAAACATTAAAATTTTTAACTTCCGTGTGTTTCTGGCCCTATTGCGCAGGTAAGCGACATCATCCGCAACTGAGACGACAACTTTTCCGAAAATCTGCCGCCGAGACAACCGAAACGGGAGGTCGCACTTTTCAGCCCAAAAACTGCGACCTGGACCTCCAGGTCGCACTTTTCAACCTCTTTTCTGCGACCTGCACTGAAAACAAGTCAGAACCTGCAACCTGCCAATTTTTCAGTGGTTTTTCTACAATTTTTCTGGGTTTTGCTGAAGCTTCTGTCAGGGTTTTCCAGCCTCTGTCTCAGCCCGCTTTGACCTAGTTCTGATCTGTTTTTACTCATATAAGTGGGAACCTAGCCCCCTAGGGCTTTAGTACCCTCCACTTTTTGTGGAAGATTTTTAGTTGTTTCAGCCGTCTGTTTTTCAGAGTTTCAGCCTTCCCTTTTTCAGATCTGAAACCTCCTCCTCAGATCCCTTTAAATCAGCCTCTCTTCCTTTCAAATCACCTCTTGTCGTTTTGTTTGGACCTCTCTTTAGGACCTCCTCCCTGTCCTTTCCGCTTTTTGCTGATTTCCTCCCTTTTTCCAGCCACCTTGCCTCTGTCTCCTGGCTGTGATCTGCACCTCTTTTCAGCAGCCTTATCCTCTAGATCCCTGTCCCTTTTTGACCTTAGATCTATTGGCCTCTTGTCCGTGTGTTTTGCCTAGATTTTTTCCCTTTTTTAGCTGAGTTTTGAGAGACCCGCCTTCTTGGGTTAGATAGATGCACAAGTAACTGTTAATTTTCTATTATTTCAGCATTATATACTGTTCTCTGTAGGTTTATTTTCAGTTACGCAGCACACTTTTTTCTTGCTCTCAAAACGGAAAGGGTTTAAAAATTAAAATTAACGCACGCCACACACTGACCCTAAGCGAAGAAGCGCCTGGTTAACACCGCCTGGCAAAGACTCTAAAATCAATTTTCACTGCACCTTTTCTGCCCTTGACCTCAATTGATTCTGTCCCTTTCTGCCCCTGTCGGTTTCCTTCTTCCTGTCGTCATTGCGCCCCCAAGGCGCCTTTCCCGGAGACTTCTTGGCCTTCACCCTCAGTTTCCGGTCAATCGACCTGCTCCGACCCGCCGTCGTCGAGCCAGTCCTCCTCCAAGTCCGCACTCCGACTCCTCTCCTGATTCATCGGGTTCCCTTTCTCCTCCTGGTTCTCCCCCTGTCACCTTCACCATGTCTGGTCCAGGGCCTAACGCTGGTAGTGCTCCAGGCCCTAATGCCGGACCTGCCACTAGCGGAACCGCCACAGGAACTACCTCGGCCACACCCTTGCTGCCGTACATTGCAGGCCTCAGCCTCCCCGATTTCAATCAGTTGATCAACAACCCTATCCGCCACGATGTTGGTTGGCCTGCTATGCCAACCAAGCTCCCCTCCGACATCCCTAAGTTCAAAGGCCTTGCTGGAGAAGATCCAACCAATCATGTCCGATCTTTCCACATGTGGTGTTCCTCCAATTCCATTACCGATGACTCCATCCGTCTTCGTTTATTCCAATGCACGCTTACCGGTGAAGCTTCTAAATGGTATGTTGAACAAGCCACCTCTTCTCATACCACCTTTGCAACCCTTGCCCAAGCCTTTTTATCTTATTTCCAGCTCCCTCTCCGATACGATACTGGCACGGAGCTCTTGACTTCATTCAAGCAAACCTCTTCGACCCGCCTTTCCGCCCATGTTCAGGAATGGCGACGAAGACGGAGCTTATGTCGAGCCCCCCCCTTCGAAGATCGAGTTTACATGGACTGGTTCCTTCGCACCCTCTTAGCTCCTATCGGCAAATATGTCGCCTCTCACTTTCCTCAAACTGAAGAATCCGCCCTCCAAATAGCCTTGAAATATGACCTGATCTACGCTCAATCTGGTTATGTTTATACCGTTCTTCCTGACCTCCCCAGGCCCGGCGGCACTAACGCCTCGGGGGCATCTCATTCTGCCAACGGTATCGTTGGAGCCCTTTCCCATCCGTACGCTCAACCTCCTATGGGCTATGGTCTCCCTTAGGGAGGGGCCAGCACCTCTAGCAATCTTCCCCCTCCCGGTAGCATGTATCCAGGATATGGCATGCCTTCTCCTTTTTCCCAACCTCCTGCTTACCTCAATGTTGCCCAACCTAACCATTACCCTTATCCGCAGCTTGGTGCGCCAGCTCCTCCAGCATATGTGCTTCCATCTCCCTTGCCTCCTCAAAACCCGCAACAACACTTACAACCTCCTCCAGGGCAAGTATTTGCACAACAAGGCGCAACTAATCCCCCTTCTTCTCAAAGAAGGTGGAGAGGCAACCCAAACCAATCTGCTCCTGGTACCCGTGGACCCAATCCTGGTGTTGACCCTAACACTGCCACCCAGCAACAAGGCACTCAGCCCAAGCCGGACAGGCCGCTTTGCACAAATAAGCCTTGTTCGTGTTGTGGTGTTTATGGTCATTACACCCACGATTGTCCCCTCTTACCCCAGATGTGCAAGATGTGGGAGTCTCAAGCCACATTGCACGGACAACACGCCTCCCCTCATGCTCCTCCTAATGTGGCCACTACCTAACCAGCTGTGTTTACTGATCCTTTCCCTCAGCAAGGATTCGTGGCTACCCAATCGCCTGACAGCCAGGCCGCCACTCCCCCTTCCCTTTCTGGTTCCTCCTACTACCAGATCCTTATGATGCACTCCGATCCTTCCCCGACCGTCGACCTTCACCTTCAAACTCGGTCTCGCCAGTACCCCAAGCCTCCTGCTCAGTCTGCCCCCGAGCCTCCTTCTTCAGGTTCTACAGAGCCTCTTTCGACATCCAGTGGCCCCTTACATATCCCTCAACCCAAAGTAGAGGTTCATACCAAGATTCCTAAGGGACCCCTACGTCGAAACGCTGCTTCCGGTCGAGCTGCTCATTCGTATAGTATAGTAGATGATTTGGCGCAATCTCCTGCTGCCATTTCCACACTGGAACTCCTCTAGTCATGCCCTTCCCAAAAGAAGGCTCTACTATCTGTTGTGGGTACTGTAGATCCTGCTGATGACCAAATGATTGTTTTCGACGCCACTCAATCGGACCATCCCCCTCTTCCTGCTTACGTCGCCTTCCAAATCCCAGTCAAAATCTGGAACGCCAACGTTTCACGATGCATAATTGATGAGGGGGCATCCACCTGTGTGATGTCCGCTTCGGTTTGGAAGCAAATCAGATTCCCTGAGCTGGCCCCTTCCACGATCACCCTTCGAGCGTGGGACGGCCATGCCTCCCAGCCCATTGGCCTTTTCCGTAATTATCCTATCACCCTCGCCGGTAAGACTGTTTGCGTTGACGTCGAAGTCATCGACGCCCCGCTAGACTACAACATTCTATTGGGGTGAAGCTACACTTATGCTATGTCTGCTGTCCCATCCGCGGTTTTCCGCAAGATGTCTTTCCCCCACAATGGAAAGATAGTCACCATTTACTAGTTGACATATCATGAGCCAAAATCTCAGACGTCACCTGAGACGACCATCTCTTCTGTAGCCAACAAGAAAACCATCGATTCCTTGGCCAGTGTCTCCCTTGGCGTTTACAAAGATTCCTCCCTACTTGGAACTTTTCCTAATCTCCCTCCTCCTCCCATCACTGATCCCAGCTTATCGAATGTTTGCATGATGCAATCGTCCCAGGCTGCCCGTAAGCGGCCTGCCTCGGCTAGTCAGCAACCTCCCCCTTGCCCTCCGCAACCCGCTCCTAGCCATTCATCTCTGCCAGCTGGACCGCCTCCTTCTGGCCCTCCCCCTACAGCTGGTATCCCTGAACCTCTTTATCCTCCTGGATCGGTTCCCCCAGGCCTTAACCATCTCGGAGCCATCCCTCCTGGTCATTTCCCTGCTGGGCAGATCCCTTTCCTGGCTCCCCCTCCCGGAGTATATTTTGTCCCCGTCATGGCCACCCTCTCTCTCCCTAACCTGACCTTGGGCATACCCATCTGGTACCTTGATCCTCCAGCAGCTACCCCTCTTGGTCACCCTAAACCCTACATGGCTTTGACACCGGTCCAACTGGTCCCCCTCACTTCCTCTGTTGCCCCTGTGCCCCCAGCACCTCCATAGGACCCCTCTCCTGTCATGACGGCTCCCAGGAAGAAAGGCAAAGCCCACAAGGGGGCACCCAAAGACAAGACCATCAAAACTGACCCGACCCCTCCTCCGCCCGCAAAGCCTTGTGCCTTATGTGATGTCGCCGGTCATGCCACCCATGCTTGTCCCGAGTTGCCCCTTATTCAGCCCATGGTTAAAGTCGCGTTCCCTGAAGCTACGGCCCCTGAAGCCTCCACTCCTTCTTCGTCCGTAACCAAGAACCCCAAGAATCTCCGCACCAACAAACCCTGTGATTTGTGCGGCGTTCATGGCCATTACTCCCACAATTGTCCTCACATGACGCATTACCGCGCCTCTTTAGAGGTGGTCCGAGAGTATGAGGTTGAAAAAAATCAATCCGCCTCTCCCATCCTCGCGCAGTATGCTTCAGGTCAGCCTGAGGATCCCTCCACTCCCATCGACATTCCCCCCCCGATGTTCAAATGACGGAGTCTACTGTAACCATTCTTTACCTATCCTCCTCTGCGAGACACTCGGAGCCTAGCCCCCCTGCATTCTCCCCTGTTGTGTCACCTAACCACCCCTTTTCTACCCATACACGAGATCACTCCACCCGTGTCCCTGTTGACCTCCGCAGCTCGAGTCCTTACCATCCTTCCGATAGCCCTCATATACCACCATCTAGTTTGTATATGAGTCATAGTCATCCTGCTCCTTGCACTCCCTCCCGTAGTTGCCACCTGATGTCTTCTGTGCACTCACGCTACCATCATTGCCTCTCCTCCCCTCATTTGTTGTCTTGTAACACCATTCCGCAGGACCCCCCGTCCACACCCTTTATCGGTTACGCCGATGGTGCAAGTCGTTACTCTCGGAATCTAGCCTCGGCAGGTTGGGCCATCTTCACCCCCTTGCATGCCCTTGTTCTCTCTAACGGGGTCTGCATTGGTTCTGCCACCAAAAATCAGGCCGAATATGATGCAGTGCATGGTCTCTTAGCCGATGCCCTCTTTCATCGCATCCTCCATCTGCACGTTCGTTTGGATTCCCTACTTCTTGTAATGCAACTAAATGGTGTTTATCGTGTGCATAACCTTGTGCTGTTTAGACGCTATTTACGAGTGAAACTCTTGATACGTGCATTTGAAACCATAACTTTCAACCATGTACCTCGAGAACAGAATCACTATGTAGATAGTATTGCAAACCATGTTCTAGATTGGCATTTATCACACGCATTTCATACAAGACAATAACATTCATAATCATTAAAAATGATGCATATTCATAATATGTGTCGCAAAAACATGTTTTTAGAGTCCATCTAATCTGATACATACGACATGCCCATAGCATGTTACAAAAAACTCAAAACTGGGGGCACCACCTGCCCCTACATACACACTAGGGGGCACCACATGCCCCACACCTAATCAATATCTGGCGGATCCCGAGCCAATGGCTCTGCCCCTGCAGCCTGTAGATCACGTATTCCCTGACCGGCCATCGCCATGCGCCGCATGACCCCTCGCCATTCCGAGGGTAGACCAATACATGACTCTATGTACTGGTCATCTAAGTTTTTCCACCCGCGCTCTGATACTCCGGTCAGCAACCTTTTGCATCTACGGCGGATGTCCTCCAGAAGGGGGGCTGCATCCTCATTTTGCGCTACTCTCGACCCACTCGGACCTGCAACTCCAGCTGCTGCCGGTCGTCCCATATATCCGGTCTATTTTACCGGTGCTATATCTGCATACCAACAATACATGAATCAGTACCCTAGCTACTATTCAAAAAACTGTAACATGCCCATACAAGAATAGCAATCTGTCACTTACCATTGGGCCCCCAGACTCGACCAGGCGGAAGTGGCAAGTCCAGATCTCCACAATAACTCATCCCACTATAGGGATAGTCGTCTATGTATAACGGCATCTGATCCCAATGGGCAAAAAACTCAGGTCGAAACACTCGCCCGACTGCCCCTCCCCCTCCTCTGCATAGTAGCCGCCCCCACCGGCGCATCCTGGGCTCTCTCGGGCCCCCATCTAGAAGTTGTACATGAGGCCGCAAGGTTGGGATCTTCTCAAAGAAGAATAAAGTCCCATACGAGCAATCGTGGTTCACTTGCTGCTTGCAGAGCGACAACTGTCATTTTAACGACACCAACATCATTTGGGCCCACCCATAGTAGGTCCCACTCAACACACTCTCTACCAGCATCATCTGCCCCCTGGTGATGTGATGGAACGCCTGGTTGCCCAGGATACGCAGCACAGCTGCGGCCACTGCACGGGTTTCTAGCCTCTCTAGATCCCCGATCGGTATCCGAGTCCCCTTGACTTGGAGACCCGGTCGACAATGTCGTTCCACAAACTCCAAGATATGCCAGCCCCGTGGTAATACTGGCTGTGTGTTTCCCACCATCCCCAGTGGTGGGAGACCCGTCAGGAAATATACATCCTGGACCGTCAGTTCGATCCTGTGCCCCTGCACTACAAATACCTCATGCTCCGGATCCCAATAACTGATAATCCGCACCAACAAGGGCTCTCCTGCTCTCATTAACGGGTTCTCCAAAAAATTTAGAACCCCAAACCTGGCCAACACACGACGGACACCCTGATCCGCCTGGATCTCTGCCCGTAATGTACCCAGGTCTCTCTCTCTCCAGTTAACCCATAAATCTGCCATACCTGCACAAAAACATCATCTTTTTCAGCATACAGATCGGGAATACCATAACCAAACACAAAAACCCAACTCCCAGCCATAAAACAGCACCAAAACCCCCTCATCTCCCAGGTCGCAGTTTTCTGCCCAGTTCAGGACTAGGTCGCAGTTTTTGCCCTGAAACCTGCGTCCCAGGTCGCACTTTTTGGCCCAAAAAGTGCGACCCGGCCGTAGAGATGAAGGAGGGTCTGTTTCTGGGATTTTGGGCCCTAAACTGAACTTTCAATCCATCAAAATGAAAGAGTAAGGTTAGGCCTCTTACCTACAACTGACGGATCTCGATTCCAATGGTCGGTTTGTCCGCTACGCTCGCCGCAAGATTTAGGGCCTTCTCTCCTCTCTACATTCACCACAGCAACAATAGCAAATGAGTGAATTTGGAGGGAAAATTGCCTTATTAAAAGAGAACCCCTGTTTCTTCTTTCGACTACTACAACCACACCGTAGCCCCGTTTGATAAACCGTCTACACCGTTGGAAAGCTCTCACTGAGCCCTCAAATGGGTATCTGTTAGTTTTTTATGATCTGATACTTCACCAGGACACATTTTGTCCAAGAAAGGTCACTTCCCCCCTCATTAAAATCGAACTTCCTCACTTACGACACTTGTACTTGGGGCACCACTTCGCCTCCTTACTTGTCTTTGTTCGTGTCGATTTTCGTCATGAGTTCCCATCTTGTACTCATGTTTTGATGGCCCCCCACTGGGCCTTTACTGTGTGGCAGCACCATCGAGTCGCCCTTGTTTAGAGCATCCAAGTTGAGTCATCATCGCATCCATGGAGTCTATCCCGAGTCCCTTTGTGCCCCGCTATAGCCCTCCATCCTTCATTGCTTGGTCTCTCTCTTGCGTCGCACTTTATGACCTTTAGTCCCACTGTCCCCTATCCCTTATGATCTTGTGTCAGTCGTTGCCATGTCATTCATGCCCTTTATTCTCTAACAAGGGAAGTCGTCCATTCGCTACTCAGTCCTTTCCATTTCCCTATCATCATTAGTGTCAGTCTGTCCGTCGCTCCACTATTTTCTCTCGTGCCTTAGTTGAGGATGTCTCATTGCCTCACCTATGGCGGACCTCCTTCTATCGACATCAGCTCATTCCTTCTAGAAGCCAGGTCTTGAGGGCGGTGTACCTTGGTTCTAGCTTCCACTCTTGTTCGGTGCCTCGGATCAGGCAAAGGGACCTCTTGTTTCTCTTTGACTTGATTGTTTCTCCAGCTCCTTTCAGCATGATCGAGATCCGTATACTTGATGGTACAGTGATCCAGCAGCAGCTCTTGATGATTACCGAGTGTGTGTGAGATGTCTCAACCCTCACGAGGGGGTGGCCCTGCAGGTAGCCCCCCACATGCCCGGATGACCTCTTCCTTGCAGCCTTCGATGCAGCTCCAGATATTTGATGATGTTGGCCTTAGCCACTTGCAGCGCCTCTTTGATTTGCATGTATCAGTCAGATTTTGTGAGCCCTTCCCCATTTACAGGGGGCATTCGGGTTGTATTTGTATCTCATGTACTCAGATATTATTGTACAAGTCCTGGCTGTTATCCCAGGCACAGCATGTATATGGGATTCCTCATTGTATTTTTATCTGGCTCATGATTATGCCAGCTGTACTCTATGGTTCGGTCCCTTGTTTACTGGACACACTATTCTTTGTACTTTGTCTCGGCGGGCATAGGTATGCCTCCCCCGCCGCCTTCAGCACAGGTACCCTCTCATAAAAAGAGACTTGTTGCACCTGCGAGTCTCGTCTCCTCCGGGTCTAGTCCTTCAGCACACTATCTACCTCACCTTTCTCTCTCTGACTTCCCTTTTGTTGTCTAGTGATTGAGTTCTTACAACGTACTTCGGTCATACGATTTGCTCCTGACACTCGCATGCTGGGGGGCAATTTGTTACACCATTTTTTGGTCATCTAACCTATTATCATTAGATGGACCCAAGTACACCATTTAAGACCAATTTTACCCTAAGCAAAATTGCCTTCACTATGTTAAATAACTTAATAAACCACATTTATTAGGTTATTTATGGTCCAAACAGAAAACCCCAAAAGGAAATATTAAACAAACCTATATTTGTTTGATTTTCCTCATGGAATAATTAATTAAACCATAATTTAATTATTATTCCCAGTCATGTTTAACCCAAAAACAAAGAAATTAATTAGATAAACCTTATTTATCTTATTATTTTCTAGGAATAATTATTTAAATCTTATTTAGATAATATTCCTTGTTAAATATGACCAAATCACCCACAAATAATTAAATAAATAATTATTTATTTAATTATCTTTCAACCACTTCCTTAAATAATTAAATAAATCATTATTTATTTGATTATCTTCTAACCGCTTCCTTAAAAAGATAAATAAATCATATATTTATTTATTTTGGACAAATTAAGGGATTTGACCCAAGTCAAAAACCTTTTCCCTCCAACAAATATAATAACATATTCTATAAAAAGTGGATCTAGATCTGGTTAACCCATGCACCAAGATCTAGAATGACCCAATATTTTGTTATAAATAGGAGGGTTTTTCCTACCATTCTTCACCTTTTGTTGCCTATTAGATCACTCTGGATCTATACACTTGGTCCCATTTTTCTACCATTTCTTGTGTGAGCTCCCTTTGAGTTCCATTCTTTGTGTGGGTTTTCTACACCAACAAGAGAGAGAAATCTTAGATCTGAAGTGCTGAGGACTTCCAAGAACCCATCCCACTGAGGAGAATTGGATACGCCTTCTTGTTTTCCTCCCAAGTGCCCAATTAATATAAAAATTCTTTCAAAAATTGTTCTTGTCTTGTCTATTGGTATATGGAGCAAACCCTTGTTTTTACTGCTTAATGTCTTTCCATGCATAGATCTGGTTTTTGCAACTCTTTTCTTGTTCAACTAACCGCAGATCTGAAGATATTGGCAGCCACTTTTGTTGTTAGGGCTATTAGTTATGCGTAGCTAAAGTGGTCCTTTTTCGTACACTTCGACAAAGGATTCATACTAACAATTA
>JAXQQM020087645.1:0-300850 GCA_034641835.2 Pinus albicaulis | reverse complement strand
TATTATGGAGATATTCTCCCTCTGAATGGGAAGCCACTTTAGCCATCTTCATTCAAGTCATCAACATGTCTATAATAATGTCATGTATCAACATATATGTTAGATCGTAAAGTTAAACATATATCCAACATGGTCATAACACACTAGCATCATCTATTTCACCATTACATCATTACATCAATATTTCATCAAGTCTTAGTGTCAAATAGCTAATAGGAGTATATGTCATATAACTTAATCCATGAAGTCAAGGCATTCAATTTTACCATATGCCATACATAAAAACATAACTTTGGTAGATTCTGAATATTAATCTAAATGTTACACTTTTATCATCATGGCTACCACGCTTTTCACAAACATTATCAACAATCAAGTTACCATTTATTAGAATCAAGGTGCTAGACTTATTTATGGGATCAAGATATCTAAAATGATAGGAGTTAGCCAAACATAAAGTATACCAATATATCCAGAATAAACAATTCCAAGTGTCTTTATAGAATCAAGAAATTCATCATGTCTAAAATCAAATATGCTTGCCAAATATCAATAGTATAAAAAATCAATGTCTCTATGTAGCTCTACCATGACTTAATATAATGTAAGTTACTTTCCCAATACTAAATACATCATTTCATCATGAGTATCATGAATCAAAATTTCATATGCATGAGCCATTTGTGAAGGTGATATACTTCTCATTCATTAGGGATTGCCTTACCATCTAATATTACAGTTGGATGATAACATTGAAACGATATACCATGCATACCTTGTAGTATACATATACATGTGCACCTTCTCATAGGCAGCTTGTCGCACTTTTCCACCTTTTTCTTCAAGTGCCTCTTTCCCTTTTCCAACACTAGTTCTTCTCTTCCTACACTAGCCATGATCCTCAAGATGGATTCACTTATCATAACTTGTCAGGAGGTTAGAATCATCCAAATACTCAAATATGTAGGAAGTAATAATCAGAACAATAATTAGATCCATAAGTTCTAAACAAAATTAAGGACATAAAGGAGTATCATAAATAAAAAAAACACTTATCTTCAATTAGAAGTTATCATCTCCCTCTTGAACCAACCTTCAAGACCCATCATTTTCCATTCATCAACTTCATCATCAACCAGGCCTAGTAGAAACTATCCCATCTAGGGATTCATTAAATTTGTCACAGGTGCTTTAGCATCCCCACATTGACCATGCTAGAGTTTCTAGATTTCATATCTCAAATATTTTCCATAAAATAGGGTTTCTCCCAAACCTTAACCTCATAATATTCATCAAACACTAATACACAAATTACCTAAGGTTGTCTTCAAACCCTAGAATTCTTTTAGGTCTCCACCATCCTCTCTTGCATCCATCAACGATGTCATCATAGGGGTGATATACATGAATTTTCTTCAACCCAACTTCGATACCATGTTAATTTTTCTTAGGGTTATATTGTTCTTTTCTTTGATAATTGAATTTATTAAATTCACCCCATAACATCATTACATTATTCAGATTTACATCACTATTCAACAACATATGCAATTATGTATAAAGAACAATATCATCATCATCAATGTAACATAACATAAAGGAACAATAAAAGAAAATCATTTACACATAGAGACATTAGGATTGGTCGAAGACGAAGGAAAAATCCACTATGAGGAAAACCCTTTCAAATTCCTCTTCTTATTAGATTGTTAGTGAATGATTTAGTAAAATAGAGTACAACTATCCATATCTTCATCCATACAACTATCCAACAAAATCAACTAAGCAACACCCATGAAATGAACCCAATAATGCTCATAACATAGTTACCGATCAAACGATAATTATTACCTCATAACGAGAACTCTAGCCCAAAAAAACTCAAAAAACATGAAAAAACAACCCAAAAAAAAAAATGTGTCTTCCAGAACGCACTGTTCTTTTTTAGGGTCAAATTTAAACATTTTTTTTAAATTATGCTAAAAACCAATTTTTTTTCTTGAAAAAAGGATTGAAAAAACACCCTTGAAACAAAAAGTGTTGATGGTGGAATAACGTCGCCAATTTTTTGTGTGCAAAAAACAACCTGAAAATGAAAAGTGTTGATGTTGGAATAACGTCGCCAATTTTTTTTGTGCAAAAAACAACCTGAAAACGAAAAGTGTTGATGCTAGAATAACGTCGTCAATTTTTTGTGTGCAAAAAACACCTTAAAAATGTAAAGTGTCAATGTTTGAATAATGTCTTTGTCTTTTCAGGGTAAATTGTCAACAATTATAAATAATGACATTAAAGATAAAATATCATGACTCTTAAAAACCTTAAAATTTCAACAATAAACATGACATAAAGGTAAAATATCAAAAGTCTTACAATTCCAATGATTTTTAGGCACGGTATTAAAGATAATATATTATCGTCTCTGAAAAGCCTTAAAAATCCAAGGATGACATTAAAGATAAAATATCACCTTTATGAAAATAAAATTCCAACGAGTTTTAGGCACGATATTAAAGATAAATTATCAGTTGTAAATTTTTTTTAAAAAATTAAAAAAATCCAAAAAAAGGAAAATATTTCAAAAAAAAAGGAAAAATTAAAAAAGAACACACAATTTAAAGAAAAAAAATTAACCAAAATTTTTTTTTGAAATAATAATAATAATAATAATAAACCGCATAATTAAAAAAAAAAGATAAAAAAAAAATTTAAATTAGTTAAAATTTAAAATAATAATAAAATAAAATATTAAAATAAAAAATATTTTAAATTTTGAAATTTAAATTAAAAATAAAAAATTAAAAAATGTTAAATTAATAAAAATTTAAATTAAAAATTAAAAATGAAATTCAAATAATAATTTAAATTAAAAAATATATATATAAATATAAGAAAAATACATTTTTAAATAAAAACATAACAAAATTCCCTTTGTTTTTCTAATTTAAAAAAAAAAAAAAACGTTTTCAAAATTAAAATTAAAAAATAATAATAATAATAATAATAAATAAATTTAAAAATATAAAATAAACTAAAAAACATAAAAAAATAAATAATAAATAATAAATTAATTTTTTTACTTTAAATATGTATTTACCGGCGCTCTAGGGGTTGTCAGTATCATGGCTGCTCTCCTGTCGTGCGTCAACCGAGCCCCGCGGGCCCTAGGGCACCAGGGGTTGATTCCCGTAATCAACGTCTGAAGCGGTAAAATGTGTGTTTTTTTTAAATTGTTTTGTTTTATTAATTTTATTATTATTATTATTTTTAATTTATTAATTTATTAATTTATCTTTCAATGCTTTTTTTTTCTTTTCTTTTTTTAATTTTTTAAATTTAATTTATATTTCTATTTTTTTTTTTAATTTAATCTTTTTTAATTTTTTCCTTTATTTTTTTTAAATACTAAGTTTAAAATGTGTTTTTCTTTTTTTAATTTAAAAAAAATGAATTATTTTTTTTATTATTTGAAAATTTATTTTTCATATATATATATATATATGTTTTTTTTTTAATTTAAGTTTTCTTTTTAAATTTTAAATTTTAAATTTTTTAAATTAAAATTTTTATTGTTAATTTTTTTTTTAAGTTTTGTACCACCTTTCATTTCTTTTTTCTTTTTTTTTTGAAATTCCATCTTCATTAACATGTCCAGATACATGACCTCGATTGGGGAAGGGAATTGAACCTGTGATGGGTGCCATAACAAATGGCGTCATCACCATTTAACCAAGACCTCACATACATTGTTTGAAAATTTTTATTTTAATGTTTTTTTTTTAGTTTTTTTCTTTTAAATTTAAATTTCCGAATTTTAATTATTTAAAATTTGAGTATTTTGATTATTTAATTAATTAATTAAATTATTTTTATTTATTTTTAATGGTTTTAATTATTTTATTTTATCATTTTCTTCAATTATGTTGTTTTTTTTTAACTTAATTTTTTTTGGTTAATTTTTATTTTTGTCTTTAAATTATGATTTTTTTTTCCTTTCTGAATTTATTTTTTGAAAATTTTCTTTATTTGTTTTTCAATTTAATTTTTAAATTTTTTTATTTTTGCAAGTTATTTTGTTTTTTTTAACTCTTTTATTGGTTTTTTTTAATTTTTTATATTTGTTCTTTTTTTCATGTTTTATTTTTTATTTATTTTATTTTATGTTTTATTACCAAGATGAAAGTCACCACTCTAAACAAAAAGGATTGATGTTGCATCAACACTTTTCAAAATTAGCATGAAAACCATTAACATTTAAAACCAAATGTTCATACTTGATAAATAAAAAAAATTAAAGTACCAAACAAATCACCATTTTTCTAAATCAACATGACATTTAAAAAACAAATCAAAGAAAATTTAAAGTTTCAAAAATATGCTAAAAAAAAACATATTATTCTACATCACCACTTTTCAAAATTGACATGAAAATCATGACATTTAAAAAAAAAATCATAATAAAATTTAAAGTGCCAAAACTATGCTCCAAAAAAAGGGTGATTTTGCATCACCACTTTTCAAAATTAGGTGCTTTTTTTGCTACCACAAAAATATGGGTACCAGGTAATTTTCTCGTTTGATCGGTAATTATGTTTCATACTCAAAACCTTGATTAAGAAGTCTATAATGAACTGTCATTGTTTGCGTTTAATGGTCGAACCCTGCATTCAATGAGCAAAAACTTTGGATAACAAAAAAAACAAACCAAAATTTAGGCTCCAGTCGCATGGAGGATGAGTCATGTGTGCGACTGGAAAGGCATAGTCGCCCCCTTGAGCTTGTAAGACAATGACTATGGTCGAATTCAAACTTTGGAGAGCTTGCAACTGTGATTCTAAAACCCTAGGTGCCAGTCGCATGGAGAATGTGTTGTGCATGTGACTGAAAACGTTTCGTTGCACAGATGAGCTGGCCAGTGAGCGACTATAGTTGATATCTCTCTATATCATGCCTATGAGTGAGGTCCAAAACCCGAAAAGAAAATTGTGAGCTTCCGACCCTACAATTTCTCCTTTGTGCGAACCCATTCTTCGTGGACGTGCCTAAGCCCTGTGTGATCCAAAAACAAGAAAGAGAATAAAATAATGTCTCATGATGATATCCAAATGAGGTTGATGTGACTTATATTTATATCCTTCCAATGGTGTCTATTAGAGTCATGTAATTTACAGTATCACAAGGTGACTGAATATTTCTTTCTTGCAGATTTTCATATTGTATATATATTTCAATATTCAAAGAATTTCCAAATAATAGAAAAAAGAAGAAGAAAAGAGGGTGTAAAAGGAAAATAAAACCCCACAAAAAAGGGAAATAGCTCTGAAGGTGCTACAAATAAAAATTCCACTACTCTTTAGAAAGGTTTGTTCAATCATACAGTTTCATCATGATTGTAAGATTTTCAATTTCTGTTGATAGGTTAGAAAATGAGGAATTGCCAAACTATTTAATCTTGGCATATCAGTAGATAGCTAGAGAATGAAATTGGCTCAACAGTTTAAACTGAGTCAATGGATGACATAAGGATAATGGTTAGGTTATAATTTCAAAAGAAAAATGTTTTAGGGTCTGCAAGTCCAAATGCACCCTACAAAAGAAGAAAAAATGCTAGATTTTTAGTTTGGGTAGGTAGAAAGGTTGAAGGAGAGAAATAGAAGAAAATATGAAAAATATTCCATGAGGCACAACTTAGAAATTGTATTTTTGTGGAAGAATAAAAATCAAAATAAAAAAGTATTTATAGTCTAAATTTTGGAGAAAGGTGATCCTATAAAGATTACAGACTTTGTGTTATATTTATTATTCTAAGTCCCGACAATATTAATTTTCCCTTATCTCCCCACTCATATTTTCCTTATCCTAAAGTCCTACACTACCCAAACATCTATTTTTCCCCAACCCCACCTTCACATCGCACATCCCATCCACAATTAATTAACCCCCATCTTTCCATCACCCCCAGCGCATCGCTTCACATCCGACGGCCCTCATCTGCTTTCGCCCCCCCCCCCCCCCCTCAACCTCCAAAATTTAACGGGAAGGGGTCCAAAGCAGGCAGAGACTCAGTTCAGCTGAGCCCATAGCGATAGCCTCCCCAAATCTCTTCCCCCCAATAAGCTCATGATCATCACCCTTTCAAATAGTTTTAAACTATTTAACAAAACCAATGTCTTATTGCAGGCATCATTGGACTTCAGATGCATGAAATTTTTATAGCGCTATGTTATACACCAGATTCACTGATCTTACTATTTTGCTTCATGCAATACAGAATATCTTCTACCATTGATCATTAATTGTAAAATAAAAACAATCGCATGCCACATATTAAACCCACATAAACAATCACACATATGAACACGGTATTTATGGGAAAGCTTAAATTTCAAAACCACCAATTATACGTAAAAATTATATTTCATAGGATAATGTAACTCTCGTGCTGCAAAGCTCCTCAAAGATCACAAGCTCTCAGTACAATCTCCAATTGCTACACACTAATCAGGTCCGATCTAGCAAATCTCATGCTCCCATCTCTGCCACCTGCTAGCCTGCCTCTACTACGCAATCACTACTAAAGAATGGATCTGAATGAAATCGAATTGGTCCAGCCTTGCTCACATAATCCTCATTGGCATCTCCAACCACTGTGTGTTGAAAATCATGCAACACTATAGTCACAACTGATAGTCACACTGTCCTTTCACCTACCTCTCCACTAGTCTCCACTGAAACTGTCCATGCACTGTAGTTAACTAATGTATTATTTAGTTTATTAATGAGTTAATAATTAGTGAATTAATTAATAATTAATTCACACCACTCTCACTAGTGTATCAATCAGTTAGACTAGATACAACTAGCTCAACTATGTTTAACTCAGTTAAACTGAACACAACTCCATCAACTACCTCAATAACTCCACCAAACTCTGTCACATGAGTTCTAACTGAAGTATCCATTCAATAGCTCCATAGCCCTCGAGGCAGTAAGTTTCCTAACATGTCTGTGCCCATGCCATACAGTACATAGCCAGCAGAAGATGCTCAAAGAGAATAAGATAATGTTTACCAATCCAAACTCTTATTAAAACCTAAACCCATTGACATATCTATTTTTAATTAAAATCTAAAAATAGGTCACCACTAATATTTCTAAATGAAGTCATCTGTTGATTGGGGATCAACCACATCCAAAAATAGCATCCTGCAACTCATAGAATATGATCGACATGTCTAAAAATAGACTTGCGCCAAAAATAGCCTGCGGGCCCACTTAGTGAAGGCAACTTCTTTCCACTAAGCTCATCACCTTGTTGCAATATCAACACTCCCTCTCAACAAGATAAGGATTATCTGACACCCCTATCCTACCCCTGTGGTATTCGAATTTTCTCCTGGTGAGCGCCTTCGTCAAGATATCAGCATCCTGATCCTCCGTGGGAATGTATGAAAGTAACATGATCTTCTGCACACAATCTCTGATACGATGATTTCAGATTTCAATGTGTTTAGATCTATCATGGAAATACTGGATTAACTGAGATTTTGATGCAACTATGATTATCACAATATATCATAGTAGGATCTAAGTGTGAACCGAACAACCCGACCAGGATCTTCCTAATCCATATAGCCTCGCAAGCAGCCAAACTCGCTGCCATATACTCGACCTCTGCTAAACTGAGTGCCACGGATCTCTGCTTCTTGCTGTACCAAGAAACTGTTGTTGACTTGATACTGAAAATCCCTCCAGATGTGCTCTTTCTGTCTGTTGGGCTCCCTACCCAATCTGCATTTGTGAAGCCACACAGCTTCACCTCATCCGATTGTCTGCACCATAATCCATATCCTGATGTGCCTCTGAGATATCTCCATACATGCTTGTCTGCCTTCCAAAAGAGCTTGGTACGCTTAACCATAGCTTGTGAAAGATGGTTAACAACATAGCATATGTCGGGTCATGTATTGACCAGATACATAAGCGACCCCACAAACAGTCGATAAACAGTGGCATCCACTACCTCAGCCGATGTAGCATCCTCTTTCCTCCATCCACCAGGAAGAGGAGTGTCGATAGGCTTGCATCCATGCATGTTGAACTTCTCCAGTATCTCCCGGGCATACTTGCCTTGAGACACAAACAGTCCATCACTGCGCTGCCAAATTTCCAATACCAGGAAATAATGAAGGAGTTCCAAGTCCTTCATCTCAAAGTCCTTTGCAAGATCAGCCTTGCATGAGTGTATCAATAGTTCATCACCCGTCAAAATCAAATCATCTACATAAAGTAAAATGATCAGCAACTTACCCTCCACCACAATCTGGTATAGGTTCGGATCTGCCTCACTCTTGGAGAATCCAAGTCCGGTGAAATAACTATCTATCTGTGTGTACCAAGCACGAGGTGCTTGTTTCAACCCATACAACACTTTCTTGAGCCTGAACACATGCGAATCACTGCTGAAGATCTCGAAACCTTCAGGCTGCTCTATGTACACCTCCTCCTCAATCACTCCATTGAGGAACGCAGTCTTCACAACCATCTGATGAATGTGCCACCCCATCTGCGCTGAGAGAGCAAGAATCGTCTGTATGGAAGAATACCTTGTGACAGGTGCAAAGGTCTCCTCATAATTGATCCCCTCAATCTGTGAGAAGCCTCGGGAAACAAATCTTGCCTTGTACTTCTTCACACTCCTGTTAGCTGCTTTCTTCACTTTGTAGATCCATCTCGAACATACCACTGATTTCCCTTCTGGCCTTGGGAAAATCTCCCATGCACTGTTTCTGACAATAAAATCATACTCTTCCACCATGGCATCTACCCATGCGGGATCCTCCACAGCTTCCTCGAAAGAGGATGGCTCTATCACGATACACTTAATCATAAGATCCATGTATCCAGTATACCGATCAGGTGACTGTCTTTGTCTGCGCTGTCATGTAGGTGCTCCTACAATATTCTCTGCATCTTGAGCCAGTCGCTCAGCTTCTATAGTGCACTTCCGCCCTCTGATGGTTGACGCTACATGAGTGGTCTCTTCCACTCCATGAACCTCCTCTTGTGGCTAATCCACATCCAGAGACTCCTCCTTAGGAACTAATAGCTCCTCATCTTCATGCAAGTGTGGCTCCCTCTCAAGTGAACACTTCATGGCTTTCTCCTCATGAAATTTGATATCCCGTCGCACAACAGTCTTGCGACGGTCTGGAAAATACACACGATAGTTGTGGGACGTATCAGTGTACCCCAAAAATATCCTAACCTCTGTAGTCAGCTCTAGCTTCTTCCTGGCATCCTTCGTCACATGAATGTAAATAGGTGAACCAAGAATCCTCAAATGGGAAATATCAGGCTTCTTACCAGAAAATGCCTCCTCGAGTGTACTCATGCCAAGTATCCTGTGAGGACAATGGTTTTGCACATAAACCACAGTATTGCATGCCTCAACCCACAAGTGTATGGGAAGGCCCTGATCATGCAACATCGCCCATGCAGCATCCATGATTTTTCTGTTCTTTCGCTCCGCGACCCCATTCTGATGTGGGTTATGAGGCGCTATGAGCTCTCTTTGAATTCCTTCTGCGCTGCAAAATTCCTTGAATTCGCCAGAGATGAATTCACCACCATTGTCACTCCTAAGAGCCTTCACCTAATTCCCAGATTCTTTCTCAACCAGTGCCTTGAACTCACAAAACTTTGAGTATGTCTCGCTCTTCTTCTGCATGAAGAAGATCCAGCACTTTCAAGAAAAATCATCAACAAATATCACATAGTACCTGTGCTTTGATGTCAAAGCTACTAAGAAAGGTCCACACACGTCTGTGTGAATTCTCTCAAGGATCGTCGTGGCACAACTATCCTTCTCGTGAAAGGTGGCTTTCACAAAATTTCCCAAAGTACATCCCTTGCATTGATCTAACTACGCAAGTGTACCTTTGGGAAGCCCGGTAGAAATCTGCTGCAAAATTTTCAAAGCTTCATGGTGAAGGTGGCCCAATCTCCTATGCCACAGCTCGCCATCATCCCGGCTCACCACTCCTTCTGCCTTGCCTGCCATTGCTACACAGCCATCTACCTGCAATTGATAAAGGTTCTTAACTCGAACCCCTATCCTCCGGGTTTCACCAGTTACCTTACTGTGCAGGAAAGCCTTTCCCTCGCTAAAAACAACATCATATCCCTTGTCTTCTAACATGGCCACCGAGATTAGATTCTTCTTCAATCCTGGAACATGCATCACTTCCTTCAATACGAAGGGTTTACTAGACTCCATCTCAAAGGAAATGGTATCGATACCAGTTACACTGTATCTACCATCATTGCCCATCTCAATGTGCACTCCAAGATCTTTCTCATCTAGATCAGTAAACAAATCTTTGTCTCTGGTCATGTGAAAAGATGCACCACTATCAAGAAACCATAATGAACCCATCACACTTGAGACCAAGCATGAAATCAGTGAAAAATCCAGCTCAAACTATGAGGCTAAGGCCTCTCCAGCTACAGATCCAGCAGCCTGCTTATTTTTATTCATTTGTGGACAATTAGTGGCGTAATGTCAGTGTTGGTGATAGTGAAATCACTTCACCTTGGACATGTCCTGCTTCTTGCCTTTTGCACTGGATTGAGAAGAATTCTTCTTGCTCTTCCCCTTCCTTGATTTGGCAGCCAAAGAACAATTTTTTTCATCTGAGTTCTTTGATGAAGATCCATCCCTGGTACTTCGCCTTATCTCCTCTTGCACAAGATCCGACCAAAGTTGCTCCCATCATGGCAATTTCTCCCGACCATTAACAACGTCCTGATAGGAATGCCAACTCTTCGGAAGCCTAAGGAGAGCCAAGCTCACCAAGTCCTCATCATCTACAGTCACCCCCACACTTCCCAGCCCATCCTTGCATTGGATGAACTTCGTGAGGTACTTGGGCATACTATCGCCTTTCTCCATTTTTATGTTCCTGAGTTTATCCTTGAGCGACAACTTCCTCTGGTCACTCTTGCTTTGGAATAAATCTGTCAACGCTTTCCACATCAAGAATGGAGAATCCTTACCATGAAGGTTGGACATTATGTTATCCTTTACACCTTCCAACAGAATTCTTCGACACTTTGTTGTCTTATTTTTCCATGCGTCAAGTGCGGCAGCATCGCTAGAAGCAGGTTTTGGAATTTCTGCATCTATGAACTCCTTCAACCCATTTTCATCCTGCACTGCCTCCATCCTATCCTTCCATGAAATATAATTTGAGCTACCCTCAAGGGCATACTCCAATCACAATCTTCTGAAAGACATCTCAACTTCGACACCAAGAAAACAGTACTGCAAATTCAAATTCCACCAGCACAAAACTCAACAGCTTCAATGTTTTGCAATTGCTCCAATGATCAATATCGCTCTGATACCATGTATAAATTTGATAATTGCTATGTTATACACCAAGATTCTCCTGATCACACACTATTTTAACTTCATGCACAATACAGAATCTCTTCTACCATTGATCATTAATTGCGGAAATAAAAACAATCGCATGCTCACATTAAACCCATAAAAAATCACACATATGAACACAGTATTTATGGGAAAGCTTAAAGCTGAAAACCCCCAACTATCTGTATATTATATGTCATAGATATCATGTAACAGTCATTATACAAATCTCCTCACAATCTCTCAGTACAATCTCCAATTGTTACACACTAATCAAGCCCGATCTAGCAAATCACATGCTCCAATCTCTGCCACCTGATAGCCTGCCTCTAATACACAATAACTGCTGAAGAATGGCTTTGAATGAACTCGAATTGGTCCAGCCTTGCTCATGTAATCCTCATTGGCATCTCCAATCACTGGTTGTTTCAAATCATGCAACACTATAGTCACAAATGATAGTCACACTGCTCTTTCACCTACCTCTTCACTGGTCTCTACTGAAACTATCCATGCACTATAGTTAACTAATGTATTATTTAGTTGATTAATGAGTTAATAATTATTGAATTAATTAATAATTAATTCAGACCACTCTCACTACTGTATCAATCAATTAGACTAGATACAACTAGCTCAACTATGTTTAACTCAGTTAAACTGAACACAACTCCATCAACTACCTCAATAACTCCACCAAACTCTGTCACATGAGTTCTAACTGAAGTATCCATTCAATAGCTCCACTTAACCCTCAGGATTAGCGTAATTCCTTTTGTCAACTCTTGTGCCACATCTGTGCACTTAACTGAAGTGCTCCAAGAGAATAAGATAATGTTTATAGTCCAAATATTATTAAGAGCTAATAATATTCGACATATCTATTTTTATACTGGCAATCTAAAAATAGATTCTGCCCAATATGTATAAAAATAGAAGTCCATCTATTTTTCCAACTTGACCAACCATCCACAAATAGCATCCTGAAACTCATAGAATATGATCGACATGTCTAAAAATAGACTTGCGCCAAAAATAGCCTGCGGGCCCACTTAGTGAAGGTGACTTCTTTCCACTAAGCTCATCATCTTGTTGCAATCTCAACACTCCCTCTCAACAAGATAAGGATTATCTTCCACCCCTATCCTACCCCTGTGGTATTCGAATTTGCTCCTAGTGAGCGCCTTCATCAAGATATCAACATCCTGATCCTCCATGGGAATGTATGAAAGTAACATGATCTTCTGCTGCACACAATATCTGATATGATGATACCGGATGTCAATGTGGTTAGATATATCATGAAATATTTGATTAACTGAGAGTTTGATTCAACTCTTATTATCACAATATATCACAGTAGGATCTAAGTGTGAACCGAACAACCCGACCAGGACCTTGATGCAGGCAGGGCCTGCAAACCCAAAATCTTCCCAACGATTTGCATATAAAATGCATCTCAAAATTTACACCCAATTGACACCTTAAGTCCGGGAAATTTCATTCACTGTCATTTGCGGAAGCTTTATCTCACAATCATTCCACTATGATTATCAAATTTACAACCAATTCTCATTTCCTTTAAATGGTCTACATAACCTTTCTCACTTTAAAATCAATTTAAAACTTCATGCAAATTTTATCAACACCACTCAGATTCGATAATCAAGAATTTATGTAAGACCCAATAACTCGCATCCTCAATTTCCATTTAACTCCCAACAAGGCCATTTCACAAATAAAATCTTTTTCTAAAAGTCTTATAAAAGACTTTAATTATTCAACCACTTGTCTTATTCATAAACTCAACTTAAAAACCCCCATTTAACAAATGCACCTTGTTACCATTATACATGTGTATCATTGGTTTTAAAATGAACTTGCATTGTTTTAATCCATCTAACTCCATCAGTCTCTACGCAAACCATTTGAATAACATCGCCCACGGAATTTATATCAACGTGCTTACCTTGATTAACATCCCGCAAATTCAACTGCGTCTTCAACGCTTCCATCAAATCAATATACGAGGTATGATTGTCTGCAAAAGCCTTCAAACTTATGAAGGTCCAAACTATAGCGCCATGCTATTTCATTGTCCAATTCACTCAATACGCCATCAATACAACATGATTCTCACATGAACCGGTTAAAATTAAATAATCGTGCATTTTCTACTCACCATGGATCGCCTGCAAAGTGATCTCCGTTCAATTAAAGCAACTTATCTTCGCTATATCATATCCAGAACATCAACATTCCTCAGAAAAAATTAGTGATTCCTCTGCGTCCTTGGGGATTCACTCCAAATTCAAAATCCGTCTTATGCTTGAACGCCTTTCTCTGCTACAACTATCCCGCCTTTATCCTTTAACTCATGCATCACGCTACAACTTGACATCATATAAACGTTGCAATCTAATGCTTATACCTACGTTTGACTCCTCAGATCGGACCATTCATCCATGCGTTCTGGTCTTGATTTAACTCAGCTTCAAACTCTCATTACGCAGTCAGCTTGTGCGGAATTTAATCTGCAACATGTAATTGCCGGATCTAATTCAAATTCAACCCATGTGTCGATTTATTAATCGATTCCCATGTCCATTGTTGAGCTATTAATAGCGTCCCAGTAACGCTTCCTCATACGCTTTCACGCGTTGAGACTATGCTCTTCAATGCTGTATATATTCAATACAGTCTTAACCTTAGCATTCGATTTCATAATACCTGTATTAAATCCACAAATAAACTAGAACACGGCTTCCAATTAATTTGTAACAAAAGCACTGGATTAGTTATCAGTTTATTCCACAGCTCAACAAATTTCACTTTAACCCAACATTCACAACGACCAATTATATTTTACCAAAACAAGTGCGCCTCCATGAATTCAACTTCTTAAAGTCGATATGTCAATGTTGCTTTAATTGACAATCGATCTAATCCTCCTTCAGTAGGATCAATTTCTTTTCCTGGATCCTTTCATCAAATGCTCATTCCTTCAATCGATCTCCCATAGTCGATACTTCAATTCATGCATATACATTTAACCAGAAACTGCACACAACTTTTCTGTGTTATTCTTCACAAAATTGGCATATCAATTTCCACAATTACATACATAATTCATTTCAAAATCCCACTTCAGAAATCTAATATACAGTTCCTCAATCAATCAACCAAAATATATATAATTCTGAACAATGTTTTCATATAAAGAAAATGAGACCACTTACAAACTTGTATTTGGCCCGATATTCAACACTCATGGCCCTTTACAAACACTGGAGGCTTATAACCTCTTTCCCTATTTTACACTCTAATTTCACCCCTCAAAATCTATTCTACCTGCCCTATTTGCCTTTGAGGCCTTCTAATTTATACAAATTAAAAATGCACTAAATTGAGTTCTATCCCTTTAAAATCTCAACAAATCCCTAAATCTCTCAACATCCCTAAAAGATAGATTTTTATCCCTAAAACTTTGAAACTAATTCCAACTTAGGCTCCATCATTAATTCTAAATTATCTTGAAACTAATTTCTCTCATGTTTCTAGTTGTTTGGAAACATTTACAAATTCTCACAAATAATTAATTAAAAACATAATTAATCACTCAAAATCTTATAAATATTTACATAAAATTAATAATTTCTTAAAACAATGAAACCCCCTAGTTTAAATAAAATACAAGGTGTTTTCTGGAGCTAATGCTCCTGCATCAGACCTTCCTCATCCATATAGCCTCGCATGTAGCCAAACGCGCTGCCATATATTGTGCCTCTGCTAAATTGAGTGCCACGGATCTCTGCTTCCTGCTGTACCAAGAAACTATTGTTGACCCGATACTAAAAATCCCTCCAGATGTGCTCTTTCTATCCGTTGGGCTCCTTGCCCAATCTGCATCCGTGAAGCCACACAGCTTCACCTCATCTGATTGTCTGTACCATATTCCATATCCCGATGTGCCTATGAGATATCTCAATACATGCTTGCCTGCCTTTCAAAAGATCTTGGTAGGCTTAACCATAGCTTGTGAAAGTTGGTTAATAGCATAGCATATGTCGGGTCATGTATTGACCAGATACATAAGCGACCCCACCAACTGTCGATAAACAGTGGCATCCACTACCTCTGCCGATGTAGCATATTCTTTCCTCCATCCACCAGGAAGAGGACTGTCGATAGGTTTGCAGTCATGCATGTTGAACTTCTCCAGTATCTCCCGGACATACTTGCCTTGAGACACAAACAGTCCACCAATGTGCTGCCAAATTTCCAATCCCATGAAATAATGAAGGAGGCCCAAGTCCTTCATCTCAAACTCCTCTGCAAGATCAGCCTTGCATGAGTGTATCAACAGTTCATCACCCGTCAAAATCAAATCATCTAAATAAAGTACAATGATTAGCAACTTACCCTCCACCACAATCTGGTATAGGTTTGGATCCGCCTCACTCTTGGAGAATCCAATTCTGGTGAAATAACTGTCTATTCATGTGTACCAAGCACGAGGTGCTTGTTTCAACCCATACAATGCTCTCTTGAGCCTGTACACATGCGACTCGCTGCTGAAGATCTCAAAACCTTCGAGATGCTATATGTACACCTCCTCCTCAATCACTCTATTGAGGAACGCAGTCTTCACATCCATCTAATGAATGTGCCACTCCATCTGTGCTAAGAGAGCAAGAATCGTCCATATGGAGGAATACCTTGTGATAGGTGCAAATTTATCCTCATAATCGATCCCCTCAATCTATGAGAATCCTCGGGAAAAAAATCTTGCCTTGTACTTCTCCACACTCTCGTCAGCTGCTTGCTTCACTTTGTAGATCCATCTCGAACCTAGCACTGATTTCCCTTCCGGCCTTGGGACAATCTCCCATGCACTGTTTCTGACAATCAAATCATACTCTTCTACCATGGCATCTACCCATGCGGGATCCTCCACAGCTTCCTTGAAAGAGGATGGCTCTGTCACGATACACTTGCTCATAAGAGCCATGTATCCAGTATACCGATCAGGTGACTGTCTCTATCTGCGCTATGATGTAGGTGCTTCTACAATCTTCTCTGCATCTTGATCTAGTCGCTCAGCTTCTGTAGTGCGCTTCTGCCCTCTGATGGTTGGCGCTGCATGAGTGGTCTCTTCCACTCCATGAACCTCCTCTTGTGGCTAATCCACATCCAGAGACTCATCCTTAGGAACTAATAGCTCCTCATCTGCATGCAAGTGTGGCTCCCTCTCAAGAAAACACTTCATGGATTTCTCCTCATGAAATTTGATATCCCGTCACACAACAGTCTTGCGACTATCTGGAAAATACACATGATATTTGTGGGGCATATCAGTGTACCCCACAAATATCCCAACCTCTGCAGTTGGCTCTAGCTTCTTCCTGGCATCCTTCATCACATGAATGTAAACGGGTGAACAAAAAATCCTCAAATGGGAAATATCAGGCTTCTTACCAGAAAACACCTCCTCGGGTGTACTCATGCCAAGTATCCCATGAGGACAATGGTTTTGCACATAAACCGCAGTATTGCATGCCTCAGCCCACAACTGTATGGGAAGGCCTTGATCATGCAACATCACCCGTGTAGCACCCACGATCGTTCTGTTCTTTCGCTCCGCGACCCCATTCTGCTGTGGGTTATGAGGCGCTATGAGCTCTCTTTGAATTCCTTCTGCACTGCAAAATTCCTTGAATTCCCCAGAGATGAATTCACCACCATTGTCGCTCCTAAGAGCCTTCACCTACTTCCCCAATTCTTTCTCAACCAGTTCCTTGAACTCACAGAACTTTGAGTATGTCTCACTCTTCTTCTGCATGAAGAAGATCCAACACTTCCGAGAAAAATCATCAACAAATATCACATAGTACCTATGCTTTGTTGTCGAAGCTACTGAGAAAGGTCCACACACGTCTACATGAATTCTCTCAAGGATCTTCGTGGCGCGACTATCCTTCTCGTGAACAATTAGTGGCGTAATGTCCATGTTGGTGATAGTGAAAGCACTTCACCTTGGACATGTCCTGCTTCTTGCCTTTTGCACTGGATTGAGAAGCATTATTCTTTCTCTTCCCCTTCCTTGCTTTGGTAGCCAAAGCGCAATTTTCTTCATCTGAGTTCTTTGATGAAGATCAGTCCTTGGTACTTCACCTTTTCTCCTCTTGCACAAGATCCGACCAAAGTCGCTCCCATCCTGGCAATTTCTCCCGACCATTGACAGAGTCCTGATAGGAATGCCAACTCCTCGGAAGCCCAAGGAGAGCCAAGCTCACAAATTCCTCGTCATCTACAGTCACCCCCACACTTCCCAGCTCATCCCTACATTGGATGAACTTTGTGAGTTACTTGGGCATACTATCACCTTTCTCCATTTTTATGTTCCTAAGTTTATCCTTGAGCGCCAACTTCCTTTGGTCGCTCTTGCTTTGGAATAAATTTGTCAACGCTTTCCACATCAATAATGGAGAAGCCTTACCATGAAGGCTGGACACTATTTGATCATTTACACCTTCCAACAGAATTCTTCGACACTTTGCTATCTCCTTTTGTAATGCGTCAAGTGCGACAGCATCGCTAGAAGTAGGTTTTGGAATTTCTGCATCTATGAACTCCTTCAACCCATTGTCATCCAGCACTACCTCCATCCTATCCTTCCATGCAATATAATTTTAGCTACCCTCAAGGGAATACTCCAATCGCAATCCATTGAAAGAAATCTCAACTTCGACACCAAGAAAACACTACTGCAAATTCGAATTCCACCAGCACAAAACTCAACCGCTTCAATGTTTTTCAATTGCTCCAATGATCAATATCGATCTGATACCATGTATAAATTTGATAACTGCTATGTTATACACTAATATTCTCCTGATCACACACTATTTTAACTTCATGCACAATACAAAATCTCTTCTACCATTGATCATTAATTGTGGAAATAAAAACAATCGCATGCGCACATTAAACCCATAAACAATCACACATATGAACACAATATTTATGGGAAATATTAAAGCTAAAAACCCCCAAATATATTTATATTATATGTCACATATATCATGTAACAATAATTATACAAAACTCCTCATAATCTCTCAGTAAAATCTCCAATTGTTACACACTAATCAAGCCCGATATAGCAAATCACATACTCCAATCTCTGCCACCTGATAGCCTGCCTCTATTGCGCAATCACTGCTAAAGAATGGCTCTGAATGAACTTGAATTGGTCCAGCATTGCTGACGCAATCCTCATTGGCATCTCCAATTACTGGTTGTTGCAAATCATGCAACACTATAGTCACAACTGATAGTCACACTGCTCTTTTACCTACCTCTTCACTGGTCTCCACTGAAACTGTCCATGCACTGTAGTTAACTAATGTATTCTTTAGTTGATTAATGAGTTAATAATTAGCCAATTAATTAATAATTAATTCACACCACTCTCACTAGTGTATCAATCAGTTAGACTAGATACAACTAGCTCAACTATTTTTAACTCAGTTAAACTAAACACAACTCCATCAACTACCTCAATAACTCCACCAAACTCTGTCACATGAGTTCTAACTAAAGTATCAATGCAATAGCTCCACTTAACCCTCAGGATTAGCGTAATTCCTTTTTTCATATCCTGTGCCACATTTGTGCACTTAACTGAAGTGCTCCAAGAGAATAAGATAATGTTTATAGTCCAAATATTATTAAGAGCTAATAATCTTCGACATATCTATTTTTAGAATGGCAATCTAAAAATAGATTCCGCCCAATATGTCTAAAAATAGAAGTCCATATATTTTTCCAATTTGACGAACCATCCACAAATAACATCCTACAACTCATAGAATATGATCGACATGTCTAAAAGTAGACATAGTCTAAAAATAGACTTGCGCCAAAAATAGCCTACAGGCCCACTTAGTGAAGGTGACTTCTTTCCACTAAGCTCATCATCTTGTTGCAATCTCAACATAGTCGTTGCCCCATGCCTTTGCGCCATGTCCACCACCGCCTATGTACTCCTTCCAATCATGTTCATTCCCGCCAACAACCCGTTGCACAATAAATGGTCAGGTCGTTATCCAACAGATCCACGCCAACTCAACGAACCCCATCCAATCATAAATTAAATCCCAAATTCATGCTCGATGCAGATTTTACTTTGCTCATTTTGTCTGAATATTGTAGGTATTGAATTTTCAGGGGTTTGCATAGAAATCATAATCGACCATGGTTGAAAAAATCCATTGTTCATCTAAAAGAATTATCATCTCTCTATGAATCGGATTACATTTTCCTCTTTAAACTATTCCTTTCTTATCGTGGTCCCCTTTCGATTATATCCCCTCCCCAGTGCTGATCTATAACAACTCCCTCTCTCTGTTCCCTTATTCTTTCATCCCATTCTCCATTGCACAGAGAGAAATAAGCTACAAAAGACAAAAATGCCTCTGAAGCTAGATCAAGAGACATTTTATCCTATGGTCTACCCACAAGTGGACTTGGATTGCTTGGCTCTAGTAGACAGATACTATAAAATCCATGAGACAGAGTCAGACTTCGATTTATTCGATGTCTACTGCTGGCCCAAGGATAAATTCCTTGAATAAGTTGATGATATAGGCCCGTGGGAGACCTAATTACCTCTTTACATCTTTCCAAAAACCCATAGTTGTCCAGAGTTCATCAGGAAGTGCCAAGCCTGTTATGACATTAATCAGAGAACCATAGTCACCCCAACAAGATAAATCATGTTCACCATCAATGCCCAATCCATCTAGCAAATGATGCAGGCACCCAGTCCTAAACAAACAGTTCCTTTCTCTTATGAAGCCCTTGGAGAATTTTATCAGAAGCTTGACTTTGCCAGTAGAGCAAAAAATTTATAGATTTTCATGGCCACTGATGCACCAATGCCTACAAAGAATCCTCCATATCCTTCATTTATCATTCCTGATAGGACCCAACACATTGTCATTTTTTTATCTTATTTATTGGGGTATCACACTAATCATTAGGTAGATAAAGACATGATTGGCTTCCTGTCCATTCTTTCCTTAGATGCTAAACCCGCAGTCATGTTTAAATATGCCCATTTTCTTGCTAATAATATTCACGACCAGTTCCTAAAGTTTCAGACAGAGGAGGTATTCAAATACACCTCTGTATTGGTATATATGTTTGTCTATTTCCAGTCCAGCAGGTTTCAATTTCAGATGACCAAGGTAAATGAAGATGTTGAGCCTCAATCTATCATCTTTTGGACCACTCTGCTACTAAGGGATCAGAAGAATTATACATACAAGTATTTTGTGGATTTAGTTTTGCACCCAGCCATTAGCATACTCAACAATGCAGCAAAGCCAAGGATAAATGAAGAAATTAGGAAAACCATGCAACTGACAGATTAAGTAAAGACAATACATTGGTATTTATGCCAAAATTACATAGATATCTGAGTCTATGGGTGTGAGCTATCCCCCTAAAAATTTCCAAAGTCCTCTCCATGAGGGTCTTTGCACTGGTGTATATAAGGCAAATGATACATACAGATGAGCTTCACTTTGTTTCTGCAAAGAAGAAGTCCCAGTTCAAAATCAAGGTACAAATTGGGCCTTTCATCTGTAACAGTAGAGCAACAATGGAGGAGGTAGGTAAGATATTGAAGGGGATGGGTTTAAGCCACCATTTCACTTGGCCTTATGACCCTGCAAGGATTATCTCCAAGAAAAGGGTGGAAATCAGGTCCACGCCCTATGTCCACACATACAGGCTTGCAATTGAGCAGTATGAAAATCAAACAAAATGGGTGACCAACAACCTACAAGAAGATGAAGAGCAGGTGATTTCCACCTCAGTCATCCAACCCCCAACCCCACAATAAAGGAAGAGTGCGGAAGAAAAAGAAGACAAACGGAAAGAGCAAGAGAAAAAGATAAGGAGAAAGAGGCCAAAAGAGGATCAGTCACCTTCGGTGACTGATACCTCTAGTAAAGAATTCAAACTAAAATATAGGAAGAGGACCCAAATTCACATGGACATCGATCAAGGAGGTGAATCAAAGCATCAGATAGTAATTCATATGATGGACACCCATAGGTCATCTCCAGCAAGTGGTCAAACAATGACCTCCCCTACATCCTCAGCCACCATGTCTCTGCAACAACAGGGTCTATAGACATCTACTTCTAGTCCTGCCATATAAGGCCAAGAAATATCAGTTTATGACACATTCAAGGAGATAAATTTGAGGAATGAGGTGTTGAAGACAAACACCTAAAACCAATTCTAGAATCAAACCTCAAGTTCACAAAGAAGGTTTTTGTCTTCCTCTGATACTGAAAAACAGAGGATGTAGATGGCCTCTCTAGAAGCCCTAGTCCCACAGCCTCAAGGAGCAAGATCTTATAAGAAGGCATCATTTGATTTTAGTACCAAGGACATCCATCCTATTTACCAAATGGAATTACACAAGCAGGTCAGAGAGATGGTGGCCTCCACCTTGACAAGTACTGCCATGAGCTTATCAAAACTTTAGGTATCTTTATCCAATACTCAATCACAACTCAAGATGGAGAAAATATCTACTATGGCTAAAGATTCAAGAATAAAATATTTAGAATATTTGATAGTGAAGCTTGGATATGAGCCAACCAATGTCCAATATGTGGAGGAATTTTTTAAGAAAAACAATGCTGACATAGCAGCCCTTAGGAAACAACTTAAGATGTCATCAACATAATACCCTTTGGCTAAAGGCATTGAGGAAGAGGAGTCACAAAAGGCAGAGTTAATGAATTTATTTATGGAACAATCTGCCCAAATAAATAAAATGGAGACCGATATGGAGAAGCTACAGAAGGAAAAAGAAGAAGCAGCTCGAGTGGCACTCATCCCACTGGAAGTTGTTCCCATTTCATCAATTCCATCAGCTGTTCTAGAAACTATTGGCGAATCCAATGAGACAGATTAGTTGTCCAAGGCCATGGAAAGTATGACCCTGCAGTCACAAGAGATCAAGAAATTGGAGGCACAGATAGGCATCCTAAGGGATCAAAAGGCTAGATCTGAAACTTCCCATGAGATAGCCAAAAATCATATTGAGAGGTTGGAGAAGGCAGAGAAGGAATTTTCAGCCAACAACATTTTGTGCCAAATGAAGCTAATAATTTGGGGCAATATCATAGATTCAGTGGATGAAATTTGGCAGTCCATCTATATTATTTTTTAACATAAATATTTGATTGACAAGTGCACAGTGACTATTGAAAAAGAAAATCAGGAATTGGGAAATATGCCAATCATAGCCCCTAAAATCATAAAATTTTTGAACTCCAAAACTATTTATGATCTTGAAGAGGTGGATGTGCAGGACAGAAGAAAAAACATATTAGAGGTGAAAAGAGTCCTCACTACGAGGAATTTGGTGAGACAACTAGAGGCAAAATGTCACGAATTGGACAGAGCCATCGACATATTCTTAAACAAAATTGAGCCATTGTGGGCAAAGGGGTTGCCCTCACTATATGCGATTAATAAAAACAACTGGCCCAAAAGGGATATTATATGACCAAGCTCAGGGAGATAGCTAAAGACACCACCAAATTCTCCAACATCGAAGGAAACGTGACTGGGAAGTTTGTCTTGGATATTTTGAGCAATGACATCTTTATTCAACATGAGCTGAAGCATGTTTTCCTCACTAGGCCCACTTTCAGAAAATACACAAAGGTGGATGAAGTGTATCGACAGGTCATAGGGATGAGAATTCCCAGTAAGAAGAAATGGGCCAAATTATGCATGTACCAAGATTAAAAAGGCATGGTGAACACATCAGCATGGCCACCGATCAACTAAAAGCGCCAGCACTGCATCATATTTAATGATCCAGCAAAGGTAGCCCAAAAGTAGAGCGAGATGTCAGGGCCACCCATAATTTCCTCTTCATGACCACCTCAGCCACTTTTAGCCTACTTTTGGATTCACGAAGAGCTGCCGAAGTTTTTGGATTCACGAAGAGCTACCAAAGTTTTTGGATTCATGAAGAGTTGCCAAGATTATTTCCACAAATGTTTTTTTGTCATAGATATTTTGTCCGGGCCTTGCATGGCCACACTTGTATAATTGTTGTTTAATTTTAATTAATAAGAGTTGCCGAAGTAGATAGGGCAACCGACGTAGTATTTAGTTAAATACTGCATGCATTGGCAGTGTTAGTTGTTGGACATTATTGGACCATGCATTGTAAGAACTACTGTATTGGAGCGCTGTAATTTTTGGAGTTGACCATCAATAATAAAGACCGTTTACAGGATACTTGAGCTATCTTAAATGGTGATGTGTTTCCTATCTGTGTTGAATTTTTCCATTGTTTTCCTTGTTGTGCATCCATTTATTTGATTGTAAAACATAAATTTTAGATTAACATTTTTTGCCAGAGCACCATAATTATGTATGTATTTACCATCTAAATGTTTTCTTCTGAAGTCTGGTTAAATAATTCATAATTGATCTTTAATCATTACTGAATATCACTATTTCCCCATATCATAATTCATACTGCCTTAGAGATCCAACTAGTACGGTTAGCTTGCCTTATGATGCTCTTAAAAAATTGATGCCACAAACCAGCCCTTTGAATCCATAGCCCAATGGATTAGTCTCTACAGAGCTACTCATTCAACCAACAAAATCAATCAAAACAACCAATTCTCACCATCACTATTACTAGCCTAAAATCAACATTCATAACATTAAAGATAAATTTAGATCATTAATAGAGAGAGCCCTCTATGAGTCTAGGAAGCCTAGGTCCTGGATTCCAAAGCGCTTTTATGTTGTCCTATATCATTTATTCTTGCCAACCTTATAAATTATAGGGCCACAACATAATGGCGACTCCATTGGGGACTATTGAAAAGCTTGAAATTTCATCAGAACTAAGAAACCCCAGTCAAAACATTGTATGATTCAAGTTTTTTCCAAAGATTTGTTTTTCAGCTGTGTTGCAAATATTCATCATGTCTGTGCTCTGGGTCTAAATTCTGGCTCCCAGAAGAATCTTTACCAGATCTCATCCTGACCCAAATCCTCCTGCAATAGTTGAAAATCCATAGAAAGTCCTGAGAAAAACCCCTACGATTGAGAGTCAAACGGGTGGCAAATCTCTTCACAGAGCAAGTTCCCTCCCTGGAAACCTTGTGACCTTTGAGGACATCTCACACAATTTACATTTTGAAAAAATATTATTCAAGCCAAATCTCAAAATTGGACAGACCAGACAGTTTTGGACCCATCTATCCTACAACAGAATCCAATTGCAGAAGCCTCTACATCCATGCAAGCTAACCTTCAGCTTCTCCAACACTTTGACTCCCTTCAAGATCTGGTAGCAAAACTCACCTCAGCTGTCGATGATGCTTACCTTCAAAAATCTCTAGAATTATCTTCTTTGACTACAGTAGCTCCCTTTGTTATTTCCAAGTCTTCTCATCCTCATTCAACCCATCGGGGTGTATCTGTAGCTCCTACCACTTCCTTGAAAATTTCCCACCAGAGTTCCCAAACCACCATGCATACACCCACCATCCACCTTCCTTTATTTAATCCTCTACCTCCCATTGTCAACCCTCTTCTTGTCAATCCCCCTTGGGTTCCCCCACCACAAATCATGGCAGCCATATATGCTCCGTTGGTGTTGCCACCACCTGTCATACCCATGCCACAGGATTATCAGTCTAAGATTCCACAATTTTGTGGGACTGGTCCTATAACTGCTCAATAGCATATTGATAAAATGAATGATTGTTTTGACCTTCAAGATATTGATGATGAAAGTGTCAAGTTGAGGATGTTTGCCCAAATCTTGGGAGGATAAGTAAGAAAATGGTTTTTAAAGGTTTGACTCCAAATAGTATCCATGACCTCCCTGCCTTTCACCAGCTATTCATTAATAAGTGGGAAGTTAATAAAAACCCTCTTCAAACCTTGTCAGAATATGAAAACATGAAGAGAAATGTTGGAGAGAGTGTCCAAGACTACTGCACCAGGTTTAATAATGTATATAATGCACTCCCTACTCACATGAAACCTCCACAAGGCTTGGCCCTAGTTAATTTCCCAGATGGTTTTGATCCATAAATGGCTTATAAGCTTAGAGAGAGATATCTTGCAAAATTGGAGGAAATTCAGAGGGATGCAGTAAACGTAGAAGCAAACCTACTTGCCAAGAGGGATAGAATGAGAACTGAGAAGAGAGTTACTATAAGGGAAGAACCATCAGCTTCCACATCTGATGCTAAGATTTATAACCTGGTTAGAACTATGGAGAGAATGATGGAGGGAATCAACTTGAATGAGAGAGCTATTCCTAGAGAAAATTAGCCAGCTCCTCAAAACAGAAATCAAAACCTTAGAAGAAACCCCCCTCAAATAAGACAGAGAGAAGAGAGAGGCCTTGAATAGAAAATTAGGCCTCCATTCTAAGAGAACTATTCTGATGAAGATGAGGGAGTGGTAAAATAACTAGAAGAAATTTAGATTAATATAATGGGAATTAATGAAGAGGATTCTGTTTTCCTTACTGAAGAAGAGCAAGGTTTGTTTTCTCTAATGCAAAATGAAGTAGAATCTGAAGAGTTTGAGGATTATAAACAAGGGTTTGAGAATGAAATTATGGAGGTACATAGACAATATAATCTTAGAAGCAAGAAAAACTCTAATAAATCCACAAAAAAGGATATTGAAAACCCTGTCAACAGGTCCCAGAAAACAATCCCAAGAAAACAACAAAAAGTTCAAAGAAAGTTGTAAACATCACAGGAAAGAATAATATAGAAAACATCACTAGTAAATCATCTATCAGCTTTGTTAAAAAATTTCAAGCTGATATCCCTACCACAAGTCAACAATATAATATTACTGCAATAATAGTGCCTAAGAAGACTAATTGTTCAAATCTGCTAAAAATACAGACACCATTCAACATTAAGAAAAAAATTGCTAGAATAAAAATCTCAATTCATCTCACTGAATTGATTTATAAGGATGTATACAAATATCAGGTCCTAAAGGTACTGAACATAGAAGAAATTACTGACACTGTCAATCTGAATGATGATAAACTTGAACTTTTGTTTGGGCTAGGAGTAGATGGTAAATCCCAGGACAAAGGTGTTCCCCCGTTTTATGTCAGTTTGAATTCTCATGATAAAATCCTCCACAATGCCATGTTAGATTCAGGAGCATCACATAATCTTATTCCAAAGGATGTTATGGAGAAAATTGGCCTTGAGATAACTAGACCCCACAAATATTTCTACTCATTCGACTCCAGCAGAGTAAAATTACTAGGTCTCATCAAAGATCTTTATATTACTTTAGCTCAGATCCGAACAAAGAGTCTAGTAAGGGATATAGTAGTGGCTGACATCCCTCCTGAGTATGGAATTCTTTTATCATGCTCATTGGGAACCAAGCTAGAATGGACCCTCCAAATGGATATGACTTATGCTACCATACCAATATTTTGCCAACAAAGAAGACCGTATAGGGAAACTGTGATGAAATACATGCTGAGCAGTCAAGAGAAACCACATAACTATCCCCTTTAATCTATTCATTATGACCTTGACTCATTCATTTTGTACAATGATATTGATAGTGATGCACAAGTAGTTGGAGAAGAAAAGGACCAGGATAAGGAACAAGAAGGTAAAATGAATATTGTACAACATAAGTATGAATCTGAACCTTTTTGGAACATGATTTTTTATTGTTATTGTTGCAAAGCAGGTTCGGGAGCAAGGGTGTGGGTCTTTAATACTGGAAATAACCATGCAGAGGGTCATTATTATAAACTAAATTTTCAGTGCACCAACAACATAGCAGAATATGAGGCACTCCTTTTGGGTTTACAATCGCTGAAAAGATTAGGAGCCAAAATAATTTCTGTTCATGGAGATTCTAAGCTAGTTATTAAAAAAATCAAGGGAGAATACTCAGCCAAACATCCTAGATTGAGAGCATACATGAATGTTTCCCTTGACCTCCTAAATTTTTTTGAAGAATATAATATTGTTGCAGTTCCAAGAAATCAAAATATCCTTGCCAATGGTTTAGCATTTGCAGCAAGCACTTGTAAATTACATCATCCCAACAAGCAATAAAAAGTGCAGATTAAACACCACCCAATAGTCCCCGGTAATATGAGATATTGGAAAGTCTTTGGTAATGACAAACATATTGAAAATTTCCTGCAATATAAAGGTGAGGTTGAAGATTCCAGCTTGGACCTAGATTGTGAAGAATATTGTCCCACCAAAGGACAAATGAGTATGAGTGAATCACCTCATGATTCTGATATTAATTTTTCAGTAAATGAAGATTTACATAGAATAGAGATACATGATGACCCAGGAAAAGAGGAATTTGAAGTACTCCAATTCAAAGATAACATTCTACCTAGAGGACTTGTCCCTTTAGAGGAACTGTTTGACTTCAATGATGTGGCTAGAAAACTGAGGATGGAACCCACAAAGGTAAACATTGAAGAATGTAATTTAGGTAGTGAACAAGATCCCAAGATGATAAAGTTATCAATTACACTACCAGTGACTACAAAACAAAGATGCATTTCTTTTTTCAAAGATTTCATTGATGTGTTTTCTTAGAGCTATGAGGACCTGAGATCTTATGATACTAGTATTATACAAAAAAAGATTCCAATCAAGGAGAACCAGAAACCTTTCAAATAGAAGCTACACATGATAAATCCTGTCCTAATGCCCTTGGTTGAGAAGGAGATCAAGAAGCTGTACGATGCCAAAATCATAGTCCCAATCAGATACTCTGAATGGGTATCCAATATTGTGCTTGTAAGAAAGAAAATAGGTGAAATCAAACTTTGCATTGACTTTAGAAATATGAAGAAAGTATCACTTAAATACAACTACCCTTTACCAAAGATGGACCACATATTGCAAAGGGTAGTGGGTTCCAGAAGGATCTCTTTTCTAGATGGATTTTCAGGGTATAATCAAGTGTTGGTGCATCCTGATGATCAGCACAAAACAACTTTTACTACTCCTTGGGGGACCTTCATGTATGTGAAAATTCCTTTTGGATTAATTAATGTTGGTTCCACTTTCCAGAGAGAAATGGAAATTTATTTTTTAGAATAGATCGTCCTTTTCATTATGATCTACCTTGATGATATTACAATATATTCAAAAACTGACGAAGAACATCTAGCCCATTTGAGAATAGTTTTTGAGAAATACAGAAGGTTTGGACAATCTCCAAACCCCAAGAAATCATTATTTGTTCTTCAAGAAGGGAAGCTTCTAGGCCACATTATATCTGAACAAGGAATCAAAATTGATCCCAGTAGGATTGAGGACATACTTCAAATCAATCATCCTAGGAACATCAAAGAGCTTCAATATTTCATTGGTAAGATTAATTTTTTGAGAAGTTTTATACCAAACCTTGTAGAGTTGTTGAGAAACATCACCAACATGCTCAAGAGAGAGTCATGAGTTAAATGGAGCATGGAGGCTAAACAATCATTTGACTTGGTAAAGTAGGCACTCACTAAAGCACCAGTTCTGATCAACCCTGATTTCACCCAGGATTTCATCATTTTTTCCTTTGCATAATAAGACACTATTGCTGTTGTATTATTGCAGAAAAACAAGGAAGGACAAGAACAACCCATAGCATTTTTTAGCAAGGCCTTGAGAGATGCACCTTTAAAGTACAATATTATGGAAAAACAGGCCTTTTCTTTGGTCAAAGCACTGAAGGATTTCAGATTTTACATTTTACATTCACATGTAATTGATTTTGTGCCCAACACAGTTGTCAAGGACATCCTAATGCAGAATCCTGATGGAAAGAGAAGCAAATGGATTGTTGTAATTCTGGAATATGATTTAGAGATTAGGTCCACCAAACTGATTAAAGGAAAAGGATTAGCCAAATTGATGGTTGAAACCAATTTTCAAGCATTATATATCAACATGTTCCATTTATTGGATGAACAAGAGGAGTTAGCGACTCCACCTATTGAGGAAGAATTCTTAAATTCTCCCTAGTACGTAGATATATTATATGTTCTATTTAATTTAAATGCTCCTCCTGGTTTTTCCAAAACCAAAGCTAGGTTCTTGAAATTGAAATCTGCCAAATTCTGCATCCTAGAAAATGTCTTGTACTGGAAAGATTCTGGGGGAATATTTCTTAAATGTTTTCTTAAGGAAGATGCAGATATGGTTATGAAGGAATTCCATGAAGGCGATTGTGGAGGTCATCTCTACTGGAAAATTATTACTAACAAGATCCTTAGAGCTAGTTTCTATTGGCATATTATCCTCCTTGGCATCCACAAAATGGTATCTACCTGTCACAAATGTCAAATATTTGAAGGAAAAAGAAAGTTGTTGCCCTTGGCCTTACAACTGATTTCTGTTGAGGCTCCTTTTCAACAATGGGTTTTAGAATTCATTGGGGAAATTCACCCCTCATCCTCTGCCCAACATAAATGGATCCTTATTGCGACAGACTACTTTACCAAATTGATAGAGGCCATCTCTTCCAGAAATGCTACTGACTCAGTGATTATCAAATTCCTTGAAGCCAATATCCTGTCTAGATTCGGTTGCCCTAGAAAAATCATCACAGATAACGTTGTTGCTTTTAAGTCCAAGAAAATGGTGGATTTTAGCCACAAATATCAAATCTCTTTGGGACATTCAACAACCTATTTCCCTCAAGGTAATGGATTGGTTGAATCCTCCAAGAAGATTTTGGTTAATATTATCAAGAAGCTGCTAGAAGACAACAAGAAATCCTGGCATAAAAAATTGGTGTGTGCATTGTGGGCTGACTAAATGACAACTAAGAAATCAATTGGCATGCCACCGTACCAGTTAGTATATGGGATGGATGCAGTTTTACCAGAATCACTAAGAGTGCCAGCCATGAAAATCATTCAAGAGATACAGGCCGAAGAGAATGATGTACAAAGAAGGATAAACCAGACCATTCAGCTAGATCATTCCAGAGAGGAAGTTTACAACAGGACTCAGGTTGTGCAGGAAAATATAAAGAAGTTATTTGACAAAAGAACAAAGGAAAATGATTTTAATATTGGATATAAAGTACTGAGATGGGATTCCAGAAGAGAAGATAAAGGGAAACCTAGAAAGTGTGACAACCTGTGGAAGGGCCTATATATTGTTCATTATTTTAGGGGAAATAATGCATTTTTTTCTGCAAGAAATGGATGGAATAGTGCCACCTGGAGGTCCTGTCAATGGCAGTATGTTGGAACATTACTTCTCCTAAATGTAGAGAAACTCCCCATTCCATTGTAAACACCACAAGTTTTAGTTTTGGATCTTTTTTGAAGGCCACCTTTTTGTGCTGAAAAATAGCAAGATAAATTGATGAAACACAGCAAGAGACTATTCATGGAAAACGTTGCAGAGAAGAAGTATACAAGGCTACTGGTCTTAGTGTTCTTAACACTTCCCTAAGAAGAAGTGCCATCCCTAGCTGGAGCCAATATTAAAGTCATATAATTTACAGTATCACAAGGTGACTGGATATTTCTTCCTTGCGGATTTTCATATTGTATATATATTTCAATATTCAAATCATTTCCAAAGAATAGGAAAAAAAAGGGTGTAAGAAGGAAAAGAAAACCCCACAAAAAAGGGAAATGGCTCTGAATGTGCTGCAAATCAAAATTCCACTACTCTTTAGAAAGCTTTGTTCAATCATATAGTTTAATCATGATTGTACAATTTTCAAATTTTGTTGATAGGTTAGAAAATGAGGATTTTCCAAACTGTTTAACCTTGGCATATCAGTAGAATAGGTAGAAATGAAATTGGTTCAACAGCTTAATATGAACCAATAGGAGAAATAAGGGATAGGGGTTAGGTTAGAATTTACAGAGAAAAATGTTTTAGGGTCTACAAGTCCAAATGCACCCTACATAAGAAGGAAAAATTCTAGACTTGTAGTTTGGGTAGGTAGAAAGGTTGAAGGAGAGAAATAGAAGAACATATGAAAATTATTCCATGAAGCACAGCTTAAAAATTGCATCTTTTTGGAAGAAGAAAAATCAAAATAAAAGGGTATTTATACTCTAAAGTTCAGAGAAAGGTCATTCTATAAAGTTAGGGACTTTATGTTATGAATCTTATCCTAAGTCCCAACAACATTAATTTTCCCTTATCTCAACCCCTAAACATTCGCATTTTTCATTTTATCCCAAGTTCTATATTACACCCCACCATCATATCGCACGTCCCATCTGTGTTAAATAACCAAAACTCCCCATTATCTATGCTCACCACTACACATCCGATGGTCGACATTATTTCCGCCACGCCCCTTTTCACCTCAAAACGTTAACAAATGGGGGGGAGGGGGCATTTCCTCTGAAATGGACGGAATCTGATACTGCCAAACCTGCAACATGGCACTCCAAAAATCATTCGAACCTCCCCCCCTCTGATACCATATACCGCTGGGACCTGCCTCCGAAAGTAGTTTCCATGGCAAGATAAACCACCACGCCCGCCGACTGTTGGACTAGTCGTTGCCCCATGCCTTCGTGCCATGACCCTGCCTACCTATCCCTTTCGTCCAATCACATTCATTCCCACCAATAGCTCGTTGCACAATAAATGGTCAGGTCGTTATCCAACGAACCCTCGCCAACTCAACGTTCCTCTGATCATAGTTTAAATATGGAATTCATGCCTGAAGCAGAGTTTAGTTTGCTTATTCAGTGAATTTATTACAGGTATTAGATTTGTAGAGATTTGTAGAAAAGATCACGATAAACCACTGTTCGTCAAAGGAAAGGCTAGCTCTCAGCAACACGGATTGTAGTTTCCTTAAAACTATTTAATTTTGATTTCTATTCCATTTTTGTATTCTATCCCTTCCTAGTGTTGAGCTATAACAAATCCCTCTCTTTTTTTCCTCATTCTTTCATCACATTCTCCACTGCACAGAGAGAAATAATCTACAGAAGACAAAAATGCTTCCGAAGCTAGATCAACAAACATTTAATCCTATGGTCTAACCACAAGTGGACCTGGATCACTTTGCTCTAGCAGAAAGAGAGTATAAAATCCAAGATATAGAGTCAGACTTCGATTTATTCAATGTATACTTCTGGCTCAAGGATAAATTCCTTGAAGAAGTTCATGATATAGGCCCGTGGGAGACCCAATTACCTCTTTACATCTTTTCAAATACCCATAGTTGCCTAGAGTTCACCAGGAAGTGCCAAGAATGTTATGAAATTAATCAGATAACCATAGTCACCCCAATAGGAGAAATCATGTTCACCATCAATGCCCAATCCATCCAGCAAATGATGCAGGCCCCCACTCATGAACAAAAAATTCCATTCTCTTATGAAACCCTTAGGGAATTTTATTAGAAGCTTGACTTTGCCAGCAGAGCCAAAAATTTCCATATTTTCATGGCCATTGATGTCCCAATGTCTACAAAGAACCCTCCATATCATTCATCTGTCTTCCCCGATAGGACCCAACACATTGTCACTGTTTTATCTTATTTATTGGGGTATCACACTAATCAGTGGGTAGGTGAAGCCATGATTGGCTTCCTATCCATTCTTTCCTTAGATGCTAAACCCACAGTCATGTTTAACTATGCCCAATTTCTTGCTAATACTATTCATGACCTGTTTGTAAAGTTTTAGACAGAAGAAGTTTTAAAATACACCTATGTATTGGTGTATATGTTTGTTTATTTCTAGTCCAGCATGTTTCAATTTCAGATGATCAAGGTAAATGAAGATGTTGAGCCTAAATCGGTCACCTTTTGGACCACTCTGTTATTAAAAGATTAAAAGAGTTATACATACAATGATTTTGTGGATTTATTTGTGCACCCAACCATTAGCACACTCGGTAGTGTAGTAGAGCCAAGGATAAATGAAGAAATCAGGAAAACCATGTAGTTAGAAGATCAAGTAAAGACAAAAAATTGGTACTTGTACCAAAATTAGATAGAGATCTAAGTTTATGGGTGTGATATAGCCCCCTACAAATTTCCAAAGTTCCTCTCCATGAGGGTCTTTTCACTGGATTATATAAGGCAAATGATACATGGAGACGAGCTTCATTTTGTTTCTGCAAAGAAAAAGTCCCAGTTCAAAATCAAGGCACAAATTGGGCCTTTCATCCGTAACAACATAGCACCAGGGGAGGAGGCAGATAAGAAATTTAAGGGGATGGGTTCTAGCCACAGTTTTAGTTGGTCTTATGACCCTGCATAGATTATCTCCAAGAAAAGGGTGGAAAAAAAGTCTACACCCTATGTCCACACACAGGCCTGCGATTGAGCAGTTGAAAATCAAGCAGAATCAGTGACCAACACCCTACAAGAGGATGAAGAATAGGTGATTTCCACCTCAGGCATCCAAACCCCAACCCCACAAGAAAGGAAGAGTGCAGAAGAAAAAGAAGACAAGGGGAAAGAGCAAGAGAAAGATATAGGGAGCAAGAGGCCAAGAGAGGTTCAGTCGCCTTTGGTGTCTGGTACCTCTAGTAAACAATTCAAATTTAAATATAGGAAGAGGGCCATAATTCACATGGACATTGATCAAGGAGGTGAATCAGAGCAGTAGATAGTAATTCTTATTATAGACAATTTTGGGGCAAAATAATTTCCTGTCATTTAACGTGTCAACTCAGGGGTTTCGTAAGCTTGTGAAGCATGCGTGCACTGTATGCGCTAGAAATTATCTTTCAGTTTAGATAAATCTAACTACAAAATAACGAAAACCAATTTATCTAATATATGAAATCAAATAATGAAAATGAAATTCAACTAACCTATGAAATCAAGTAATGAAAAGAAACAAAGAAAATATGGTGTGTGCAATCGTACTTGCAAGAAATGAAATTTTAATCTAAGAAAGCATTTCAAAGCATGTAAAGAAAAAAAACTAAGGTATGTTCAATCATTCCAGCATCCAACATGGAAGTATGATAGAATCACCCTCTTCAGATGATGTACAAGCAACCGATTATACTTTAGTCTTTAAATATAGGAAAGCAATTAAAGAATGCAAAGGGAAAACTCAATAATTGCATAAGTTAGGTATTCAAGTATTCAGTTTAGAAATATGATAAAATCACCTTCCTGAAATGATCTTTAAGAACACCCAGTTATACAATTGAATGAGGATTTAAAAAGAAATGTAAAAGCATGTAAAAGTAAAGCTCAATGATTGTATAGGTTGAACATTTAATAACCCAACTTGGAAGTGTGACAAGTCACCTTCTTAGCTTGATCTTTTAGGAACATTTGATTATACGATGAATTGATAGTTTGATCTAAGAAATTAAATAACAGAACATCAAAGGAAAATTAATAACTATGAGCTCTATTGCCTCAAACTTAATCCATTTGGAAAATAGATAAAGCTTTCCTCTTGAAATTTTTTTAGAAAAGCAAATATTACACAGTCATTCTAAAACTAATACTAAGAAAGCAAATGAACTTTAATCTAAAAAGCAAGTGAATCTCACACATTTTATGTAGCTGATATAAAATTATGAGAGATGGTAAATCGAGATGCTCGATATGCAAGAAAAACCAAGTCAAAATGAAGGAACATTCATGAGTAAGGCGCCATAATCTAATTCTATATTCAAAGCTTGAGCATAACTCCCATTTTACACATGATTTGATAGGAGAAAGCTTCCCCTATTTAAACGAAAGATGAGAAGCTAGCTCATTAATGAGTGTCCATGAATCTCTCCCTATATCTCTAGAGTTACAATCCAAATAGGAAGTGATAAGGCACATGTCTTCTTAGAGTTACAATACAAATATGAAATGAGACACATATCCTTATGATCCCATGATCTTCTCCATCCAAATTCGAATTTGACCTTATGAGGCTACATAAGGGTCTTCTGGAAGCTTCTTTTTGACCTACACATGGCAACAAACTCATTCCACTTGTTAGGTATAAGTATGTGCATATTATATTTTAATTTTTAACCACAAATTCACTTAAAAATACTAGGAATTAATAAATTTTGGAAAAACATAAATGTAACCCAATAATGGTAATGGTAAGGTAAATGTAATGAAATGGATATGGAGTGAAGGTGATAATATGAAAATATAAGTGAAAATGTAATGGAAGTAAATGACAATTTCAAGGCCCAACATACCCTCCAACTAAAGCTATTGCATGTCCTCATGCAATCTATTACATTATTTATTTTTTATGCTTTGAGCTTTGGCTTAACTTTTCATGGTATCATTTCATAACTTCATACTTCTGCAAAGTCTTTTAGTTGAATTGCAACATGGTTGGTTCTTTTGTTTCAACCATATTTTGTTGTTGCATTCAATTTGATCTTTGATCTTTGCATAATGATAATTTTTTGCAAAGTATATTTCTATTGGATTGCATCTTGGTTGGTTCTTGTGTGACAACCATGATTGTGTTTGTATCCAATTATCTTTTTGAGTACTTTTGAAAATCCATTGTATGCCCATAATAATGATGTAATAGTTAATATCTTTTGAAAGTATGTGGGCTTTTGAATGTGATATGAATGTGGAAAAATGTGAATATGAATGTGTCCCCCCCCTCCCAGTTAATGGTATTGGAAATTTTATGAAATGAGGAAAAGAAGTATTTTTTCCAAAAATTATCATTCTAGCTTTTCAAGGAATTCTATGGTAAAAAGTTAGAAAATTATATACCTTAACTTAACATTTGAAAATGGATGAGCTGCATGTGTGGTGGCTGAAAAATTCTGATCATAATATTTTTCATGTGGTTGTACAAGTTATGGATAAAAGAGTCAATATGACTTTTTATTGCTTCTACTAAAACTGCTGAATTTGCTGCGAAATGATGATGATTCTGTAGATGTCCTCTGATTCTGCAGCTACCATATGATTCTGTAGTTGCCATCTTATTATGTTGTTGTCATCTGATTCTACAAGTACCATCTGATTCTGTTGCTGTCATTTTATTCTGCAACTGCATATCTTCTTCATTTGCTTCAAAATGTTGAAAAATGATAGCCTTAATGTCTTCAAAACTCGTTGGCATAATTCTTGCTATGTGAATAGATGTTCTGATGTCGAACATAGCAGGAAATTATTGACTTAGTGGCCATTAATGGATGCCACTAGTCAACACGAGAAATCTCACCATTGATGACAATGAGAGTCAAGATACCCAAACACATCTTGCTAGGTACGAAGAATTTTGTTGTTGTCGAGTACCTAGAAGATCCGATGAATAAGGGACATTAATGTATTCCCATTGTTCGTCAGCAAGAAGACTTGTCATTAAGGCATGCAAGCCTCAAGATGTTTTTGCAGGGATTTTAGAGTCAAAGGACTATGGACTCAATAATTTTCATTTAAGCAAGGTTTATTTGTGAAATGAAAAGGATAGGAGAAGGAAAATTAAAATTGGAAGATGACAATGGAAAATGACCATGGGAAATAAGCATGTAAGTGAGCTTCTTTCTTTTATTTGTGGGTTAGGAGTCGACAAAAGGTAATGGAAAGTGTATGTGAATAAAAATGAACAACTGACTCTTGCTTGGAAAATAACTGTGGCTTGCTTTGAATTGCTTGGTTGGATTTATAATTCAAAAGGGAGGAAAGGTAATGGTCTTGATGGATCTGGACATGGACTTGTTCTTATGTTTCTCATGAAATCAGTCCTTCTAAGACCAATTGTGCACAATTGGTTTTCTTCAATGATCATTCGATCATCTGAAACCTGCAAAAAAAACTTGACATAAAGAACATAAGTGTGTTAAAAAAGAAATGGTCAATTCCTCTCTGATTCTTACACAAAAATTTAAATTTCAAATGAAATAGATTAAGGAAAACCAAAAGTGTTATGTTCAATCCAATTCATGATATTGATAACAATCCATTTTTAAGAAATAACCATGAAAAATAAATCAATTCCCTATTGTCGGATGACTTCATGCACTGTGCTCAGTAATATCATTGGCATCACAGATTTGTTGTGTCCTACAAGTTAAAGCTTCATAGAAAAATACACAGCAACAAATTTTGTAATGCCAAATATTGAGAAATCATCTAAATAATCTTTCAATTATTTTGCAAGTCAAATTGAATCTTCATCTGTGCTGCAAAAGCATGTTGTCAAAAATATTTGAAGAGGTAAAAAAAAGTACTTGCACGAAAAATTATTTCAATCAAATTTTGAAAGTATTTTTTTCCTTATAAATTGCTTCAATATTGATTGCATATGCAAATTTGTTTATTTCTTATTTTTTTATTATTTATTTTTTTAATGATGAGACACATAGGGAATGAGACACATATGTGTCTAAAATAAAATTTATTAAATCAAATTGGACTCTTAGACCACATGCCATGTGGAGCAGAGTTTGTTATTAACTTGGATTCTTCTTCTTTCAACTTGCCATGTTTAAACCGTTCAAAACAAATCGTTTTTTCCTCACACAATCTGAAAAATGGAGCTCCGAAGAACCCTGAATGTCTCCCAAATGGCTGCGAAATCCAGAAAATTTCTCGTGGGTTACCTAATTTTCTCCGTTTCAGAAAAACCCATGTTTTATGTTTTCCTAATTCACCTCGGTTTGCTCACAAAATGCGTTTTAAAATCGGATTTTTTTAACACTTACGCATTTCTAGCAATTTCATTTTCTCACAATTACTTCTGCAAAAAAATAAAATTATTGTCGTTTGATTTTTTTATTTGCAGGTTTTGATGTGTAATGGCTTATCTCTCATAGAGAATTGCAGATCGATCACCCTCATTCCAATTATCTACAATGGAATCTGCAATCTTCTCTTCATCAGCAGTCTGCAATCTTCTCTTCATCAGCAGTTTCTTCATCTGATACACTCTCATTGTCTCTCTCTGCAATTGAATATGCAATTTTCTCTTCATCAGAAATTTGAAATCTTCTCTTCATCATCAGTTTCTTCATCCGATACATCTTCATTGTCTCACTTTGCAACTCTTAAAATCGATTTCTAATAACTGCTGCTTGAGGAAGACTGAATATGGAAAAGAGAAGGTTCCTTTTTTTTTATTGCAGTGCATAGGTCTTTGTGTGGATTGGAGGCCTGCACATATGCGTAAGGCCAAGCCAAAGGTTGGCCTCACTCATATGTGTGGGCCTCCTTTCCATTGGCCATTTGTTGTTTTGAATTTTTATTTTTTATTTTTATTTATTTGTTTTCATATAAAAATGTTTTAGTTTATTTTAAAAATTGATATATGTTACATTTAATATATATATATATATATATATATATATATATATATATATATATATATATATATATATATATATTAATTTAAACAAAACAATTTTTTTTTTTTTAAATTGTGCACATGCAATTCAATAAATACGAAAAAGATTGAGAGGGTGCAAAACATTAAATTTTGCAGAACCGATAAAAAAAAGGATCATGACTCAAATGATGATTTTCAATAGAATTGTATATCAATTTCCAGCAAATTTTTTAACAAAATTTTTAATTTTAATTTTTAAATTGATTGATCTGATTTTCTGATCTTCTAGGTCGCAACGAGGCGTAGGAAGAGAGCATACTAGTCAGTGTCATCAAATAAATTCATATTTTCACACAAATTTTATTTCTGATGGTGATAAAAATGAAGTGATTCTTACTGCGTCACTGAAATTTATTCAAAATGAATTAATCAACGTTGATTATTATTATTTTGAAAACAAAATTAAAAAAAAAAATTCTAAAATTCTAGCTAAGTTTGGTTTTATTTTTATTTTTCCTATCTATCTAAAAAAAACTATATTTTTGTTTTATTTTTAAGTATATTCATGCTTCCAATGAAGCCATTTACTCATTAGAATCTTTGAAATATTCATATCCAACTTGAAAAATGTACCTGATTGTTTGTAAGGATATGAAAAATCGTCTTGATCTTTCGATTTGCTGCAAGGATCTTGATGAATGTTGTGGCACAATCGTTTTTTGATACCATTCCTCAATGTAGTCTTTGGGCTGCATTCTAGATCCTATGTCCATAAATGGTTAGTAAAAACTAAAAAATAGAAATAAAATACACTCTAGACTGAAAGCTAGTTCCTATGCACATTTCCCCGGCTACAGTGCCAAAATGTTGGGGAAAAATAGTTGTCTGTCATTTAATTTGTCAACCCAGGGGTTTTGTAAGCTTGTGAAGCCTGTGTGCATTATATGTGCTAGAAATTATCTTTCATTTTAGATCAATTTAACTACAAAATAATGAAAACCAATTCATCTAATCTATGAAATCAAATAATGAAAATGAAATTCAACTAACCTATGAAATCAAGTAACGAAAAGAAATAAAGCAAATTCAAAATAAAATATAGCGTGCGCAATCACACTTGTAGGAATTGAAATTTTAATCTAGGAAAGCATTTCAAAGCATGTAAATAAAAACAACTAAGGTACGTTCAATCACTCCAGCATCCAATATGGAAGTATGATAGAATCACCCTCTTCCGATGATGTACAAGCAACCGATTATGCTTTAGTCTTTAAATCTAGGAAAGCAATTAAAGCATGCAAAGGGGAAACTCAATAGGTGCATTAGTTAGGTATTCAAGTATTCAGTTTAGAAATATGATAAAATCACCTCCTTGAAATGATCTTTAGGAACACCCAATTATACAATTGAATGAGGATCTAAAAAGAAATGTAAAAGCATGTAAAAGTAAAGCTCAATGATTGTATAGGTTGAACATTTAATCACCCAACTTGGAAGTGTGACAAGTCACCTTCTTAACTTGATCTTTTAGGAAAATTAGATTATACAATGAATTGGTAGTTTGATCTAAGAAAGTAAATAATAGGACATGAAAGGAAACTAAATAACTATGAGCTCCATTGCCTCAAACTTAATCCAATTGGAAAATAGATAAATCTTTCCTCTTGAAATGTTTTTAGAAAAGCAAAGATTACACAATCATTCTAAAACTAAGACTAAGAAAGCAAATAAGCCTTAATCTATAAAAGCAAGTGAATCTCACACATTTTAGGTAGCTGATCTAAAAGTATGAGAGATGTTAAATCGAGATGCTCCATAAGAAAAACCAAGTCAAAATGCAAGAACATTCATGAGTAAGGTGCCACAATCTAATTCTGTATTCAAAGCTTGAGCATAACTCCAATTTTACACGTGATTTGATAGGAGAAAGCCTCCCCTATTTATACAAAATATGAGAAGCTATCTCATTAATCAGTGTCCATGAATCTCTGCCTATATCTCTACAGTTACAATCCAAACAGGAAGTGATAAGGCACATGTCTTCTTAGAGTTACAATACAAATAGGAAATGAGACACATATCCTTATGATCACATGAGCTTCTCCATCCAAATTCGAATTTGACCTTAGGAGGCCACATAAGGGTCTTCTGGAATATTCTTTTTGACTTACACATGGCAACAAACTCATTCCACTTGTTAGGTATAATTATGTGCATATTATTTTCTAATTTTTAACCACAAATTCACTTAAAAATACTAGGAATTAATAAAGTTTGGAAAAACATAAATGTAACCCAATAATGGTAATGGTAAGGTAAATGTAATGAAATGGTAATGGTAATGGTAAATGTAAGGTAAATGTAATGAAAATATAAGTGAAAATGTAATGGAAGTAAATGAAAATTTCAAGGCCAACAGACATCCCTAGGTCATCTCTAGCAGGTGGTCAAACAATGACCTCCCCTACATCCTCAACCCCCATGTCTATGCAGCAATTGGGTCTGGAGACATCCACTTCCAAGCCTGCCATCGTAGGCCAAGAGAAATAAGTTTATGACACATTTAGGGAGATAAAGTTTAGGAATGAGGTGCTGAAGACTAACACCTACAACCAATTCTAGAAGTAGACCTCAAGTTCAAAAATAAGGCTATTGTCTACCTTTGATACTGAAAAAGGGAGGATGCAGATGGCATTTCTAGAAGCCATATTCCCAGAGCCTCAAGGAGTAGGAGATTATAAGAATGCATAATTCAAGTTTAGTACCAAGGACATCCATCCTATTGACCAAATGGAGTTACACAAGCAGGCCGGAGATATGGTGTCCTCCACCTTGACAAGTACTACCATGAGATTGTCAAAACTTCAGGTATCTTTATCCAATACTCAATCATAGCTCAATATGGAGAAAATAGCCTCCATGGCTACATATTCAAGAATCAAATCTTTAGAATATTTGATAGTGAATCTTGGGTATGACCCAACCAATTTTCAATTTGTGGAGGATATTTTGAAGAAAAAGAATACAAAAATAACATTCGTCAGGAAACAACTCAAGATGTCAACAACAGAAGACCCCTTGGCTAAAGGAATTGAGGAAGAGGAGTCACAAAAGGCAGAGTTAATGACGTAAGCTATGGAACATTCTGCCCAAATAGAGCAAATGGAGATCGAGATGGAGAAGCTATTGAAGGAGAAAGAAGAAGTAGCTCGAGTGGCACTCAGCCCATTGGATGTTGTGCCCATTTCATCAATTCCATCAGTTGTTCCAGCAACTGCTGGAGAATCTAGTGGGACAGATAAGTTGTCCAAGGCCATGGAAATTATGACCCTGCAACCACAAGAAATTAATAAATTGGAGGCGCATATAGGCGTCCTAAGGGATCAAAAGGCAAGATATGAAACTGCCCATGAAATAGCCAAAATCAGATTGAGAGGTTGGAAAAGGCAAAGAAGGAGTTTTTGGCTAGCAGCATTTTGGGCCAAATGAAGCTAATAATGTGGGGCAGTATCATAGAATTAGTGGATGAAATTTTTCATTCCATCCACATCATATTTGAACATAAAGATTTGATTGACAAATGCATAGTGGCCATTGAAAAAAAAAATCAGGAATTGGGAAATATGCCAATCACAACCCCTAAAATCCTAAAATTCCTGAACTCCAAAACCAGTTATGATATTGAAGAGTTGGACGTGCAGGACAAAAAATTGACCACATTAGAGGTGAAGAGGGTCCTCACTAAGAGGAATTTCGTGAGACAACTGGAGGAGAAGTGTCACGAATTAGACATAGCCATCAGCAAATTCTTAAACAGAATTGAGCTAATGAGGGAAAAGGGGTTGCCTCACTGTATGTGATTAATAAAAAACTGGTCCAAAAGGGAGATTATATGACCAAGCTCAGGGAGACAGCTAAAGACACCACCAAATTCTCCAACATCAAAGGAAACGTGACCGGGAAGGTTGTCTTGGATCTCTTGAGAAATGACATATTTATTCAACATGAGCTGAAGCATGTTTTCCTCACTAGGCCCACTTTCAGCAAATACACAGAGGTGGATAAAGTGTATCGATAGGTCATAGGGATGAGAATTCCCAGTAAGAAGGAGTGGGCCAAATTATGCATGTACCAATATTGAAAGGGCACGATGAATACATCAGCACAGCCACGGATTGACGAAAAGTGCCAGCACCACATCATATTTAATGATCCAGCAAAGGCAGCCCAAAATTAAAGGCATATGTTAGAGCCACCCATCATTGCCTCTTCATGACCATCTCAGCCACTTTCAACTTACGTTTGGACTCACTAAGAGCTACCAAAGTTTTTGGATTCATGAAGAGCTGTCGAGATTAATTCCATAGGCGGTGTTTGCCAGAGATATTTTGTCCGGGCCTTGCATGGCCACACTTGTCCAGTTTTTTCTTAATTGTAATTAATGAAAAGTTGTCGAAGTAAATAGGGAAACTGGCATAGTTTTTAGTTAAATACTGCATGCATTAGCAGTATCAAGGGTCAGACCTTGTTGGACCTTGCATTGTAAGAACTACAATATTCGAGCACTGTAATTTTTGGAACTGGGCATCAATAATAAAATATCATTTACAGGATACTTGAGTTGTGTTAAGTGGTGATGTGTTATTTCTCTGTGTTAAATGTTTCCATCGTTTTCCCTATTGTGCATCTATTCATTTGATTGTAAAACAGAAATCTTAGATTAATATTTGTTGTCGGAGCACCTTAATTTTATTTGTATTTACCATCTGAATGTTTTCTTCTGAAGTTTCGTTAAATAATTCTTAATTGCTCTTTAATCATTAATAAATATCACTATTTTCTCCATATCACAATTCATGTTGCCTTGGAGATCCAATTATTACATTTAGCTTGCTCCGTGATGCTCTTGAAAAATTTATGTCACAAACCAACCCTTTTGATTCTATAGCCCGATGGATTAGTTTCTACATACCTTCTCATCTAACCAACACAATCAATCAAAGCAACCAATACCACCATCACTATAACTAGCCTAACATTAGCATTCATAATATTAAGATAAAATTAAAGAATAAATGGAGAGAGCCCTCTCCGAGTCTAGGAAGGCTGGGTCCTAGATTCCAAAGTGGTTTGATGTTGTCCTCTACCGTTTATTCTTGCCAATCTTATAAATTATAGGGCCACAAGAGAATCTCCCATGCACTGTTCTTGACAATGGAGTCATACTCCTCCACCATTGCATCAACCCAAATTGGTTGTTGCACTGCCCCCTGAAAGGAAGATGGTTTTGTCACAATACACTTGCTCCTGAGAGCCATGTGTCTAGTATACCTATTTGGAGACTGTCTCTTTCTGCGCAGTGAAGCAGGGGCTCCTCCATTCTCTGTTGCATCAATTCTCAATCTATCAACTTTCGTGGTGCACCTTCTACCATTTCTTGTAGATGGCTCTGCATGAGTGTTTTTTGCCACTCAATGATCCTTTGCATGTGGCTGCTCGATATATTGAGGCTCATCCTTTGGAACCAAGAGTTCCTCCTCTGCATGAAAATCCAACTCCCTCTCAAGGGACAATCACATGGATTTCTCCTCATCATTTTATATCCCGTCGCACAAAAGTCATTCTATTGTTTGGAAAATACACCTGATAGTTGTGGAGAGTATCAGTATTCCCCAAAAAAATCCCAATCTCAGTTGTTGGTTCTGGCTTCTTCCAGACGTCTTTGGTCACATGCACATAAATAGATGAGCCAAAAATCTTAAAATGTGAAACATCAGTTTTCTTACCAGTAAAATCCTCTTCTGGTGTACTCATGCCAAGTATCTAATGAGGACAACAATTTTTCACAAATATCGTTGTGTTGCATTCCTCCACCCACTGATGCAACGGTAGGCGCTAATCATGCAACATTGTTCTTGCTGCACCCACAATTATTCTGTTCTTTCTCTCGGTGACCCCATTCTGCTGTGGGTTATGGGGCGCAATTAGTTCTCTCTGAATTCCTTCTTTTCTGCAAAAGTTCTTGAATTCATTGGAGATGTACTCACCACCATTGTCGCTCCTAAGAGCTTTCACATGTTCCTCGTGTCTTTCTCCACCAGTTCTTTGAACTCAAGAAACTTTGAGAACATCTAATCTTTCTTCTGCATGAAGTAGATCTAACACTTTCAAGAAAATTCATCAAAAAATATCACATAGTACTTATGATTTGTTGTCGAAGTAGTAGAGAATGGTCCACACACGTCTGAGTGAACTCTCTCAAGGATCCCCAAGGCTTGGTTCTCCTTATCGTGAAAGGTGGCCTTTTCATATTTTCCCATATTACATGCTTTGCATGTGTCTGACTATGCAAGTGTACCCTTGGGAAGACCCATAGAAATATGTTGCATGACCCTCAAGGCTTCGTCGCGAAGATCTCCCAATCTTCGGTGCCATAATTCACCCTCATCTCGGCTAACCACTTTGTCTGCCTTACCCATCAATGTTGCGCAACCATATACATCAAGATTATAGAGATTCTTAGCTCGAATCCCAATCTTCTTGGCTTGTCATGTTGTTTTGTGTCGCAGGAAAGATTTTCCTTCACTGAAAAAAACATAATAGCCTCTATCCTCCAACATTTCAACTGAGACTAAATTTTTCTTCAAGCCTGGTACATGCATTACATATTTTAATTGAAAGGGTTTACCTGGCTGTCTCTAGAAGGTAATGGTACCAATCCTTGTATCACTGTACCTCCCGTCATCACCCATTTTGATATGCATCTGGGGGTCCTTCTGCTCCAAGCCACTGAAAAGTTCTTTGTCTCCCGTCATGTGAAAGGATGCACCACTATCCAAATACCAAACCGATCCAATTGCACTTGACACCATGCATGAAATGAGTGAGAAGTCAAGCTCAAATTGCGAGGCCAAAGCCTCGCCAGCTGCAGATCCTGAATCCTTCTTGTTCTTCTTCTTTTGTGGACAGTTAGTGGCATAATGTCCATGCTCGTGACAGTGAAAACACTTCACTTTGGACATGGCGCGCTTCTTTCCATCTTTACTAGACTTATATTTGGAATGGAATTTATTTCCTTTCCCCTTCTTCGACTTGGCAGCCAAAGCAAAATATTCTTCATCTTCATTCTTAGATGAAGATCCATCTCTTGTATTCCGTGTGAACTCTTCTTGCACCAAATCCGACCAAAGTCGTTCCCAATCTGGAAACTTTTCCCTTCCATTGACAGAGTCCTGATAACTATGCCAACTCTTGGGAAGTCCTAAAATATCTACGCTCATCAAATTATCATCAGCGACAGTAATGCCAATGCTCCCAAGCTCATCCTAACATTGGACAAACTTTGTTAAATATTTTGGCATGGAGTCGCCTTTCTCCATCTTGATCTTCCTGAGTTTATCTTTTAGTCCCAATTACCTATGATCACTACTGCTCTGAAATAGATATATCAAAGCTTTCCACATTCCATATGGTGTCGATTTTCCATGGATACTTGATATAATGTGGTCTCATACTCCCTCCAGTAAGATCCTCCTCGCCTTTGCAACTTTATTTTGCCATGCATCAATATTTGCAGCATCTGTCACAACGGGTTTGGGAACATCATTGTAAATGAATTCCTTCAATCCATTTTCCTCCAGTATTGCCTCCATCCTGTCTATCCAAGAAATATAGTTAGATTTTACCTCGAGTGCATACTCCAATATCAAGCCATTGAAAGCCGTTTCGATCCCGAATCACCTGTAGCAACAAGAAATTCTTCTGGAAATTTGAATTCTATTTATTCACAAACTCAGCGTCTCCTCCACTATTGTGATTTCCTATGCTATGATACCATGTAGAAGTTATACAAACAATATGTATATCATGGATTCAATCCGATCTAACAATGTAATAAAGCTAGATACTAAATTCTTCTACAAATCAATTGCAGAAATTAAGCACAATTTCCAATAACATGAAGCAAAGAAGAATCAATCAAACCACAACACAGATAATTTCTCGGGGAAAGCTTACTGCTCAAAACCCCACTATATTCTATTGCATATTCAACATGGATACATGAAACAATTACAATACACTCTTCTCACAAGAGTCTCTTCTACTCAGCTAATTGTCTCACACTGTCCTCGACAAAACTGACCAACACTTAGCCAATTCTCGGCCTCTAAACAACCTTCCTTTCTTGCGCAATTCTTGATGAAGGAAATCCCTATTCTTTAAGAATTTTGGCCTTCCTAAACCGCATAAGGATCATGTGAAATCTAATGAGTGTTTTGTTGCATGGGTGCAACCCAATAATCCTACAACTGATATTTAACATCCCTTTCACCTTTGTCTCAACTAGGTCTCCACTAGAACTGACATGCATGCAGCTAATAATAGTAAATCACTACCATGTTAGATCATCGATTGTGAATTAAATCCTATTTAATTCACTTGATCTCTCACTAGTGTATCAAATAGTTACAACTAGCACAACTGACTTTAAATCACTTAACTGAGTTAACTGATTATACATGCATTAAACTAATGCACCAATTGCACTTCAAAATCTATTACAACTAGAATTAATCTGCATGCCTCACCAAATACCCTCAACTTGAAATTCATGAGCTAAGTGAGTTTATCACACTCAGTTAACTATTACAAGTGATTATGAGATGAGATTACATTTGATTGTCCATTTTAATTAAGGGAATATTAAAATAGACATGCACCAAATTTAGCCCATTCCAGTGTAGGTGCTACTAAGACCTGTGGTACCACACTGGTGTAGGTGTTGCTTGGACCTCCTCGTCCCACACTAGTGTAAGTGCTGCAATTTCTTGTTGGACTTCAAGACACCACACCCAAACACTTCAGTGGTTATTTTTATTCACCCCCACTATTATTTTTTCCATTCAGATCCATACGTTTTGACACAACTTGAGACTGTGCCGGTTGATTTATGTTTCCCTTAATGAACTTTTTCCGTTGATGGTCCTTTCCAAAAAATTTAATATAGCCAGGTTTCTGTCGGTTTTCTCCAATTACAGGTTTTGATTTATCCTTATTCCTCCAAAACTTAAAGCCTTCTCCCTTATTCTTAAACTATTAGTAACACATCCTTGCCTTCCTTATTACTTCATCAATTGTCTTCAAATTGTCAAACTCAATCCATTTCTTGTAGACATTAGGAAAATAGTTCACAAATTTTTTTACCTTGGGTTTTTATTATTTAATGTATGGAACATACCGCAACAAATTGGTAAAATTTGCCAAAAATCCATCCATAGTTAGTTGTCTGAACATTAACTCATGGAATGCCTTTACAAGATCATCATAAAAATGTTCACTTAAATAATGGTTCTTGAATTGCTTTTGAAATTCCTCCCAAGTTACTATCTTTTCCTCCAATATATGCACACGTTTTTGATGCAGGGGCATAAGACACTAGCCAGCAATGTAGGAGGTTTTGTCCACATGTTGTGGCTAGGAGGGTTCAAAATCATTGAGTTGTAACAGCTAGGTGTCAATACCTCAGCTGACTATATCATTTAGATTAGTTAGAATTTGTAGAAGTCGAATAGTTAGATTCGATCCATCTGTCATGTTTCAGTTAGTTGAATTATTGTAATTAGGCTTTTGGTTTCCTAAAATAGTCCTCACAGAGGAACCGAAGAGACGCACTGTAATGTATATAATTGTATTCTTCGGATGCATTGAGGGGGGAAGAACGAAGGTTCTGCAATAAAATCTGTGTATTGAGCAATGGTTTCCTGTTGAATAAAGTTCAGTGCTCTTTGATTCTCAATTTGGTTTGAATTGATATTATGAGTAAATTTTATTGAATAAGGCCACTGCGTAATCTCTGTATTTCTCTACCCATTGCTTCTCTCAATTTTTCTGAATAATTGAAGAAATTCCACGCGCAGGCGAGGTCTATGTAGAAAAGCCGTCGTTGTCGAACTCTTTTTAATAGTGGTGAAATCCCGCGTAATAAGGAGATAAGTTCGTTTGTTGTTAATTGAAGCCCGGAACAGGGACTAAACCCTGAGTTAGTAAACTGAGCGGATAAAAGAATAATGCAAACTAGACTTAAACCCATGGCCAATCACTGTTCCAAAACCGCGAGTGGATTAGAAAGCCGGGTTGCCCATACCGCACCGCTTTTGGTGAGTAAGCAGTATTTTCTGTTCAGGAGCAATTCCATTTAGTGTTCGACACGTGGCTTAGGGCGAAGTTCCAAAACTTTCGTTCAAAGCACGCCATCACACATTAAAGTTCGACATCGGGGGCCGCGCGATATTGTCGAGTGCCGTCGATCTGGAAAGGAGCCATCGGACTGTGGTCATTTGATGAAGATGCATGAAGTTTAACCTAAGGTACGGTGTATGTGTTTCTTTGAATTCTGTCGATGGAATGTGTGGGCCCGGAACATAATAAAGTTGGTTAATTAAAAGATTGACGGATAATTAACATAAGACTAGAGTGTTAAGGTTATAAGGTTTGATATAAAGCCGAGAGATATATTTAAATTTTCAAAGGGAGTTGTTTATGTTTATTTATCAAATTCCTCGAATTTGATAAATAACACCAAAGAAGTTTGGGAAGACCACGTGGCGAGGAATTAAGAGAATTGAGAGTGCATGCTACAGTTGACCATCTCTCCTTAGGGGCGACTTTCAGTTTTGTTGCCGTCAGTTTTGCTTCCTCCCACCATAGAGAAGCTTTACCTTGCAGCCGATAAATGACCAATATGGCCTTAAGTTGCTCTTGTATTCGTAGACTTAGAAATATTTGGTCATATTAAGTAACTAAGCTTCTACATCCTCCTCATTTTCCCCATCAAAAGCAGGGGGCTTATTTTCCAAAATTCCCCTTGTAACTCCATTTGTTTCTTTCTCTTTTGTGTTCTTGGATATGTTCGATTAGACTCCCCCCCACTTTCATATTTTCTGATTCTATGACTCCTTTGTTTCCTTTCAGTATTTCATGTTCCACCGTTATATGGCTCGACTTTTCAGTCAAAACTCTGATCATACTTTCTTTATCCTCGTTGGATTTTAACAACTGTTCATTGGTGTTCCTCAGGTATGCCAATTCTCATTGAATATTGATAATGACATCGATGAATTGAGTAGTTGTTGGGGTAGCTATATTTCCCAATTCAACATACAAGTCTTCACCTCCAGTTATAGATGCAGCCTCCTCTGCCATATTTGTTGTAGTTGGTTCACATGATTACCTTGTAATTCAAATGAAAAGGATTATCATTTCTTCCTTCTTACTACACTTTTTCAAGTTTACACAATGTTGTTTATTACTTTCTTTAGTGGTTTCTTGGCCCAGTGGTAAACTTGGGCTCTAATACTATATGTCACAACTCCCATTTTTTTTTCTATAATTAAACACCATTATCATACCCTTTCACATATGCATTCCTCTTCCTTTTTTTTTTCAATGAGATGGACATGGTATTGGTTATTTTTATTTTTATTTATCACACTCTCACATGAATTTAATCATCTAGCAACACTATGTATTCGACCTCATATATTTTTCAACTAACCATCTTGTCGTGTATATACTTCCTTGTATTCTTTAGGATGTGATTTAGGTGTAAGTGAAGGCCCATTTCGACCTTGGTAATGGTGGTGGATATTAAGTGATGTTTATAGGGTTATAACCTTTATAGTTCATGCGTCATATCATTTTATTAACCTTGGTATCCGCTTGTTATATAACTTTTGTTTCCAAGTGGGTTGGGATAATGCTGGGGTTCTCCTCTACCCATCATTCAACCTAACCCTTCGTATATAGTGTGCATGCTTCCAGGGTTTGGTGCCCAAATCCTATGCAAACACGTACCTCATACCCATGTGAAAATCCCCTGAACTGTCTGGACTCCCTTCGTATGAATGGTGGGATGAGGTTTCGTCACATCGACGATGGTTATCGCTTATCCAAACCATAAGTATATCCTTGCAGGGGGCCTGAGGTCTATTCGTCACTTTTGTGCAAAGGCTACATGTTCTTCCTGGAGCACTAGCATTCAACTGTAGAGGCGTCAGCTACCTATGCCTTGGGTTGTGGTGATGCCTTAGCCCATATATAAATGACAATCTATGTTTTACTTTCAGTATAAGGATTATCAAAGCGAGGGTTTCCATATGGTGCCACAACTCATTCATTTTATTTTGTGTTGTGTCTGCAACCTCCAGTAGGGGTTATTAGTTGCTATTTTGTTTTTCTGAAGCTTTTTGAGTGTTTATTACTTGTTAATTTGATTTCTTTGGTTCACTGTTATGAGACAGAAAGTTAGAGGCATGCCCTTTTTCCTGAAACTTTTGCCTATTCAGCATTCGTGGGGTCAATTATTCCACCTCATTGGCATTCCTTGTATTCTTAAGTAACTCACTGTTTGTTTTTTTTTTTTATTCGCGGTAGTTGTGGGTTCTTTCTTAGAGGCACTCAGATTCCCATCGGTTCTATTTTTATTATTTCGATTTTCACATATATACTTTGCTACAAATTGTATCTTCTTTTCTAGTTACTAGGGTTTTCTTTGTCCATCGGGATTCTATCCCTTTGGGCAATTATTTCATTCTTGATATCCTATGGCTCATATAGAGAGTGTCAGTACCACAGACTCCTCGATGTAGTGGCCTCTATTTCTGGAGGGACAAATACGAAGTACCTTAGATAATTTTAAAGTATTCTCTGTTTTTGGTTTAAGGCTCTAGTAATTTAAAGCATATCATAGGTTATTAGAAAATTTTGGTTTTGTGATGAGGGTTCTCTGAGGTTCATTCCTCCTTCGTAATTTTTGAATTGACTCTAAGGCTCACATATTTGAGTCTTACTTTAGAAGGGGGCCACTATGAGAAGGTGCACATGGTGTTGCACACCACCTTTCGCGGCCACACCATTCATGAACAAGTACAAGTTTGTTAATCCCTTGTTTAAAAAATAAAAAAAAATCATACTCTAATTGGATTATGAATAATTTAAGCTTCATTTCTATAATACTAATGGCGAACCCACTTTTCTTCGAGGTGCATCTGTCCCCTTTACCACAGTTTAATTTCACGGTTAACAAAAATTATTATGCCAATGTTTATATGTTGTTTTTGTGATTGCGGGTTAGTTCACCTTTCCTCTCGAGCTCAAATTGTTACCGCGTGCCAATGGGGTTTCTATGTGAGGATAATTGGGGTGCACGACCAATCAGTTCACTTATCATGTGAGAAATTTGGATGTTAATTTTATTAAATTAAAGAAACCTTTGTTCTCGTAATTCTCTTCATTGGTGACTCTTGGTCCTACTTAATTTATACCCAGTTCTTGTTTTGTTTTTACCTAGGCTCGCACTATTGGAGACCCTACATATTTATGGAGCAGTCCCTACATTGTTTTTCCACCCATTGCGGTTTTTATACCATGCAGAAACCCTTATGTAATTTGTGATAGGAATAGCACGTAGAAATTCATGTATGAAGAATGAATATATTTTTGTTATGCCCTGCTCTAGACAATTTTTTTTTCTCTTGTTTCGGGTGATAGTGATGTAATTCTCCCCCTAAATATTTACATGTGTTTATATAATATTCATATATATATATTCCTACTTTTTGTGTCATATGAAATAAATGATTGTATACATATGCTAAATGGGCGTGTTCTACGTTTGTATTGATGTCAATTTGTAATGGTAGAATTTTACTGGTTCAGTCTATGCACCTAAGTAAAATTATAATTTTTTAAGTCCTAAATTATTACTTGTAAACATATTTATAAATATGTATCTACCTTTGTCACTAATACTTAAGAATAATTTTTCATTTCCTATAAATTTTTTATCAAATTTGTCATGAATTCTTTATTTCCTTCCTAGTAATACTCGTTGGTTTGATTGGGTTAGACATTTCTATACATGTAGAAGTAAATGTTGTAGTTATTATGGATTTGTGTTCATTTTTTTCAATAGTATCTTCATGCAGATTCATAGATGTTACCCTATCTATGTTGAGAAATACATCTAGGCATAGCACTAGAATCTTGATTGTTAGTAAAGTATGTTATGTAATTGGTAGAGAAGTTAAGTTTGATTGATTCCCTATAAATTTTTCTTTTGTTTCTTTTCTCTCTATTCATGTACATAATATTTCGCATGTCACACCTTGGTAACTATATATTACCGAAATTAAGTTTCCTGGTATCCAAAAGGAAACATTGATCGAAGAAATATATATCTAAGACTCTGATAATTTCTTTATAATGTTCCCTTTCAACTTCCTTCTCGGTATCATATTGTATTTGAATTCTTTTAGCTTACTTTCCCTATAGTTTCCTCCTATAAATGTACAGGATTATTTTCCGCATACTAGAAGAAAAGGAAATTCTTTTAAATACTGAGTACTACACTCAACACGCTAGCTTAATACTTAAATTCCTATCATTTTTTTATTAATAACAGATAAAACTATTGTTAGTAGTTTACATGCAATATAGCAACAGATTCTCATTTCACACCACTAAATCCACAATAATAAAGTACATGCATTCTAATAGAATAAGAAACTCAACCTTCAAATATAATATCATTTTGAATCACTAATTACCCATGTTTCTACATTAAATTCATTTTTCTAGCAAGTAAATTGTTACTTTTAATAATTATTAGTGTAAATTCTACTTATGCTTGATCATGTAACAATGTTGAAACAAAATTGAATCAAATAATATAAAATAAATAAAATCACATAACAAAATCAATCCTACCAGAATTGTTGAAAGGAGAACACTTGGGAATCTCACACTTTTGACCACCCAAACTTGAACTACAATCCTCCAATTCACCCCTAAGATGAGAAGTTCTTGCCTAGGTATCAACAACCTTTATTTATCCCTTCAAAAGGTATTTTATATTTTTTTCCATAATTGATTTTTCCTTAAATAGCGTCCCGCTTTTGTGGTTTTTTTCACACCACTAGCCTAGGCTTTTCCTTTAAAGCCCGATGTTCTCTACTGCGGCACTTTATTCTTATTCAAGCTTAGAGTTTTTCCCCAACTAATAGATTTAATGGATTTTCTCTCCTATCCATTAAATCTTATCCAAAATATTTATCATGGAAAATTTATCTTAATCTTATTTACTAATGATATTTTTTTTTCTTTGGAAAGAATCTCATACACAAATGTCTCATTCCTAAGTACACCCCAATTATTTATTAATTAATAATTTTATTTATTTACATACACATTTCAAAGTATTTCATTGATTTTCCACCATTCGCACTAACATAATTCAATTAAAGAAAAACAACATTACAACAAGAAAGGGGTTTTACAGTCATGGAGGACTAGAATGGGTTTTTCCCCTATAACACATTTCTAATACTTAGATTCTTACTACAAAACTATTTCTAGACCCCCATAAGAATCCAACCTCTTCTCCACTCCCTACAATAGAGATTAAGGACCCATATTCTAGGATTTCCAATTGTATTTGGCCATCATGAGATCAAAGTGGTTGTCTTTTGTAGATGGTGAAGCAGAATGGAAAGTATAATTTATATGATTAATATATATTGGGGTGGGTGGTTGTGGTCCAAAACCCTTGAAATGATACATAACAAGTCCTCTCCTCTTTCTCCCCTTGAAAGAATTGGAAAAGGTCCTAAGGTTTCAAATCGGATTACGAAACCAATTTTATGAATGGTGGAAGGTTGGGTGCGGGGAGGTGGGGGGACATTTTTTTACCTAGAATTAATTCATTGTTTGAATTTTTGATTCAATATAGAGTTTGGTGGATGAATTTTGAGGTGTTTTTCTGCTTTTTTGTGGTTTTTTGATCTATAATTTTTGGTTCACCTATAATAGGTGAATTGTGGGGGCAGGGGCAATTAGAATGGGTGACTCCTCAACTTTATTATTCTTTTGGACATATTTTTAGTGTTTAGATCCATGTGAACAATGTTTCTCCATATGTATATAATAATTTCATGTTTTTCAGAGTTTCTAAACAAATGTATTCAGTAACAAAAAAATAACATACATATTATACACAAAAACACATAAGATTTACATGGTAAAACCCTGACAACTCGTTAAGGAAATATCCATGCACAAGGAAATTATGTTTTATTATTTATGACAATTATTACATTCATGCTTACTTATGTAGCCTCCACATCTCTCAGAACATATATGTAGTAGGCTATGTGACAATATTTTTGGTAACTAAATTTTAGTTTGTAAAACTGAATAGCCACATGTTGGCTTGAGGGGTCTTGACCCAGGTTCGGAGGTTAAGGTTTGCCAACAAACCCCTATACTACTGGATCTTTTGGCAGTGACCTTCTTGCGCAGGCCAAAGTCTCACCCAAAGTAGTATGGGAGGGTGCTAGAACCAAGTTTCTGCACCCTGAGAGAGGGCAGGTAAGTCAGGCAGAGCTGTGTTAGACTTCATAAATATGAGATCGCATATTACAGAACCCAGATCTATCAGTCCCTTCGCATCCACGTGCGCAATACCATATATAGTCACAATAGATAACAAATACAGGACAATAAAGCAACTATCACAACTATTCTTGCATAAAGTCTAATAAGCAGACTTAGAACATTTGTCAACGCAGCATAAGTACTTAACACGGTCACTTGTGAAGTTCAATATAGGATTATGCATAACATAACAGATCCAGATCGCAGTATAAACAAGTAACATAAGTACTTTCACAGCTTAAATGAATGACACAGAGCATACATAATTAGATATCACCGATTCATAAGTCCAATAGATTCAGATATTCCAACAACCTTCTGCATTCATTAATCCTTCATATCCTTTTACAATACCCAAAACCCAACCTGCACACACAATAGTAGGGTCTGCACACAGTAGGACTGAGGATCTCCGTGCACACAGCCAGCAGGAGTCCTTTCCCTAAAAACCCAAAACATATCTACTAATTCTCAATTCGCACCAATCTTAGTTCAATGTATGCCTTACAACTCAAAAAGGTTCAATTACTTATACTACTTTAGCCTACGAATCCAATGGTCCGCAAAATGTGGTTTGCAGACCCTTGGTCTACCCTTGACCCACTTAAAATGTATTAGGGGATTTGACCCACAAAAATGGACCAGATTTCTAGCTTTTGTGGGAGACCCTGTTCCAACAGTCCCCCAACACAATCTTGTGACTTGTCCTGAGTCACTGTGATAGTGGGGTCTCCACCTATGCGCGCAGTGCATTAACAGCTGCGATCAACGGGGGCAGCACTTGTTGACTCTGAGCAGTAGTGCTCTATGCAATATCTACAAGCTTCTGCGATGTCGGTCTCTCTATCACAGTCGTGACACTCTCGAGTGTCTGGTTTAGTCGCTTCACAACACCATCAACATCCTATGAGAGCTGGAGGGCCGTAGTAGCCTAAGGCTTCAAACATTCTCCGATAACATGCTTCTTATGGCAGATTCCCTCGATCTCATCTTGGAGGGTGTTGCTGGTCCGCAATCGCGCCAAATGTTGTGCAGGGACCAAGGTAGGTAATGTAGCCTCGATTTTCTTGAAATCTTCCTCCTTTTGTCGCAAGTCCTGATTTATTTTCCGGAGGACCAGATCGCGCTGGACCTTGGTCCAAAGCTGCATGGCGTCCTTGAGTAACTGGGCACCCTGATAAATATGTCTAGTAATGGTGTTTTTAGTCTCAATCACTAGCGCAACGTGTTGGAATCTTACCTCTCAAGGTGCTTCGAACTACAGTTTGGCCCGTAAGTCAGAAATTTGCTACTCCAAATATTTCTTAATGACTTGCATTTCCGTCTTGGAAGCCTTCAATGCTACGACCAATCCTTCCACTTTAGCCCGGGGGGTGGCTGCGGCCGAGTTTATTCTGTAACCTCTATGCAGAGCTGGTGGATCAAAGTTTTGAGATATGCTTGGTGTGCGACAGCAATGAGTACCTCTATGTTCTGCTGTGCGATGGTCTGTTCGGCCATACCAAGTTGGTGGTGTGCTTGCGGGTCCTGATGGTGAATCTCCTGAAACACCACGGTGTGGAGACCTTGTAATGCTGCGTGGGGTAGCTTGGAAAGATTCAACTGCACCCCTGCACCTGCTTGGAGCTGGATCTCCTGGTCTGGCGAACTGGTCACAAGGGCGATGCTAGGCAAGTGACAAAGACGACTTTCTTTCGTGGTGAGCGCTGTACTGCTAGATGCCAAGGTAATTCATCCTTGAACCATTCTGGTTTGTATTGTGTATGTCTTTAGCGACAAGGTTTGAAGCTCTTCCTGGATGACGTTGATCGTAGCCTTCTGGTGTTCCTCTAAAGCGACGCATTTTTCTTTCGTGGCCAGTGTGACGACATATGTGATTTGTTCGAGATCTCCATCCATCAACGTAACTGTCTCATCTCATTCCTTCCACTGGGCACGTTGCTTCTTTCAGGGTCCCTTGACAGGCTCTCTTGTTCACTTTGTACCTGCGATGTTTACTTCCTCCGTGCCTAGCTGCGAATCGACCTGGGTTTCAGCCTCGGTGTTCTTTTTGGTGCTCTGCTTTGGTTGTGTGTCCTTTTTCGCGGCTGCGCCTGATTCTTTCCCTGTGCTTCCAGTCTCCTTGGTGATAACGGGTGGGGGTACCTGCGTCATGCTAGTACGAGTGGTGCCCCTTGTGCTGGTTTTGAAGCATATATTCTAGGCAGGAGGCCATAGCACAATCACATTGTCAATTTCCTCATCTGCTACCATATAAGGAAGTGACGCCCAAGTTTTATGCTTGTGGTTGTGGATCTGAATGTTGTTCGTGGTAACCTGGAATGTTGCGATACTCTTGTATTTTTCATATACTATGGGGGACAACCGAGGTCTAGAATTGATGGCTGTGGCCACGCTACTATGGAAGAGGACCCAGAAGACTTGGTTATATTCTATGCGCTGCACATCCTTGGAATCCCACAAATGGGCATACCGGGCCCCTTTTCACATATCTGGAGGGAGCTCGGGGAGGACTGACTCTGTAGGGGTTTCCCAGGCAATGAAGGCTATAAGAAATAGTAGCCAGGCATAGCAGAAGGCTTTTCCTTGCTCCTGCGATTCGCTAACGTTGGCTAAGAATTCGTCGCATAAGTATTGGGCCCAATTGAGGCAGACCCCCTTCGCACACTGGCTGGCTAGCCGAATGACATAGGCAAGGACGGTTGCGACTCGACACTTTCACATTAGCTTGCAAGCTAGTAATATGGTACCCATCTGCGTAGCGGGGTCGCTGATGGATTTTATGATGAAGCCCCGCGTATTCCTTTCCACATGGTAGGTCTTATGCACGTATTCAGTGGTGTCCCCTTCATATTTCTTGCCCACACGCTCCAAAGGGTGTGGCCCATTCATGGGAAGGCCTGTGATTATATGAACCAATGCATCATCTATGGGGACCCTATCTCGAATGCACAAGCACCCATTGTGAATTAGGGCGAGCAGCTGCCGGGCCAGTCAATCCATGATGTTGTAATGGCCAAAGTGGGGCATACGCAGCAGGTTCAAGAGCCCAGATCCAGCCAATCCACTTACCTAGTGCTGAGGAACAAATATGACCCCATCATCTGCATAAATTGTGTTGAAGTACAGTGCGGGGGTCAGCTCAGGGAAGGCTTCGTAATTCGCCAAATCGTGATCGTCGAATTTAACCTCATGGAGCTTTCCGTAGGGGTCACTCAGGATAGGGACTTCTCCTAGGGTTAGCAGTGTCTGTAGATAGGTAACAAGGCCATCAAGGTTCGTTGTTGTGTGCGTTGAGAGCCTGCACGGGCGAATGAAGGGAGGTAACCATTTGATCATATTGGCAGATAGGGCTTCCTCCTGCGTAGCCTAAGCCTGAGGCGTTGCTCGTGGGGACTTGGCATGCCTTGGGGAGGTCCTAGGCTTCCCTGAAGCCCATTTCACAACTTGGGGGGCTTCCCTGAGCCCTGTGCTTGCTCCTTTCCCTTCTTCGTGACCGGCGTTGAGGGCACTTCCTCATCCTCAGACCTGATCTCCATTACTTCCTCAATTTCTGGGGAAGTAGGTGCCGAGGGCTTAGCTAGGTTAGTGGCTGTCATCGTAGCATGGAAAATGAATCCTGACTCTTGGTGGCTACTATCAGTAGGGGGAGGTTGATTCGACATGTGGGGGACAATGCAGACCTGAAAAATCTTACAGTTCAAGCTTGCGTCAGATAAAGAGGATAAGTACAAGTTACGTAAGCGAGATGAAACCCTTGTTTGTGTTATCCAGCTATTTTTATAGTGTATGTGGGCATCCAACGGTAGGGTAATATTGACCTGGAACTTACCATCAGGTAAAGGGTAAAAAATCCTAAAATATGCCCCATTAAATGCCAGCAGCCCGCTCCTTTTAGTGGTAACGTTTGATTTTTACCAGATGTTATTGTGCCAACGACTAGTTTTTGCACCTCCTGTGCACTTGGCATTCCTGCTATGCTTGGTTTAAACACTTGCGCCTCCTGCGCATCTTCCCCCAACATAGGCTTAAGCCCTAAGTACTTCAAACCCAAAGACGTGTTCGCTCGGCATGTGTCATCCCAACAGAACCAGGCCGCCTTCGTAAGCAAATATTTCAGAGGTGCTATGATCACTGCATGTCTCCGAACAAACTTTCTATAATAACCTACGTGGCCGAGAAGTGAGCACAGCTACCCCTTTGTTGCGGGAGCTAGAGGATATCTAATATTCGCAACCCCAATTTTGGCCAATGAGGGGTGCGTCTCAATGCTATCCATTCGTAGCCCGAGTGGTCTGGTACTTGTGCGCACCCTGTTCAATTCTAATTTAGTACCCTCTCATGGATCATTCTTACCTTCTTTTGGGGCTAGGCTAAAATATTTGATCATGCTTGGTGTCCTCAACTCCCAATTGGGTATTTCAAGTACGACCCATAGGTGCGATTCACCCCATGCTATAGTGTCAATGTCCTGCAGAGCTCTGTTAAGTGCCCTTGTCCCGCCTAGTAATCCAAATGTTCCCAGAAATTCATCCTTCAAAGTCTCCCAATGGTGGGTGCACTGATGGAGCTTCACATCTAAGTACCATGTAGTTGGAAGTGGTCCCAGGGCATGAATAAGCAGATGAACCCACTCCTGGGTAGTTCTGTCACACCATTGTTCTATCCAAGCGAGCAGATATTCGCGTGGATCTTCGGGGCCAAGGAAATTTTTGACTCACACGTCGGCTGGGGCCTCAAATCATAGGATCATCATATTCTGACACTCCTCCCAATCCTGGAACGCCTCCTCATGTGTTAACCACCATTGCGCAGGTGATCCACGCATGGCCAGCTTACATGCCCATAACCGTCGTTCTTGGGGAACCTCGGCTTCAAATGCCCGCAAAAAGTCCCTAACATTACCAGAACCATCAAAATAAGGTAGATCTCTTACCTCTGAGGAGATGCAATAGAAGCTCTTTGTGATCCAAAGACATCGTAGCGCAAAGACATCATGTAACCGGTTTTTCCAATTCTCTATCTCCCCATCATAGTCAAAGCAACATTCACTGTCCTTTTCCCAACAGAGTACCCCCTTCACCATGGGGTTGATCCAATATTCATCTCGTGTAGTCAAATTATAGATGTGATCCACATCCTCTTCGTCATGCACTGGTTCTGTGTATCATTCGCCTTCACCTTCCATCCTCTTTGTTACCCTTGTACCGTTATTCTCGAATACCATGCTTCTCTTATTTAGGTTATTTATGCCCCCCATATCGATGGCCCAATCCAAGCCTATGAGCGCAGGGTAGGGGTCCGCATCTTCGACAATCCGAATTAATTCAAAGTCAGCTAGAACCTTAACCCCTGCGATATCCACCACAATCTTCGATAGTCTTCCCAATGGTATGATCTTCTGTTGATTGGCCATACGCAACTAGATAGTGGACCATTCCAACTTAGGTTCCCCCATTCGTTGCCAAGTCTATTTAGGTAATACATTCGCATTTGACCCTAGGTCCAAAATAACCTGATACATCTTCTAATCACTGATCTGCATAGTCAACCGCATCTCCCTACCAGTGCGTTTCTTATACTTCTAGATTTTGTGTACGTCCTTGACTTCCGGAGGGAGGATAGTTCGTGTTGCGCAACTATTTATCAATGCCTCAAGATTTTCCACAGCCTTTGGGTTGCGCAACAACTTCATACATGCCTGTAAAAAGGGTTTGACTTCCTCATCTGCCTTGATATCTTCAGGCGGCTGCGAAGTAGATGCCTCTGCCTCTGCAAAGTCTTTACGAGTTGCGACAAATGTTTCTTTCTCCTTTTTTAGATCCAAACCTTCCTGTTTGATAACTGCTGGTCGAATCAGAGGCTCAGTTGTAGTTTTCTCCCCAGGCCCCCCAGTGGCTATCCCATTGTGTGTTATGACATTCACGCTTGGATCTTCATCTCATAGCTCAGCCTTAACCCTTTGCACATTTTGCGTAGGTGTCGGCTGCTTTTTCTGCATCTTCGCTATCAAGACTGGAAATTCTTCAATCACATGGTCTAGCTGCCTGTAATACCAACAGGACTGTCTTGTAGGGTTTGAAAAGTCCTTGGAAAAGTTCCCTACCTCTCCACAGTTATAACAATTTAGTTTCCCTCATCCCCGACCTGTGCTTCCACCTCTTCTGCCTTCCCTTCCCCTTGCTTGGGATCCCCTTGTGTTCGAGAGGGATCTGGGTGAGGATGGATCCAACTACACCCTATAGAGATTCCCTCGATCGATCATCAAATCATATGTTCGACAATTCTATTCATCATGTCCTATCGACCTCAAGAACTTGCATCATTGTTGTTTTACTTCTGGGATGTACGCAACAAGGCGAGGACAGTGGTTTGTGTCATGCAGTGCTGCAACACGACAATCATCGCACCATAGTGCCGGTCCACTTGGTCCTACAACTTCCCTAGGGCGCAATGGACTAGGTCCCCCGGCCTGCATGTAGTCTTTTAACAAAGGGCAGTTATCCTTGGTGTGACCATTCGTCCTGCATCGTATGCACCATATTTCTGGACTAGCCTTTGCGCCTCGCTCCTTTCACAGGTTCTGGATATCCATGTGCATCGCCTGCATTTGTCCTTGGATCTGCTGGACGCCTAGCTGGGTATCATCTTTGGGTGCAACTTCTAACTTCATAGTGACCTCCAGGGATTTTTCCAGTGAATCGAAAGTTTGGTGACCCATAGGTACGCGCAGGTGAGGCAGAAACATAACAATGAACCATTCTGTGTGTTGTTTGTCAGCGTACTGAAATCCTCTTTCCTTGATCACCTTCTTCAGTTGTTGATCAACCTCCCACACAGACTTAGAAGGCCTTTTCTTTAAATCCTTTAGATCGACCACTATTTGAGAATAGGACTTAGGCTTCTTGAACTGTTGTTTCAAGGCGTTCTTGATCTCCTCGATGTATCCCATGTACCAATCCAAAGCCCTTCCTTCGAAGGCCAGGTACAGTTGTGCCCTTTTCACTGCATTACTAGCTATGTTCTGTGCATTCCATATCGATTCTGCAAAAAAAAAGAACTGATCCATGTCTTGATCTCCCACACCCTTAAAGGTAGGCAACTTCATGTGCGTAGCCATGTCGTCTTCTAGTGGTGGAGGTGTAGGTGAATTCTTACCCCTACACTGGTTCAAAAGTAGTGTGGCTGGAGGACTCTGCGCAACTGCTTCTCTTACCAGGTTGTAGATAGATCTAACTCCTTCTAGGTTGGCCCGATAGTATTTTCCACTTCGCATCATACTCTTGTCCAGATCAGAGGTCATTCATTCGGTGTGGCTACACAGAATAATTTTTTCGCACAGTAATGTCTTAATCAACAATGGTAAAGTCTTTAGAAACTTACCCCTAAATCCTTAGAAGAATCTTCGCTTTGCTTCAGAGTAGGAGATGAATTGATCGATGGAAAATTCCATCATGAATCCTCCTAGCACACTGTCCACCTAGTGGTCTACTGTGTGAGTGATGGTGTTATCATCCTTCTCTAACTGTTGGATTAATTCTGGGGTCCACTGTGTGACCCGCTCGACCTTCCAACACTTCTGAAATTTAACCAACCTTATGAGCCACTCTTGGAGCTCGATCGCAATGGTTACGAAGAAGATCTCGTAGATATCTGTGAAAATATACTTATTTTTCCACTCTTCGGTGGTCAACCTCTTACTGCAGTTTTCTTTTACTGTGAATTCCTGAACTTATTGTTCGAACAATTCATCAATTTCTTTTATTTTAGGTTTCCAGTACGGGCTTGGAATTACCTAACGCCTCTCTCAAAATGCTCCCTGTTCCAGAAATGGAACCATTTTTTGGCTTGAGGGGTATTAACCCAAGTTCGGATGTTAAGGTTTGCCAACAAACCCCTATACTACTAGCCCTTTCGGCAGTGACCTGCTTGCGTAGGCCAAACTCTCACCCGAAGTAGTATGGGAGGGTGCTAGAACTAGGTTTTCGCACCCTGGGAGAGGGCAAGTAAGTCAGGTAGAGCTGTGTTCGACTTCACAAATATCAGATCACATATTACACAACCAAAATCTATCAGCCCCTTCGCATCCACGTGCGCAATACCATATATAATCACAATAGATAACAAATACAACACAATAAAGAAACTATTGCTGCTATTCTTGCTTAAAGTCTAATAAGCAGACTCAAAACATTTGTCAATGCAACATAAGTACTTAACACAGTCACTTGCAGAGATCAATATAGAATTATGCATAACATAACAGATCTAGATCATAGTATAAACAAGTAACACAAGTAATTTCACAGCTTAAATCAATGACACAGAGCATACATAACCAGATATCACCGATTCATAAGTCCAATAGATTCAGATATTCCAACAGCCTTCCACATTCATTAATCCTTCAAATCCTTTTACAATACCCAAAACCCAACCTGCGCACACAGCAGCAGGGTCTGCACACAGCAAGACCGAGGATCTCCGCGCACACAGCCAGCAGGAGTCCTTTCCCTAGAAACCCAAAACAGATCTACTGATTCTCAATTCGCACCAATCTTAGTTCAATGTCTACCTTACAACTCAAAAAAGTTTCAATTACTTATACTACTTTACCCTACGCATCCAATGGTCCGCCAACCATGGTTTGCGGACTCTTGGTCTACCCTTGACCCAATTACAATGCATTAGGGTCTTTGACCCACCCCAAAACCCCTGCGCTAGACTAAATATAATAAAAAATATACAAAAATGGACCAGATTCACAGCTTTTGTAGGAGACCCTGTTCCAACACCACAAAAAATTACGTGTGAAGAAAAGCGAGAGAACTCTAAAGCTTCTTTATCAACACTATATTTGTAAATATGTCTACGGTTTTCTCGAGTGTACCTTTTTGAGATCTAATCCCCCTACATCAATAATATGTCTCACAAAATGGTATTTTATTTTGACATTTTTTGTCTTGCTATGGTAAAATATAATTGTAGTTAAATGTAGCACATTTTAACTATCACATAATATAGTTACGCTACTCTCATTTCTCCCAGTTTCACGTAGAATCTCCTTCAAACAAATTGCAACTTTTCAAGCATGTGATACAAGAAATTATTTTTCCTCTATTGTCGATAAAGAAATTATTTCCTCGCGCTTTAAAATCCATCTAATAGATCCTCTACAAGAGTAAAGATATATCCTGAAGTGAACCTCCTCCTATCTAAATCACCCACAAAATCTGAGTTAATTGATTGGAAATCATAATAATTACAAGGTATCATACAATAATAATTGGTTCCTCTAAGAAATTTTTTGTGACCTTCGAGACAACTCTTGGCTGTAGGGATTCCATGCCTAGGACATCTTTTAAGACGCATTAAATTTTTAAAAATTTGGTTGAAGATGAACTACTTATTTGGTGCAATGAAAAATTCTAGTCACAGACTTTTAACTTATGATCAAATTGGTAAATTTTTGGACGTGCATACCTTTCAAATGATTTTAATAAAAATGCAGTAATGCAAAGAAAATAATTTTGTAATAACCTAGTAAATATAATTCAAGTTTTGGACCTTGAGACCTAAAAAAAATATAACTAGACACATACATTGTATGAATGGATTTTTTTGGATTAAATGTAACACTCATTAAGGTGTTCTACCATTAGCAAAAAATAGTAACATGGGTAAATATGAAATTATATTTTGAAAAAACTTGCTGCTACATACATTTGTCACAACAAACGAAAAATTACTTACAAAATGATAAAAACATGACAAAAAGATAAAACAAACTACAACTAACTGAAGAATTTGGAATCAAAACCGATATTTATTCATTGGTATATGAGATAATTTATTACATTACAGAGATATCTCAAAACTATAAGGACTCTAAAATCCTTTTCCTTCTCTCTTCTCACTTTTATTTTTTCCTCCAGAATTTATTGTCTCTGTTAGTTATATAAATGATTTCGTTTTACAAGTATGATTGTTTTTAAAAGTGTTTATACAACTCATGTTTAGTAAAATATTTAAATAGATTAAATGTCATATATATAATAATATATAGCATTAAATCTTTACCCCTCCCTTCTAAATACCTTGGGCCCCCCTCATTCACTCTGCCATCAAAAATTCCTCCTAGAGAGAACTTCTGGATAAAATTGAAGCCAAACTCTCCCTCTGGACCCATAGAGCCCTCAACATTGTTGGGTGTCTTGTCCTAATCGATTCGGTTCTCCAATCCATGCCTTTATATCTCTTCTCGGTCCTGTCAGCCCCCAAATGGGTTCTCAAATCAATTAGAAATCTACAAAGAAAATTTCTTTGGGGACGAAAGAAAGACAATAGGAAATGGGCGCTAGTTAATTGGAATGAGGTCTGTGTTCCAAAAAATTCAGGAGGTTTGGGGCTAAGAGACCCACATCACAACAATGTGATAATGGGAGAGAAAATTTGGTGGAAATGAGTCTCCAACCCAGAATCCCCTTGGGCTTATCTCTAGCTCTCCAAATATGCAAATAACTGGCCTGCCGAGGAGCTAATTTGCCTCAACACAGAGGTGATTGGTTCCCTCATCTAGAAAGCATCCAAACAACGTAGAGCTCTCGTTTGGGATCACAAATTTTGGGAACTCTTCTCAAGTTCTCAGGCCAAGTTCTGGGAGGATTCTTGACAAAAAATTCCCAAACTAGCCTCCCTCTTCCACAATTCTCACTGGCAAGACATCCTCAATAATCAGGAGAACACCCAAATCAAGCACTTTTGGACTCCCTTCCTCAACTTGGGCTACTGGAAATGGCTCCCAGCAAACCGATGTCAGGCCAGTTGGAGGCTTGATCTCATTGAAGACATCAACAAGGAACTTCTCAAGAGAAAAAATTGTTTCACTGAGGGAGAGGATATTATTAGATGGGGATACTCCTCTTGGGGCACCTTCACCACCAAAGAAGCTTATCGCCTGCTCCTCCCAAATCTCTAGGCTCCTCATGATGCCATTTGGGCACAGATCTGGAACCCCAGAATTTGGCCCAAAATTTCCACCTTCTTATGGCTGCTCAGCAAGAGGCGTATCCTCACTTGGGACAACCTGCTCAAAAAATGCTTCACTGGACCATCTTGATGTCCGAACTGCAGAAATTCTGAGGAAACCATAGATCACCTCATCAACTCTTGTCCTCTAGAAAAATTTATTTGGGATAATGTAGCTTTTCTTAGCAGAATATCAGATAGACAATGAGGGGACATTCTCCATACCATTCACCACTAGCCATCATCTCCCTTCAACATCGATCTGGTCAATTCCCTTTGGCTCATTCTACCTGGGCATATCCTCTGGCCCATCTGGAAGGAGCATAACTGATGCATTTTTAGGGATAAATCCACCCATCTCGACATCCTCTGGACCAATATATGAAACAACCTTCAAGAATCCCTTGTGTTGCACTGCTAGAAATATTCTAACTTCCCTTCCCATCCCCTTGAAAACATCATCTGGGCCAATTGGAATCTCTCCCTCCACTCTCACTCGAACATTGAGCCCCCTTCAAACCATTCACCCAGCTCCCCCTGCTCTTGGTCTCCCCACCCCCCCCCCCTTTTGGCTTCTTCAAACTCAATTTTGATGGAGCCTCAAAGGGGAATCCAGGAGATGCCAGTTTTGGAGGTATTTTCATAAACACTGATGGAGACGCCCTCTTGATATATTTCGGCTGCATAGGATGGAACACCAAAAACTCAGCAGAGTTAGAAGGACTCTTTCAAGGCCTCCTTATAGCTCAAGCAAACAATTATTTTCCCTTAGAAATTAAAAACAATTATTTTCCCTTAGAAATTAAAGGTGGCTCTCAAGTTATCATTGAAATTTCCAATCGCCTCATGTTGGGATCCTCAGCCTCTAAATTCTCCATGAGATGGAGACTAGCGGCTCAGTTCGACCTCCTTGGGAAATGGCTCCTTTGCCACACAGTGGTCTCCTTCAAGCACATCAGAAGGACTTCCAACGTCATAGCGAATCTTTTGGCCAACAAGGGAGTCACCCACAATGGTCCCCTTACCATTGGTAACCTCCAAAATTTTGATGATCAAGCTCTACGCATGGATTGGACTCTTCTGGTGCTCAAATATCTCCAACTCCTGGATGCAGGTGGTAGACACTGACAGATGGAGCCACTTGGATGCTAGGTGGCAGGGCACCTATCCACCCCATGCGACTGCACATGGCCAACCAAGGAGTTTTAAATGTTGGAGCATGGGGCATTTACTTGCCAGCCTCGCTAGCCTCCCAACGATGTCCTCTACATTAATCTTCATCTGTTGCACATTTACTTCTTCCATCCTTCCTTGGCCGCCTCCCATGGCCCTTAAACCCCCCACCCCTGCTCCTTCTTCCACCATTCGTCTCTCCCTTTGGCTCTGCGCAGACGCATCTGGTGTCTCCGCCAAGCTTTGGCTCCTCTGCACTGTTTCATATCCCTTTGTTAGCATTTCCTTGGATTAAAACAACTTGGTTGCTCCAGCGGAAGCTCTTTCACCTCAACTTTCCTCTGAGTCCCACTCCTTCACCATGCTTAGAAGACATCGAATGAGATGACGGAGAGCAGGGGGCATGTTCTTCCATTTAGGCCTCCCACCTCAACCTCTACAGGAAGGAAGATGAATTTTGCTATGGATTGGGCGGAGCCAGATATCCTTGACCCCATAAATCTATCGGCCCACCTGTCTGTCCATCTTCTGAATTATTCTTCTGAACCCTCTGGCTCCAGCCTCTGCCCCAGAAAAAGACCCTGCAATTCCACCATTTATTTTGCTCCTGCCTTCTCCCTTGACAAAATGAATGCCTTTCTGGTGCAAAGAACTTCAAGCAACGATCATGATAGTTCGATTTCAGACAAAGAAGGAACATATGCGGACGTCGACACTCATGCGGCCTCCTCCATTTCGCTCGACACCCAAGTGCTACTTCTTCCTCCGTAAACAACCCACGTGTCGGCCCACACATCTAATCAGGAGGAGGATGAGTTTGATTATGCATGTAGGATTGTGGAAGAGCCACCTCACCCTATAGAAAATAATGACAACTCTCCATTAGCTTAATTGTAGGGTGCTCATCTCTTTTTCCAGTCATCATTTTGTTATTTCAAGGTTTCTAGTGTTCTGGTTCTATCCTATACTTACAACTTGTCAAGATTGTTTCCCGCTATGGGAAAATCATTATCAACTCTCTTTGCTCTACTCTTGGGCTGGTTTCCCCATCTGGGGCAGCCCCCTTTTTGAGTTCTTGATACTGAAACTTCCCTCCAGAATTGGCCTGCCAACTCCGAAGGACGAGAAATGTAACTTTTGGAACACCTAATCCTACATGGGTAGGTGTGGAATACGAAAAGTCACAATGGAGTCCAAGTGACCTTGGAATATGAAACCAAGAGTCACACCATTGTACTATAAATGTACATCTTTGTATAATGGAAAATAAGAGAGCCTCAAGCTTATCTTTCATTGTGTGTGTTTAGTCTCTTGTGTGTGTCTATCCTCCTCATACACCATGTGTGTGCTTCAACATGGTGTTTAACATGGTATCAGAGCAGGCAATTGCTGGCCCTGCTCCAAATTGACTGAGCCATTTGTGTTTATGGCCTGTGCATATCTGAAAAATTGTTGATAATTTTTGCAGCATTTAGAGAGTGTTTGTAGCAGTCTTTTTGCCACATTCAGATAGTGGTTTTGGAGAAGGAGAAGCATTCAGAAGAAAGAGCGGCATTCAGAATTTGTTTTGAAGAAGAGCAGCAGTGGTTTTGAAGAAAGACAGCACTGCCCATCTGAAGGTTTTCATTCTCATTTTTCCTGCAATTTCTATTAATTTCTGCATTGAAGAGTTGCTGGAAAACACTGTTTAAAGAGGGTTTCTGAAGTAGAAGTTTTTGGCTTTTTAATGGAAAAATATTTTGAGTTTTTCTGCTGTTGAGCTATTGGAAAAATTTCTGGGTTTATTGGAAATCTGTTGTTGTATTTCAGTACTTGAAATTTGTACTGTTGCCTTCATTTCTGGAATCTGCTGCCTGTATTTCAGTGCTTAAAAATCTGCTGTTGTTTCAAAGGTCTTCTTCTCTGCTGTTTTTAAATTTAAAAAAAAAAAAATTAAAAAAAAAAATAAAAACAAAAATAAAAATAAAAAATCTCTGCCATCTGCATTCACTCCCCATTGCTTCTGCAACCTGCATTACAATCCGCATCCCCATCTCAAACCCTTAAAACAACGCACATCCCTTATTACTCCTCTCCCCTGTGCTGAACGCCCTCCGCTGCACATATTACACCCCCCTCCCTATCGGCTCTCCCCCTGCTATACGCCCTCACCATACACACTCACACCTCACCACTCGAACTGTCCCTTACCATACTCTCCACACGCGGCTGCGCTACTCTCTACACCTCCCCGCCTCTGCAATAACCCTGCGGGCTTCTCCCTACGCACAGTTATCAAAATCCTCTACTTCGGCCACTCCTTACACAGTCCCTCCTGCCGGCTCTCTGAAACGCCGCTCCTCTATTCACCTCACACGCCAATGCTGCTCCTAACCCTCACCACGACTACTATAACTCCCTCACTGCGCCTATGCCCTCACGGATCCCGCATCTCCAACACCATACCCACCTCCCTCACGCTGTTTAACTCAACACACAACACTGCGCTCACAAGCACCCTTTACACCTCCTCCTGCGCCTACAGCCCTCCTCTCACGCGGCTTGCTCCATCCCTACCCCGCGCTCAACAGATCTCCCCACCCGCTCTTCTCTATGCACTGCCCCCCTCTCACACATCTCTACGCTCTCCCCCACCTACTCATATGCTCATCCCAATCCTCATTGTATATTGTATTGCCTTACGGCCCCCTCGGCCTGCGCACCCATACATCTCTATGCTACCCCTCAAGACCTCTGCTCCCTCCTACCTGCTAACCCCGGCCTCCCTTCTCCCTACAGCTGGCCCCTTCTCCCTAAACAATGCTCTGTACCTACCCACGATACCGCCCATCCAAACTTACAATACCGCCCAATTTTTTAAATGCACTCTTACTTTTAAATTCCCGCCCATTCATTTTAAATTTGTTCCCCCTTATGACTTTCTCCTATTTCATTTTTAAAATTTTTAAACCCCCCCACCATATAGTTACCCCCTCCTCTCCAAATAAATCTCAATTTTTTATAATTTTAATAACTCCCCTCCCTCCAATAAATCTCCCCATTCCATTTAACCCATTTTTTAATAAAAATTAAAAATGTCCCATTAAAATTTCTCTTCCCTTTTAAAATTCTTCCCATTTTTAATTATTCCCTTTTTTTAAATTAATTTTTAATTAAAAAAAAAAACAACAGAGAGAGAGATGAAAGAGAGAGAATAAGAACATCAGAAATGAAATGAAGAAAATGGCATATGAGGAGCAGATAGACTGAATATATAGAGACAATTGCAGTGTTCCATTTTATGATTTGTGGCATAAGAGTGATTTTTTTTGAAGAATTGACATTTGAAGACAAGTTTGCCATCATTGAAAACAACGCTTTGAAGGAAAATTCAGCCGCCTTAAAGGCCTCTTGCACAAGTGTTTTCAGCTGCATATATTTTGTAGAAATATTGTATTGCATTGACATTGTATTGTGAGTAGATATTGCTTCTTCATAGTTGCAATCAGTACTTGAGTTGTTGAAAAATTGTTTCTTGCCCTCCATCATTTGAGGAGCACACTTTGTACTTTGAGAATTTCTTGAGTCATTTGTATTTGTTGTTGAATCACATTGTAAACGGGTGCATTTTCGGTTGTAGCCAACACCCTTTCATTTTTGAGCCTAAGTTGTTGAAAATGGCTAAAATCAATGAGGCCTTAGAGTTGTTAAATAGCCTCATTCATTCCAATGTTGATGACATGATAAAAATGAGCAAGGATGCTCTTTGTAACATTCAAAGTTGTTTGCTATATGCACATGAGAAGATTGAGTTTTTGCAGTTGGAATCTCAGCTCCAACAAGACGAACTTCAGCAAAAGATTCACCATTCTAAACCTGTTTCTGTTCAGAACATTGTGAAAGACTCCCATCAGCAGCAAGTCAGCAAAGTTCCAGTTGATCCACATTCAGTTCATTGCACTAGAGTAGATGTACATGGAGATGTAGCAGTTCAACCTGCACTTCTCAAGCCCATCATCAGACCTTGGGAAGAGCTTGTCCACAAAAAGCACAAAACTAGTCTTGGATATGACAAGGATGTGTCATTTGATATTCCAGACTACACAAAGCCCATCAGATTTCAAAGTGTCAGATTCCTATATGACAGTTCACCTGCAGCTGTTCCAGATCCTGTTCCACTTCCACAACAACAGATCGTAAAATGCCAACATTGTGATCGAGTTGGCCACATGAAAGATCACTGTTTTGATCTTCACCCATGCAAGCACTGTGGTCGGCACACCCATTCTTCAGACAGATGCTTCAGACACAAGCCTCCTGCAAGAACCAAGATTCATCTTGGATGGATCGCTTCTTGGCAATGGGCATTAACAGCCAAGAAGATGTTTACGACACATGTTAGAACTTGTTCACGGATATTGAGCAAACTTGCAGTTGAGTTTTCGCCATCATCTCACCTTGTCCCTGACAGGGGGGAAAATGGTGGTCATGTACAAGCTTCAACGACAGATCAAGCGAGCTTGAGCCACAATCTCTCATTCCATGTTCAGAGTTGTAGCCAGCAGTTCAAGCGAGCCTGAGCCACAATTCGTCATTCCGGATTCAGAGATGTAGCCAAAGATACGGATGCCCATGAGCATACCTTCGGTTGGTGGATAACCTAAAACCATCATTTTCGGTTGGTGGATAACCTAAAACCATCATCTTTGGTTGGTGGATAACCTAAAACCATGATTTTCGGTTGGTGGATAACCTAAAACCATCATCTTTGGTTGGTGGACAACCTAAAACCACCACAGGTAGTAGACCTCCCTTCTTTTAGGTCGAAGGTCTCCCTTTTTTATGAGGGACAATTCCTCTAGTAGAAGCCTTCAGCTTCTTGCCAGTTTTGGAAGAGTTCCGGGAACTACAACAAGTTTTGTGTTCCAGTGTTTGTGGTCATCCTAAAACCACCTCTTTTTTCCAACATTTCAGAGAGTTGATTCAGCCAAGTGCTGCCATGTATACTTTGCAGATTTGTATTACAGCTCTTTTCTTGGACTCACACATACCCCTTCGGATTAAGGGGGGATGTTGGAACACCTAATCCTACATGGGTAGGTGTGGAATGCGAAAAGTCACAATGGAGTCCAAGTGACCTTGGAATATGAAACCAAGAGTCACACCATTGTACTATAAATGTACATCTTTGTATAATGGAAAATAAGAGAGCCTCAAGCTTATCTTTCATTGTGTGTTGAGTCTTGTGTGTGTGCATTCTTCTCCTCATACACCATGTGTGTGCTTCAACATGGTGTTTAACAAATAGAAGTAGCCTAATTTAGAAAAAATAAATATATAACATTAAATCATCCCCCTTTTGCAAAACTATATAATATGTCTGCAATACATTTTAGGGTTTTTATTTAACCCATCAATAATTATAATATAATGTTTGAAGTGTAGTGGAGGTACGGGTAGGCCCTATTCAAAGCCATTAGTGGTTTTGAGCACCTCTCGCCACTCTTATTTTTAAAATTGGGGGGGAACTCATTTAATCTTGGTTATTCATCTCTACAATGTAGTTTTTATAGAACCTCCATTTTGAGCAACCCCCTCGTTAAACTCCTACAGGGCAGGTACCTACTCATGTCATTGATTTCATTGACTTCTGGGCATTCACTTTCATTTGTTGTGGATCTATGGTAAAAACTCTCCCATTTACCTTTGGCAAGCATTTCTTCTATTAACATCCCCGCTTGGTGAACCCTTCCTACCATACAAATACCTCATATAATTATGCTTACATTGCAATTATGAGGGTCACTTATGTCACTCTTCAGGAAATATTAACCCGTCTGCGTCTCGCCCTTAGATATGTGATGATAATGTGCAATATCCAAAGGCTCTACAAGTCTTCTATATGTAGTTCCAACATTTATCCACTTATTTTAGGGTTTTAAATCACTTGAAATCTCATGAATCTCCCACATTTTAAGAAACTCATCCCAAAACCCTATGAGGTGTAACCTCTAGTGATCAACGTAGTTATTCTTCTATCCATTTTGGTTGTTGAAGGAATCATAATATATCTTGCAACCTTTATTCTCTCTACTTCATTTATTTCAAGAAGATGAGTCGCGTCTTAAGAGTAGGATGTGTTAGATTAAAGGTGGGAATAATAACACAAAGTTTTTTCATAGGGATGTGTCTAAAAGAAATACTTCCAATTCAATATGGGTGATTAAGGATGAATGAGGTAGAATTATTTCCTCTATGAATCATATTAAGAAAGACGCATTCCTATTTATCAGTAAGCAATTCAAGGATTCAGAAGAGGAAAATATAGCAGAGAAAATGGAGTTGGCTAATATATTTCTAAGAATGGTCAACAGAGAATATATAATGTGGATGGATAACCCTATCTCAGAGGAGGATGTCCTACAAACATGTAATAAAATAGTGAAGGATAAGAGTTAAGTGCCTGATGGCTGGCCTACCAAACCTTTTCTCTTCTTCTTTGACCTTATGGGCCCAGACTTGATGGTAATGGTGGAAGAATATAGATGCTTCGGTCAAATATCATCTAACTGAGTAGAAAAGATCCTATCCCTTCATATCAGTCTGGAGAAATTTGGATTTCTCTCATACAGAAGAATATAGGACGAAGTAACAATTTCTCAAGAGTGTATACACATGATAAAAACCAGGAAGTTGAAGCCATGCCTTAAGAAAATATAACTTATCAGGGCTTATGACAGGGTAAACTGGGAGTTCCTCAGAATCATTCTCTACAAAATTGGTTTCCCTCACATAAATTTCAAATGTATTATGGCCTACGTATCTTTAGCATTCATGGTTTTTCTAATCAACGGTGATCTCACCATTTTTTTTAAATTTCTACGGAGTTAAGACCAGGATGTGCACTTCCCTCTCCTTTTTATCCTGGTTATCGCCGCTCTTAGAAAAGGTATCAAAGATTAGAAGGAGGTTGTCTCAATAACAGGTTGCAAGGTTTCAAGGAATAGTACAACAACACACCTCCTGTTCATGGATGATGTCCTTTGCTCTAGGGAAGTCAAATTTTTGGAATGGGGGATATTTTAACAGGTTTTCACTAAATTCAACAAAGCATCTGGCGTCATCATTCAAAAAGTAAAATTAGAGGTCATTATTGATGATGGGGATTTTGAGGTGATCAAATAGATTGCTAATTTTTTTGGGGTCAAAATTCGCAATATGTATGTAGGTTTTAGATATCTATGCTTCTAATTAAAAGCCACAAAATACGAGATATTGAACTGGTCATGGCTTGTTTAAAAATTTGAAAACAAACTGACCTATTGGGACCAAAAATGGCTTACGCTTGGAGGTAGGGTAACTTTGGTGAAGGTAATTTTGCAATGTATATCGATATTCTAGATGCATTTATTCCACATCCCTCAGGTTGTCATAAACAAAATTGATGTAATAATTGTGAAATTTCTTTGGATCTAGCACTAGAAACAATAAAAAGGTTCATCTTATAAGACTTTAATCCATCTCTACACCAGTTCAGATGGGAAGGTCGGGCATATGGAACTCAAGGTGATTGAACTTACACTTACTATACACAAACTTATGGTGTGTCATCAATGAAAATGGTCTATGGAAAGATATATTGTTTTGTAAAATATTTCCAGCAATCAAATCTAGAGGATTGGATTGAAGCTAGGGCGCCATCAAATTCTAATGCACATCTCATCTAACATAGCTAGATGATTGCTAACCCTTGTTTATGTAGTAATCTATGATGGAAGGTGGGTGACAGGGAAAATATTATCATAGTTCTGGACATAATCAAGGGATTTCCTAGAAATTATATCATTTTTTCCTCTATCATACATATACTTAACCTAAAGGGTTTGCGTACTCTTGCCAAGTTTGGTGATGACCACTTTTATTTTTTCTCTTCAATTATCTATCCTCATGATTGAGAGATTGAACTTCTATGGAACCTTGAATCTGAATGGGAACTCTATCACAATAAACTAAGTGAGGGTGGTATCTCTGTGTCCCAAAAATAAGAAAGTCGTGTAAGGGGTAGACATGTTGTTGTAGGGTGTATTTCTACTGCAGAAGCTTACTCATACATATCAATGGCTAATTAACTGAACCCATCTTTTGACTGGAATGATCAAATGTGGAAATGGGAGGTCTCGCTCAAGCTCAAATTCGTCACATGCCTGAATATTCACATCCAAATCCTTTCTTTGGAAAATGTGATGAAGTGGGGTTTTCAGGGGTCGGGGATATGCCAACTCTATGGGATGGTTATAGAAGATTGTATACACCTTTTTTTAAACCCACATTTGTGGTAGCTATATAGGAGTAAGTTTCATGTCTACTGCAAGTTAATGTGCAGGTGGATTGCTCCTCAATTATCTCTGTTCTCATTCTTGGAAAACAAGACAAAAATATTTTAGAGCTGTGACACTGTATATTTTTTGGCGATCTGGTACTCCATGAATGGTTTTTTTTCCAAGGAAAATCCTTTGGATGTTAAGATATCCAATCTTATTATTGTTGCATAATTCATGAGATAGTTCCCTGGAATCTAAGGCACATTCCTGCTCTATATCCAATGTTGACTTGGGGAATTCATTCCCTATAGGGTACTTAGATGGGGCCTATTCTGGAGGTAATTATGGGTGTGAAATCCTCATTAGGATAAATCCATCCCAAGCATATTTTTTATTTTGGTATTTTGGTATTGGCTCTAATTGCAAGATTGAAATAGTGGACCTTTGAGGAGTGATTTAGTGTGCCCTTTGGCTTACCGTTGATAAGATATTGATCATTGGTGATGCACATTATACCATCTAATGGGTTCAGGGCAGAAAATCCCTTGATATTTTCTGAATATAAGATTCATGGCTAATTTAATTAAATATGGAAGTACGAAAATTTTAAATCAATTGAGACGCACTTGAGAATTTTTGAGGTATAAAATCATTTTATGCAATTTCTTCTCCAAAGTGGTTGAGTTTTTTTTAGATTTCAAAGCTCTAATTTTTCTTTACAATATCTCCTTCGTTTAAAACAAGTCGCGTTGATGACATATTATTTGTGAAAGTGGTCCCTTTTTGGATTTTTCCTTGATATATTCTTTGATATTGTAGCTAGGGAAATCTCTGCTCCAACAATATCGAAGCACCCATATCACTACATCCAAATGCACTTCTCCTAGTTTTTCCATGAACTTGCTATCAATTGCCTTAGCATGTGAATATAAGGTCTAGTACATATGAACATGTTCATATTACTTCCTATTACACTAGCATATGGTACATAGGACATATACTCATTTTATTCTTTATTACTAGGACATAAGGTAGAAGAAGAGTTAAAATGGGAAGCAAAAGGGACATTAACCGATTTCACATTGTTCATCTATAACTTCTCAAGTGAGTTTTATACATATTTTTTCTATGAAAACTTGAGCTTACCATTTTTCCTATATATTTATTTCAATGCCCAAGGTTTTTTTTATATCTCTTATATCCTTCATATCAAACATTTTAGCCATTTGATCCTTTAACCTGTTGATCGATTCCGTCATCTTACTTGTAATAATCATATCATCTACATACAACACTAAGATAACGAATATGACATTCGAACTTTTAATTACACACAATTATCATACTCACTTCTAGTATAATTTTGGCTCATCATGAAGGCATCAAACCTCTTCTACCATTTTCCTAGGCGTCTGCTTTAGGAAATACAATGATTTCTTGAGCTTGCAAAAAAAACTTTTGTTGCGATGTTTCACAAAAGCTTCTGGCCATTCCATATAAATATCCTTATCAAAATATTCTTGTAAGAAATATTTTTTAACATTTAATTGTTCTAACTCCAATTCTAGCATAGTAACTGGTTCAAACACAATATGAACAAAAAAATGTTTAACAATTGGTGAAAATATTTCATGGAACACTATACCTTCCATCTATGAGTAAAATTTTCAACTAGGTTGACCTTATACCTTTCAATATGACCATCAACACCTCTTTTCAATTTGAAGACCCATTTGCATCCATGGGGGCTTCATTCAATGAACCTTTGACATATCACGTGCATTCGTGGCATACTAAAAAATACCCCTAGTTTGACTACATATTAGAAAATACCTTTAAAAATCACATTATTTAACCCCCTACCAATACAAAACCAATACACCTTCCCAATTTAAAAAACCTCTACTTTCACTAGATATTGTGGGCATCCATTTTTCATTAACATTTTTTATACCCCTTTATATTTTTCTATTAACTTTGAGCTTCATTATTTGTACCTGCAAATATAAAAACCCTTTACCCCCTAAGATATACTAAATATATTATGTCATTTTTTCCTTAATATATATCTCCCAATATGAATACACGTGTTATGGTATTTCTCCCCAATGAAGCCCTCATGGTTGCATCCAATAACCATCCTATGTCTCGAGAGTTCTACTAAATCCCACAATATTTTTCTTCTCCAAGTTATCCATTTCCTATTTCATTGATGCTCTCCATTTTTCACAGTTGATATCATTTACTACTTTTTGATAACTAGAAGTTTCTTCAATATTAGTAACCAAGGCAGTAGATGAAATAATTTGGTATACTTTTTCAAATATTTTCTCTTGTGTATACCTTCTCAGTGTAGGTTTTGGAACTTCAAAACTTTCGTGAGTGTCTTCAACATCCACAACTTCTTTATCTCTAGAAGCTTCTTCTTTCTTCCATGTGTTTGTAGATGGTTCCATCTTAAATTGAATTTGTTGATTTGACACCTGTCCTTGTTTTATAAAACATTTTGCATGATTTGATTTAACAAGAGAAGACTAATAAATTATCACTTCTCTACTAATGATGATTTTGTTGGTTGTAGGATCCTACAACCTATATCCCTTAGCAATATCATCATAAATGTGAGGCCCAAAAATCACTACATCTAATGCATATTTGTTACCATACAATGCCTTGCTTATTCCCTTGTTTTACTAGTTTATGAACCTTCATCTTGCACTTATACATTATTTTGATGCAATAGTAAAGATTTACATTTGGTTTGCATTTTACACCTTCATTATATGCATTTCTTAGGATTGATGATAATGAAATGTTGTTAATGCAGTTCCTACAGTCCATAGAGATCTTGCACCATAATAGAAGTACTTGGGTACCACTCAATCATATGAGCTTGAAATAGAGGAAAATCATATATGAAATCTATTCAACGCTATTTTAGAGCCTTTTTTATATTGAGAGGTTCACTTATCTTTATTTGACCTATTCCTGCACTAAGGAGAAGCATTTTTGCACTAAAGATAAACCAATTTGGGGATTCGACATATCAGCACACTTTCAATGAAAAATGAGGAATGCTTTTTTCCAAAATAATATTTTAAAATGTCCACATAAGTTGGAATGCACCCTGGTCACACGTGTGGGTTTCTAGAATCAAATTCCTCAAACTTCACACAGTTTTCAAACTACCAACTTTGACCTCGATTTTGGCACATTGTTGTGTGGATTAATCCGTCTTGCGGACAAGACCGATCTCCCTAGTACTAAAAGTATCTAGCAACAAACAACCAAATAAACTAATCTTTCTCTACGCATATATGATCTATGAAAAGCTCTATAGAGGTGTAAAAGACTTACCGTATGTCCAACGCTTGTTTGAAGTGGTTGTTGTCCCTCGTTCACTTGAAGGAGTTTTCCTCGTAAACCTGCAGTCACAAACAAGCAAAATATTACATAGCACCTGTATAGAAATCATCATATATCATGCTTATCATAGTGATCAAGGAATCTATGAAATAAACCATTAACTGAAAGCTTATTTAGAAAAATGAGTATATTTGTATTAATTTCAAAAGAAGGAAAACCTTACAACCTAAGCCTTGATGTTGTACAGGCCTTCCTGGGGTTCGAAGCAGGAGTCTCCTCTACTTTGATAAGCTCTGCACCCCTCCAACGAAGACGAATAGAGGTATGTAAACAAAATTCTTAGTCAACTGAGTCTGAATCTCAACAACACTTAACTTCAAATATTCTAAAGCTTGAACTCCCCTTGAGGCTACCCAATGCCCCTTTTTATAGTGGAAAAGAGGAGGTTTCTTGTTCCAACTATGAAGGGATAGAGTCCTCCTTCAAAGGGATAAGCTCCTCACATCAAGGGGTTAGCTTTGTTGGAACACCTAATCCTACATGGGTAGGTGTGGAATGCGAAAAGTCACAATGGAGTCCAAGTGACCTTGGACTATAAATGTACATCTTTGTATAATGGAAAATAAGAAATCCTCACGCTTATCCTTCATTGTGTGTTGAGTCTCTTGTGTGTGTGTTCATCTTCCTCATACACCATGTGTGTGCTTTAACATGGCATTTAACATGGTATCAGAGCGGGCGATTGTTGGCCCTGCTCCAAATTGAGTGAGCCATTTGTGTTTGTGGCCTATGCATATCTGCAAAAATTCATGACATTTTTGCAGCACTCAGAGTTTCTGCAGCAGACATTTTGGAGCATTCCAGCATTGGTTTTGAGAAGGAGCAGCATTCAAAATCCTTAGCAGCATTCAGAAATTGGTTTAGAGACGCTGCTTTGTGCATCTGAAGGTTTTCATTCTAATTTTTCTCTGCAATTTCTTCTTATTAAAATCTGCATTTTCAAGAGCTGCTGGAATACTGTTTAAAGAGGGTTTCTGAGAGAAAACTTTCTGAGTTTTTCATTGAAAAATCTCTGCAAGTTTCTGGGATTTTAATGGAGAAGATTGTTGAATACTGTTAAATTCTGCAATGGAGTAGATTGCTGTATATTTGAAAAATCTGTTGTTTTGAAGACTAAAATTCTGATGTTGCCCTCATTTCTGCACTTTCTGTTGCTGCTGGATTTGTTCTGCTATACATCTGAAAAAAATTCTATTTTCCTCTGCTAGTCTACTCTCTGCTATTTGAAAAAAATAAAAATAAAAAAAAATCCTTTGCATCTTGGCCTTTCGGCCCCCATTTACCTCTGCAACCCACGGCATAACGCCCCCCCTATTCTCTACCTTACAGCACATAACCCATACACTACCCATTCCCACACTCATCGCTCACAAGCCGTCGGCCATCCCTTTTCCCACGCCCTTTCGGGCTCTCCTCCCCCTCTTTTAACCCCACGCCTATCCCTCACGCGTTATCCAAATTCTACAGCTCACAAAACGCTCACACCTCTCTGCAATACACCACCCATGAGCCCTCTTCCTCACAGTATCTCTCTGCGCTACGCTCTGATTCCTATGCTACCTATCCCGGCCCCTTAACTTCGGCTCTTACAACACTCGGCCCTCACGTTTTCCCCACGGCCTTTGGCTCTCCATTCCCACACCACTCCTCCCATCGCGTCCATGCTCCAACCTGCAACCTGCTCATACGCTCTTCCATCCCACTCAAAGCGCCAATCCTATTCACTCGCTTGTGGCCAATCCTATTTACTCGCTTGTGGCCTCACGGCCCTCCTCCCTCCTTACCGTGATCCCTTCCCCCATGCACCTCACCGCTCTCTCAAACACTCCTCACCCACGATTCCCCAACGCCCATGGCCTATCAACCTCACACTCAAAAGCCCACGGGCTCCAACAAACAGTACCTCTCTGCAACTCCTCCCTCCCTCCACGATTTTTAAATACAACCTTATATTTTGAAATTTCCACCATTCAATACCGCCCTCCACTTAATCAATACAACTTCAATATATAATACTGCCCCCCCATGTAATAAATATTAACCAATACCGCCCTTGCTTTTTTAAAATCGATTCTTATAATTTTAATTTCTAATATCTGCCTCCCATTTCATATAATAAATTCCCCTCCTTTTAAATTAACTCTTAATTCCCATTTTTATTTATTCCCAATAATCTATTTTTTTTAATTAAAAAAAAAATAGCAGAGAGAGAGAAAGGAAGAGATATGAACAGCAGAAATGAAGGAAAGGGCATATGAAGAACATGGACTATACATAGAGAAAATTGTAGTTTGACATTTTATGATTTGTGGCATATATAAGAGGGTGATTTTCTGAAGAAATTGACATTTGAAGACAAGTTTGCCATCATTGCAAAACAGTGCTTTGAAGAAAAATTTCAGCTGCATAGTGTTTTTCAGCTGCACATATTTTGCAGAGATATTCTATTATATTGACATTGTATTGCTTCTTCATAGTTGCAATCAGTACTTGAGTTGTTGAAATTTTTTTCATTGCCCTCCATCATTTGAGGAGCATATTTTGTACTTTGAGATTTCCATAGTTGGAAGTTCTCTTGAGTCATTTGTATTTCTTGTTGCATCATATTGTAAACGGGTGCATTTTCGGTTGAAGCCGACACCCTTTCATTTTTGAGCCTAAATTGTTGAAAATGGCCAAAATCAATGAGGCATTAGTGTTGTTGAATGACCTCATTCATTCAAATGTTGATGACATGATAAAAATGAGCAAGGATGCTCTTTGTAACATTCAGAGTTGTTTGCTAGATGCACAAGAAAAGATTGAGTTTTTGCAGTTGGAATCTCAGCTCCAACAAGACGAACTTCAGAAAAAGAGTCACCATTCTGAACTTGTTTCTGTTCAGAACATTGTGAAAGACTCCCATCAACAGCAAGTCAGCGAAGTTCCAGTTGATTCCTATTCAGTTCCTTATACTAGAGCAGATTTTCATGCAGATGCAGCAGCTCAGCCTGCACTTCCTAAGCCCATCATCAGACCTTGGAAAGAGCTTGTCCACAACAAGCACCGAACTGGTCTTGGATATGACAAGGATGTGTCCTTTCATATTCCGGACTACACAAAACCCATCATATTTCAGAGTGCCGGATTCTTGTATGACAGTTCACCTGCCGCTGTTCCAGATCCCGCTCCACAACAACAACAACAGATTGAGAAATGCCAACTCTGTGATCGAGTTGGCCATATGAAAGATCACTGTTTTGATCTTCATCCATGCAAGCACTGTGGTCGGCACACCCATTCTTCAGACAGATGCTTCAGAAACAAGCCTCCTGCAAGAACCAAGATTCATCTTGGATGGATCGCTTCTTGGCAATGGGCATCAGCAGCCAAGAAGATGTTTAAGTCACATGTCAGAACATGTTCACGGATATTGAGCAAACTTGCAGTTGAGTTTTCGCCATCATCTCACCTTGTCCCTGACAGGGGGGAAAATGGTGGTCATGTACAAGCTTCGACGACAGATCAAGCGAGCCTGAGCCACAATCTCTCATTCCATGTTCAGAGTTGTAGCCAGCAGTTCAAGCGAGCCTGAGCCACAATTCGTCATTTCAGATTCAGAGATGTAGCCAGAGACATGGATGCCCATGAGCATGCCTTCGGTTGGTGGATAACCTTAAACCATCATCTTTGGTTGGTGGATAACCTAAAACCATCACAGGTAGTAGACCTCCCTTATTTTAGGTCGAAGGTCTCCCTTTCATATATGAGGAACACTTCCTCTAGCAGAAGCCTTCAGCTTAGCAGCCTTCAGCTTCTTGCCAGCTTTGGTTGAGTTCCAGGAAATGCTACAAGCATTCCAGAGTTGTTGGTAATCCTAAAACCATCATAGGTAGTAGACCTCCCTTCTTTTAGGTTGAAGGTCTCCCTTTTTTATGAGGGACAATTCCTCTAGCAGAAGCTTTCAACTTCTTGCCAGTTTTGGAAGAGTTCCGGGAACTGCAACAAGTTTTGCATTCCAGTGTTGGTGGTCATCCTTAAACCACCTCTTTTTTCCAAAATTCCAGAGAGTTGATTCATCCCAAGTGCTACCATGTATACTTTGCAGATTTGTATTACAACTCTTTTCTTGGACTCACACATACCCCTTCGGATTAAGGGGGGATGTTGGAATACCTAATCCTACATGGGTAGGTGTGGAATGCGAAAAGTCACAATGGAGTCCAAGTGACCTTGGAATATGAAACCAAGAGTCAGACCATTTTACTATAAATGTACATCTTTGTATAATGGAAAATAAGAAAGCCTCGCGCTTATCCTTCATTGTGTGTTGAGTCTCTTGTATGTGTGTTCATCTTCTTCATACACCATGTGTGTGCTTTAACATGGTGTTTAACAAGCTCCATAAGGTAAGGGATACATGCACCTCATAAGAGCGGTTCTGCCACCGCAAGATTCATTTTGGAAGCTTCTAGAATTTAATTTTATTGAGATTTTTGGAATTTACTTGCACCTTTTTGATCTTACAGGGGACCGCACCTTTAACAGAGATAAAGTGCGTTCAGGTACGCAAGAGAGTTGAACATTAGGTGTGGGACCGTAGGAAAGATAGAGAGAAAGAGCGACACCAAAGTTTAGGAGATTTTTAGGAACATTTCTTTGATTTTCAAGGCTTGACATGAGGAATTGATATGTTAGACTTGCAAAGGGAGAAGTATGAGTAATAATGAGCTCATACACATAGCATAATGTCAGGATGAAAATTTTTTAGTGTAACAAATTGCCCCCTAAAGTGCAAAGTCTGGAATAGATGATGCTGAAGTCTATCATATATGAAGAGTGCAGTACTTTATCATTTCAAGGATCATTCTGTGGACACCCCAGTCGAAACTTGTAAAAACATTCAATGGCATATATATATATATATATATATATATATATATATATATATATATATATATATATATATATATATATATATATATATATATATATATATCATCGCTGAGGTAGGCATTCCCATACTTAGATAAAAACTAACTAGAGACTAATTCAAACTGTTCTGATACAGGAATGATTTTGAGTACATCACAGTATAGACATGTGTAGACACAGTATGGACGCAGCCATCTGTTTATAAATAGTCCATTGTATAAATGATAAAAAAATTCCTCGCAGCCTGGATGGTAGAAACTAGTTCCAGGGTCTTGATTTCCGCATCTCGAACTAGTACGATTCTATCCATGTGAATGAATGTGCCGAAGTCAAACATGGTAAAAACCACTTGATTACCAGTTAATGATGTAAAATGTTAACAAGTGTGAGAGTAACCACCAGTAATGTCAATGGCTCTCAAAGTACTCAGTAAAATCTATGAAATGTGAATGAATGCGCTGAAGTCGAACATGTCACGGAATCATTCGATCGAAAGTCAATGATGCAACCTGTCGTCGAAGGCGAGAAACTTGCCATTGAGGCATGCAGATTTCAAGGTACTGACGATTTTTGGATCAACTTCCTAGATAATGAGTTGTCGTCAATAGAAAGTTATCTGTCATAGGAAAGCCCACAACACGAAATCATAGATCAAGTTTTGAAAATATATTGGCAAGGACTGACTCAGGGATGGTTAAAATGGATGACAGATATTTGCAGATGAATGGTTTATTTGAACTGTCCTCTTGAACACATAACGACACAGCAGATGGCTTGGTGACAATTGACCCATAGCTAATACCCAGAAACCAGATGAAAACTTTCAATGAGGTTTGATTAACTGTTAGGCAAAGGATTTCCCAACCCAGGTGAATGAAAGTGTCGTGTTCAAGAGTGGTTAACTAGATTTTCGAAAAATCAAAATACAACAAACAAGTCCATTTTTCTCTCTTTTCCCCCACCATTTCTGGCAAGTACCTCTTAAGTTTTTACAAGCTTGAGGAGGATAACATTTGCTTGTTTATAAGCTCATCCTTCGAATGAGTCCAACTTATTTTAAGATTTGAACCCTAAGAAGGAGTGGTCCGTTCCTGTTAAAAATTAAACAGGTCCTTTACTGTTAAATTTTAATGAGTCCAGTATAGGAGAAACTCGGTGTTTTTCAATTTTAGGGAGTTAGAAGAAAAACTTAAGAAAACTCCATGGGTGTACTTTTTCGTAAATTTAGTCTCTCGAGCCCGAAAAAGGATAAAATAATGCGGGAGAGAACTCTATTGACCGTAATTATTCAACGTATACCTTTTTCGTAAATAGTCCATTTCAGTCTATAAAAGGGGTAAACTTATACTGAAGGGACGATCATTCATTTACTTTAACGAGTTCGAATAATAAAGTGCTCGGCAATATTTTCATGTTTAGAGAGTCTAAAAAGGGCTTAAAAGAGAACTCCAATGTTTCGCTTTTTCGTAAATTTTTGAAAGAGTCCGAAAAAGTGATAAAAGTGTGCTCTTTTGTTGAAAAATGATTAATTCTCCTGAAAAATCCAATTTTGCACAAAAAATTGAAACATTACACATACCTGTTTAAGATAAGTAAAAATGCTTTCAAAAATACCCTTTTTAAAGTGAAAAATAAACAAAATAAAAATTTATCAATTCGAAAAAACTTATAAAAATGATTTTTTCAACTTCATTTTTACCGTTCAAGTTCAGAGTGAAAAGTAGAAGCTTTTGGATAAAAAAAGTTCCTGTGAATATTCTGGAAAACCCGTCCGACGAAATCGAGAACCGTCAGTCCCAGGTAATCCCCGACCTCTTAGTCTTGCATTTCATCCGTTTACAGTACATTTTTAGGCTTTAGATTTTATTTTTAAGGGAGAAATATAGTTTAAGAAATCGCCCGCGGAGATCTGCAGGTGCAACACATGGGCCCTGCGGACCCAGACTTTTTCCTATGTAGAAAAAAGTCGTGGGTCTGCACTTTTCCTACAGAGCGCGTGTGTTCCTACGCACTGTATACAAAGGGAAAGTGCGGTTCCCGCGTTTTTAAATTTCAAAATCAAATTTCTCATTTGGCACCCAAAAATTTTCAAATTAGATTGTTCTAACATATATTTTTATGCATTGTAGGATTAGCAAGATGTTGATTTGGAGAGAACGTGAGCTTGAGGATATGGATGACGGTGAAATGCTCCATTTGCCCACAATGCAGGCTTTAAGAGCATGTGGTTTATATAAATTCTGGGCCATTCAGGGCATGAGGGCACAGGTAGACCTCCTGACATGGCTGGTAAACAGGTGGAACGTGCAGGACCAGTGTTTCATTATCGGTGGCCACCGACTCGAAATTGAGCTGGAGGATATTTATTTTCTGACTGGTTTGTCCAAGAGGGGCGAACAAATTTCCTTGTTTGGGACTAGGCTAGGTGGCCAAACTGTCGCTAGTCTTCGACAAGAATTCTGTAATGATGAGGCAGACCCCAGGGACAAATGGATTGATATAAAAACTATCATCTGTCCAGAGCTGAAAGTTATTGCATTTACTGTTACCAGACTGTGTGGGAGTGTCGCACTACATGTGGCTACCGGTTCCCAGATGCGCATTGCTGTGGACTGTTTTCAAGGCACCATTTTCAACTGGTGTGAGGCCGTGTTGGCCAATGTAAAAGGCCAACTGACTAGAGAAAAAAATGGCAAACTAAATAACTTTGGATATGGATCCATCGTGGTCACTTTTGCTCTAGAGAGGATCCCCATGTTGGCTCCGTAGATTATTCATGTTGATGTTGGTCGATCCCGAGAACCTAGGATGGTTCATTGAGTTGCATTGATGGCCCATCACGGTATTGAGGGCGCTGAGATTGTTCGATTTCCTCCTTCATATTTTCGTTGGCTGGACCACCAAATTTTTATCATCGAGGACTTTCCATACACCAGGATAGATTTCCATGATGATCAAGAGATGACTCTCCCAGCAGGGGAACAGTAAAATTATTTTCAACAAATTCTAAGTTCTAATTTCTTTTTTTTGTATTTTGATCGTCTTTTAAAATTAATAACCAAAAGCTTTTTTTTTGAATGCAGATGTGGGCCCACGGCGACCAGCGCATCTCCAGCCTTATGATAGAAGACAACCAGTTGTAGCCGCACCAGCTCCAGTAGGCCAATCAACAGAAATCTTGTCTGATTTAGAGCATCATCTAGAGCGTCTGACTCTAGATACTCTAGAGACAGACATAGATGAGATTCCACTCAGATTGCAGAGATACATGATGGTGTTCCAAGACCTTTTAGAAGGTTCCTATGTAGGGTGGACCGGGAAGTGGTTTCTTATCGTGATCACTATCAGTGATGGGATGATCGTGTTGTAGACTCATATTTTTGACCTTTTGTGTTATGATTTTGCCGATCATGAGGTGTTTCCAACCTATGATCGAAGACGATGTATATTTTTTGAAAACACTTCTATGCTATGATATATCACTATTTACCGGCTATCTGTGTACATATTATGGATGTTGTTTGTTTTACTATTTTGATTATTGCAAATGTTGATTTATCATACTAGAAGCAACTGCGTCTGCTAATGTATTTAAATGTCTTGGAATATGTTGATATTCAATGTAATCAAATTCACGTTCCAAGAGACGAACTCTTAAAAATAACCGTAATAACACTGGATTTCTAATGGCATAAACCCTGTTAAGTTGTAATACAACAAGTTCAAAATCCAACCTAACAATCAAACTCCGAATTCCAAAAGATATGGATTCAGATGATAACTCAATCACTGCACTATACTCTGCAATGTTATTCATTGTTTGACCAAGGCTTACCCCATGCATGGATACTAACTCGTCAGAGGATGAATAAATAACCCAAGCTGCGGAAGAAATGTTTCGTGTACTACGACAAGCACCATCAGCAAAACTAAAGTAGGTTTGAAGAGACGTCGACATCTGCAATATCAGGAGTAAAACTCAGATAAGCAAGAATAGTGATAAAAACACACTTCTAAACTAAGCACGCTTTTCTAATCTAAGACACACCAGCCGTAAGAAATCTAATCTAATAAAAAATCTCCACACCAAGTTTAAGCATAGTATTGCTTCAGATAAAGTCCATTTATGGGTTTATCTAAAGGCACACCATCAAAATATATCAGCTCATAGGCCCCTTTTGCTAGCTTTCGCTTAACAATGAAAGGGCCATGCCACATGGGCACGAATTTCCCAGCTCCTAGCTTATCGTTGGCTTGATAATAAACTAAGACTAGGTCTCCTTCTGAAAAATTTTGAGGGGTAACACTTCTATCATACTGAGCTTTTATTCGTTTAACATGAGCCTCATTTGCTATTGCAGTATTTCGTTGATTCTCATCCAGCTGAGCCATGTACAAGAAACGTTTTTCCTCCTCAGACGTAGATGGGAGTAATTATATGGCTAATTTTAGTGACGTAATTTCACATTCAATCGGTAACACAGCTTCCAAACCGTAAACGAGTTGAAATGGAGTGAAACCAGTTGATGTTTTTACTGAGGTTCGATATGCCCAAAGTGTTGTAAATAACATGGAATGCCAATTTGATTTGTGAATACCAATAATTCGTCTAATCATGGTGACTAAAAATTTATTTAAGGCTTCAACCAGACCATTGGCTTGCGGATAGTACAGAGTGGAACTATCGTGGCTCAGGCCAAGTTGATCTGTTAGTTCAGTCATCATGACATTCTGAAAATGACTTCCATGATCTGTAATAATGGCTTGAGGAACACCGAACCTAGCAGTTATGTGATTAAATACAAAAGTTGCAGCAGTCTTGCCGTCAGTCGAAAATGTAGGCATCGCCTCGGCCCACTTAGTAAAATAATCTACTGCTAAGATAATATACGCATGCCCCCTGGCTAAGTGAGGGTTATATGTAATAAAGTCGATACCCCATTTCGCGAAAGGACCAACAACAATTATGGGATGAAGAGGAGCGGGTGGCACGCGCATCTTACGATCAAAAAGTTGACAATTGTGGCATTTCTGGATTGCATAAATACAATCTTTGAATAACGACGGTCAGAAATAGCCAACACGCAATATCTTTTGGGTTGTGGCATACCCAGACATATGACCGTCACATGCTCTAGAATGGAAGTCATTTAAAACCTTTTCAGCTACTTTGTGAACAAGACAGCGTCTGAAAATAGAATCCGCTCCACGACGATAGAGTGTATCACCAATAATATTGTACTGCTGGGATTGGAAGCGTATTTTTCGTCGCTGAGATCGTAAGATTTTAGGTCGAAAAGATCGGGTTTGGAGATAAACAATAATATCCCCATACCATGGATTGAGAGTACTGATAAGAAATAGAGATTCGTCCACAATGGGCTCTTCTGCCATAGTTTCAGTATTAGTAGAAGGGAAATCACACATCAGTTCCACAAATACCAAAGATTTCTTTGCCTTGGATTTCTCAAATTCCAAGTCAAATTCCTGCAGGATGACTATCCATTTGGAATACTTGCCCCCTAGCAATTGTTTGGTTAAAATGTACATCATAGGGTTGCAATCATAAATTGTTGTGGTTTTACGTAACAAGATGTAGTGTCTAAATCTTTGGACAGATTGAACAGCTGCCAAGGCCAATTTCTCCACATGTGTATATTTGATCTCGGTCGGATGCAGATTCCGACTAAGATAGTAAATCACATGTTCAGTGTTAGATTCGTCTTCCTCAACTAAAACCATCCCAATGGTGGAATGAGAAGCAGTGAGGTACAAAACGTAATCCTGGTTGTAGTTGGTAGGATGCAATAACGGTGCATGGGTCAACGCATGTTTAATTGCATCAAAAGATCGAACAACGATCTCATCCCAAAAGAATGGAATGTTCTGTTTCAGCAATAGGTTAAAACCCTTTGTAAGCTCGGCATAGTTAGGAATGAACCGATGTAAAAAGTTTTCTTTCCCCTGCAAACTTTGGAGTTGGCGTAAAGTTGAAGGAGGAGGTAATTTAACAATAGCTTCGACCTTCGACGGATCGACGCGAATGCCCGCTTTAGAAACAACAAATTCCAGTAAGCGACCTAATTCTACACAAAAAACACATTTTTGTGGATTCAACCTAACCTGATAATGTCGACATCTCATAAAGATAGCTCATAAGTGAGTGAGATGGTCGGCCCTGCGCGATGAATGAGCAGGTAAATCATCGAGATATGGTTGCACAATGTGCTTAATGTCATGAAACGCATAAGACATTGCCCTTTGAAAAGTTGCTCCAATGTTCTTCAATCCAAAGGGTAGCTCGCAATAAGCAAACGTCCCCCACGAACAAATAAAATTTGTTTTTAGCTGATCAGCAGGGAGTATGTTTATTTGATTATACCCAGAAAATCCATCCATAAAGGAAAACATTTCACTGCCAGCACAATCATCGATTATTTGATCAATAAATGGAGTTGAATAATTGACTTTGGGACAAGCTCGATTAATATCCTTATAATCGATACATACTCATATCGTTCCTTGTTTTTTAGTCACAGGAACAATATTCGATACCCAATCCGTTAAGGGAATTGGATAAATGAAACCTGTATGAAGTAATTTTTCAACTTCTTCTTTGATAGTAGCAGCTTTTCTAGGATGTATCTGACGTAGACGTTGACAAACAGGTTTGGCATCCGGGTAAGTCTTGATTTCATGTACGAAAATTGATGGATCAATTCCTGGCATTTCTTCATAGGACCAGGTAAACACATCACACAATTCTTGAAATAGGGCTTTATAAGTTTGAATTTCATCTTCAGTACAACAAGCACCTATATGAATGTTTTCAATTATTCCTGGTTTTACTGAAATGTCAATTGGAACCGTTCGAGAGATATTTTCCAAATTTAACTCAGAATTAGGATTTCACAATGGATTCTGGGGTTCTTTGACATATTCAACAGTAAAAATTGAAGCGAAATCATCTTCAAAATGATCTAGTTCAGGTAAAAACGAAGATCGGTGATGTAGATCTTCCCATGGTAAATCATCAACGGACAAAAATTCACAAATCTGCTCATCAGTATGAAAAAGATCAGGAAATGTCGTTGTGGCTGAACTGGATATAGAAAGTGATCCCTCATGGAGCCCATTCATTGGATCAATTTCGGTTGAAGAGGGGTTGGAAAGTGACTGTACAGCCTGGTATGCAATTTCAAATGGACTCAAAGGCATCATGCCATCAATTGAATCTAACTCGGAGTCGGAAGGTACGATCCAAGGATCATCAAACATAGCAGTGTCTGATGAAATCATGTGAATAGTTGCAACAGAAGGCGATACGTTAGGAGGAGGAAAGGAAAAATTTCCTAGTAAACCAGAATCTTTAATCAAACCTACTCCAACATCCTTCTAAGGGATAGCCACTTTACCAATGTGCTGGATTGTCTCTGTAGAGGCTGGGTCGGAAGAAAAATAAGTTAACTGATCTATTGTAACGATCCTTCCTTGATATGGAAATTTTATGAGTCGAAAGACCGAAGAAACAACAAGCAGTCATAGCATAAGTCCAACTATGACCCAAGAGAAGGTTGTAATCTAGAGGGGCATCAACCACTTCCACATCTAGATTTATGGTTTTACCTTCGACCCCTATGGGTAGATCCTGCAAAATACCAAAAATGTGAAAACCTCGACCATCAAAAGCCTTAAGAATCATCGGAGATTGGTTGAGTGTAGGAGAACAAGCGATTTCCAACACTGAATCGAAATAATACACGTTGAAGCTCCCTCATCAATCATAGTCCGAAATATTAGTCTGTTTTTTACTAACACTGGAATTTGGAAAGCCATTTGGTGAGGTAGGCGAGGCGTACTATTCTCTAAATCGAAGATTATAAGGTTAGAATCCTGAATGTCCACATCTCCTATGGCAGACAAAAGCAATTTACGCTGTGCTGGGCATGATTGCAGCACTTCCAAAGCCGACATTGCTGAAGGGGAAATAGCTAAGTCTTCAACAATGTTGTAATTCTGAGCAGCTCTCGCATGTGGATTGAAAGTTGATTTACGAAGAACACCTTTAGCAGGCGGTTTGATTATTAAGTCTGGATTTTGTTTCTTGATCTGTAGCGGACCAGAAACAGGAGGAGGTGTAGTTGATGTATTTGCATTAGAAGATTCTGCTTCTTTACCATCAACAGGATTCTTAGTACCATAATCTTGTAATCGCGTCGCAATCCTTACATGAGACATCATCAAAATCGGCTCTTCTGAAGCAGTTGAGGTAGAACCAACCATTTTACTATCTTGAGTTGGAAAAGGATCCTTCAAGACAGCAAGTTGTTGTGAACCTTTAACGAATTTTGCAGCCTCTCCTCGATGTGGGCATTCCTTAGTAAAATGAACCTCATCACAAATGTAACAAGGATAGCGAGGTTTGCGTTTTTCGTCATTAGATTCATTTTTATCAGTTTTCTCTTTTGAATTCTTTTTTTTTTTATTCTTCCCTTTCTTTTTACCACCGGATTTAGATTTGGTCGTAGATGTCTCTACGACATTAATGTCGGCAGAAATTTCAGGGGAAGATTCTCCTTTTAGGGAATCTGGTAAAGTTATAATAGGAGAAAAATTCTTTGAAGATTTCTTCTTACTTTTAGTATCGACTGTACCAATCATACCATCAGCGACATGAGACCCTGAAGGAGCAGCAACTATTTGACCTTGTTTTGGAAGGTCGGGGATTTTTTCGTGTAAAGTACCTGACTGCGTATAAACGAGGTCAATGTACTGAGCTTGAGCAATTACTTGCTCTTCAGTAACAACACCAACCTTAGCTACATCCTCAGTGATCTTGGGTAATAATGATTTAACAAACCATTCCGCAAAAATTTGATCTGGAATGTAAACTTTCACCAAACGCCTTCTACGTCGCCATTCATGAATATGATTAGAAATATACGTGGACGTGGATTGTTTTAGTGAAGTTAATAGTTCCGTGCCATTGTCATATCTGACATGCAACTGAAAATGAGTCAAGAAGGAAATTTCTAACTAACTGAAATTATTAAACGAGCCTCGTGGTAACTCGATGTACCATTTGGCGGCAAGACTAATAAGAGTTCTTTGGAAAAGACGTAAGCGAATCGAATCATCAATGATTGAATTAGATGCACACCAGAGGTGATAAGTCATGACATGATTTGATGGATCCTCTCTTGACTTACCTTCGAATTTTGGTATATCACTGGGAAACTTATGCGGCATTGGCGGCCAGTACGGATAATAGAAAATTGCATCATTCGTAAGGCGCGTAAAATTAGGTAAATCCAAAGTTGCAATAAATGGTAACTGACGGTTAGGTTCACGAAAACCTTGAGTAGCCAAAGCATTTCCAGGAGTAGGATACCCAGGATAACTGGGAATCGGAGTTGCATTAGGAATTGTGTAACCTCCTAGGTAAATAGGATTAACCGGACCAAACTGGGGTTGTTGAGGCTGCTAATAAGTGTAGCCAGGCTACGGTTGATACCGATAATTTGGATTTTGTGAAACAAGACCGAATTGAGGTTGTCCCTGGTACGGTTGATACGTGAATTGTGGTTGACTTGTGACCACTGTATTTGTACCAGCTTTTCCCACAGGCATCTGGACCGAAGTCTGAACTGAAGGTCCTAACTGGGGTACAGAGACTTGAGGGATTTGCACAGATGCAGGGATATACGAACTTAGGGATATAGATACTCCAGAAATAGGTGTTGTAGGTTGAACAGATGTTGCAAAAGTTGCAACAGTTTGAGGCAAAGTCTGAGGTGTACTAGGCGCAGACTGTTGAACAGAACTAGGTGCAGGAGTTTGAATAGTGGACTGGACGGGTTGCTGGGTTGGACCAGAAACCAAAGGATGTCCAGGTTGAAAAGGTAACTACACATTAGGCTGCATAGGCTGTTGATATTGGGATGGATCCCACACCATATTCATTCCGGGGTATTGTCCCGTAGAAGGTTGAACGTAAGGACCATAACATAGTTGAACATAGGGTTGATAAGTACGTGGTAAATTTCCGGCTCCTTGAATAGATGACTGACCAGAAGGCTGTTGGTAACCTTGAATTGGGTACTGAACTTGAGGTTGATAACCCTGAGGCATGTACTGAAGCTGGGGTTGATAAGGACCCTGAGGAGCATATTGAGCTTGGGTTTGACCTTGGGGTACGTACTGTCCTGAAGGTTGATATCCTTGAGGTATGTACTGTCCTTGGGTTTGTCCCCCAAAATAATATGATTCCACAGTTTGTCCTGGGAAAAAGCTACCTTGAGGTTGCCCCCCAGGTGCTAACTGACTTCCTGAAGGTTTCCCCCCAGGCGGTAACTGATTACCTTGAGGTTGCCCCCTAGGTGGTAACTAATTTCCCTGAGATTTCCCTCCAGGCGGTAACTAACTGCCTTGAGGTTGAGGATTCAGAATATTACCAGACATCATAAAGATTTTCTCTGCGTTCGACGTTTCAGTTTTAATTCCACTTAAACCAGATGATAACACGTTTTCAATTGGTTGAGGAGCTGCCCCCAAGAATGTACTAGATAGAGCCTGATATCCCAAAGGAACAGAAGGACCACCGTGTAAAAATGCTTTCGGTGTCTGGGAAAACATGGATGACTCTCCTGCGATAATGGATGACGGATAGTAACCTCTGGGTGTTGGATGAAATGGAATTTGAGGTGGAGAAAAAGCAATACCCGGGTTCTCTAAAAAAATTGTTAAGGATAGATACCAAGGAGTAGTTCGAATAGGGCTATAGAAAATTGATTTACATTCCCTAAGATTTAAAGACTGAGGGGATTCGGGAAGAGATAAATCTTCGTCTGGATTAGTAAGTTCTTCAATAGAAATTATTCCAGATGAAAGATCGTTAGTGACAATATTTCTTACCCTAGGTGAACCAGGATCGCTAGAAGTTGGTGTAATAAATCTTGAGGATGTTTCCAGAATAGAAGGTTCAGTTTCAGGTTCAAAGATTTTAGGTTCGTCAGCTAGTTCACTGGAAGGAGAAATATTACCAGTAACTTCAGAAACTGAAATCGGTTCAGAAATATGTTCTATTGTGGGTATTTGATGATCAGGATGAACCACTATAGATGAAGTTCCAATTTCTGTTGATCTAATTCTACCGCTGCTAGATGATACCAGAGCACAAAGCCCTTCAAGCTGACTTGGTGTATATTCAGGGGGTTTCCCTTATAGTCTCCGGGATTGTCTTGGAAATTCCGCCACGATTAAATATTAACTAATCACACACAAACAAAGAAAATTTCAATGAAAACACCTAAAGTCTCTAAAGAAACAAACAGCTGAATCACACACTTAAAAATCTAAGAGTTCAAACCACACACAAACAGTAAATTCTCGTACTAAAAACACTAGTTGGTGATGAAATCCAACTTAGTAGAAATTTAATACAGAAAGGGCAGTTGGAACAGTTACCCTGACAAACTACTTAATGAAACAGACTGGCACAAGTTTCCTCACAAAACCATCTCGTGTGAAGAGAACCCCCCAGAGAGTCCAAGTGAGTCTAGTCGACATCTGCTCTAGGTACAGTGAGATCTTTCCTTCACCATCACCCTAGGAAATAATCTTAAGTTTGTGGACACTATGGTTACCAACAGTAACAAATATAACTGGGGGAATAGTCTACGATTCGATCCCACGTGCAAGGGCAGAGTAAAAAATCTCAATCCCCTTGAAGGTTCCTCGACATGGTTAACCCGAGGTTTACTGAAAAGTTACCCCAGGCTCCTCGACAATGGTTAATCTGAGGTTTACCGTTTGTAATGCACGCAAAATCTTCTATCTTCCCCAATGAAACAAAATTGATTGTCTCAAAGGTTCGGACATGATCTCGTGATTGACTTCTTTAAGAGAAGCTTCCCAGATTATACAAATTACAATTGGATTTATTTCCTACCGCAAGATTTGTCTACTCGTTTTTTTTTTACTATCTTGGAGAGTTAATTACTCCCTACTCCAAGATACTAGCCTAAGCTATGTTGGTGGTAAGAGCCCTAGAAAATAGAAAGATTACTAGATGAATTTTAATTAAGCGTTACTTTTAAGAGTTGTTCTTAAGTCAATGGGTGTGGAAATGAAACTCTGATGGTGTGAAGACTCGACTTTCAAAAAACACTAAAAATGCACCTAAAAATGATAATCAGGTCGTTTCCTTTCAATGAAATTCTAGTTAAGAAAGAGTTGGAGAATGCAATCCTTTTAATAAACAATTCCTTCTTTAAACATAAAGAACAATTGAAAAAAAATATTTTTGTCTTTTCAACAATAACTCAAAATGAGACAAATTATCAAAGCTCATAAGAAAATCATTTCACTTTCAAAAACTTGAAGCTACAAAAAAAGTTTCCTTCAAAAGAGATCTACAAAATTTTAAAAAGCACTCAAAACTATAAAACTAATTCTGAGATCTACAAACTTTAATAATCTAATCGAATGAAAGCTTTAAGATTTTTTTTGAAGAATGTTTTACTTAGTTATTTAGCAAACTAAGGATCTATTCGTTCAGAATAACAAATAGATAAAAAACACTCAAATATTTTTTTTATAAAAAATGAAATTCAAAAACCAATAACAAAGTTTTTTTTCAAAGATTTGCAAATAAACAGGTAACTCTATTTCTCAATAAAGGATGATATCACAATCAGGTCATATTCAGCAAAAAGACAAAAAGACCAATGTAATCTTAGGTACTTCAAACAGTCAATACTTCGAATCACTACAAAGACCAAGTGAAAAACAATCCAAAATGCAAAACTTCTAGAAAATCATCAAAACACCAATACTGCTAAGATTCATTCACAAAAAGCTTTTGACAGAAACAATCATCAATCTGGGCAGAAACCAAAAACTCAAAATCAAAATAAAGATAAACTAAAGAAAGAAATCTAGAGTTTTTCAAAATTTTAACAGGGTCCGTAGGCTTGCAGAAGTAACAGGTGCGGTACCGCACTGTTTACTCAAGCAAAGATGCGAAACTTCCCACACTGTGCAAAGAAGGCAAAGTGCGGTCCCAGGAAAAACTAGAGAAAAACATAAAATATCTCAAAATTTTCAAAAATAGAGAAAACCTAAGCTACCCAAGCAGATGTCTATCAATCAAAAACCAAGAAAAAATGTTTCCTCAAATCAAAATAACAGAGAACCAAAAATAATAAGTTATTTCCCCAGTGGAGTCGCCAATTTGTTGTGTGGATTAATCCGCCTTGCGGAAAAGACCGATCTCCCTAGTATTAAAAGTATCTAGCAACAAACAGCCAAATAAACTAATCTTTCTCTAAGCATATATGATCTATGAAAAGCTCTATAGAGGTGTAAAAGACTTACTGTATGTCCAGCACTTGTTTGAAGTCATTGTTGTCCCTCGTGCACTTGAAGGAGTTTTCCTCATAAACCTGCAGTCACAAGCAAGCAAAATATTACATAGCACCTGTATAGAAATCATCATAAATCATGCTTATCATAGTGACCAAAAAATCTATGAAACAAACCATTAACTGAAAGCTTATTGAGAAAAATGAGTATATTTGTATTAATTTCAAAAGAAGGAAAACCTTACAACCTGAGCCTTGATGTTGTACAGGCCTTCTTGGGGTCCAAAGCAGGAGTTTCCTCTACTTTGATAAGCTCTGCACTCCTCCAACCAAGACGAATAGAGGTATGTAATATCTCCTCACAAAAGTCTTAGTCAACTGAGTCTAAATCTCAACAGAACTTAACTTCAAATATTCTAAAGCTTGAACTCCCCTTGAGGCTACCCAATGCCTTTTTTTTATAGTGGAAAAGAGGAGGTTTCTTGTTCCAACTATGAAGGGATAGAATCCTCCTTCAAAGGGATAAGCTCCTCACATCAAGGGGTTAGCTCCATAAGGTAAGAGATACATGCACCTCATAAGAGCGGTTCTGCCACCGCAAGATTCATTCTAGAAGCTTCTAGAATTTACTTTTATTGAGTTTTTTGGAATTTACTTGCGCCTTTTTGATCTTACAGGGGTCCGCACCTTTAACACAGATAAAGTGCATTCAGGTACGCAAGAGAGCTGAACATTAGGTGCGGGACCGTGGGAAAGATAGAGAGAAAGAGCGACACCAAAGTTTAGGAGATTTTTAGGAACATTTCTCTAATTTTCAAGGCTTGACATGAGGAACTGATATGTTAGACTTGCAAAGGGAGAATTATGAGTAATAATGAGCTCATACACATAGCATAATGTTAGGATGACAATTTTCAGTGTAACACACATATGGAGGAGAGTATAAAAAATATGAGCGTATGGATTTTTTCCGAGTATACAACATTATCTAGAAACCAAAGAATTTCCAAAAATTCAAATTGGTCTAAGAGTTATGCGTGGTTCTTTGAGATTGTTTTGTAAAAAAATGCAGAAATTTCCAGAATTCTAGGATCTTGCCCAAATTTTCAAAAAAATGGAAAATTTTGTATCATATCCATATTTCCTTGATTGGATTATGGTTGTACTAGGTATCCATAAATGGGAAATAGTTTGGATTCAATCTCTCATCTTGTTTTTTAATGGATTGGTTGGCTAAATCTAAATTTGTATCATGAAATCTATAAAAACATAGTTATGGTTTCAAGCCTTGGGAGCGGGATTTCATTCTATATATTCTTATGTTGCTGGTATAGAATACGAGGAAGCTCTTTCTTAGGCGCTAGATCTTGAGCATTCATGATGTAGAAGATTGATTTATATTTCCAATAGAAAAAACTCGTGTGCCAGGTTTTACTTGGCAATTTTCATTCAATTGTGATTTTGTAATTTAATTCATTTCAAGAGGAAACAAGCTCGTTGGGAGGGCTCCCACCCCCGCTTGTTGTCATCTCTCTTGTTTACCTCCTCCTTGTGTATTCATTTAACTAGGACACATGTATGTTAACTTGTGTTTTGTGTTCGTGATTTCGTGTGTTATTTTGATATTCCCTCTTAGATTTTGGATTCTTTATATTAAAAAGGGTTGGTTATTCTACAGCATTTCACATCTTATATTTGATTTGTGTGAATTCTCAGCTTAAATTTTTTCAAATTAATAGATGTCAAGGGAAATCCATAGCATATATGCAATAATCCATCTTTCATTAATGAATTGATGTTATTTTTTTTCATAGCTTGTTATATAATTTCCAAGATTGAAATTTGAGGAACACATCTGAGGTTTGGAAAAAGAAATTCGAACAGAACATACATATATTAACTTATTGAGGATTAAATACTTTATATATGCATCTACCAAAGTCATAATGAAATAATATTTTGGGTTTCCTTTCTTTCTTTATTAATTTTCAACTTAAAATAAACGCGTAAAGATAATATCTGTAGGATTAATCGTTGCCTTAAATTTCAATTTGAGGCAAGATGGTGTGAAATGCCTACGAGATTATATGCATTACTATGATGTTTGAATGAATTCCAACTCAGTTTGGTTATGAAAATTAAGATCTAAAGGAACGTGTATGTGCATAAGGATACAAATTCATATCTAAAGGGAATTTGTATAAGAAACTATTTATAAAGAATTTCAATTTTAATGATTGCACATATTACAATAAATAAACTTTTCACTAAATTCATATTTGAGGCAACATTTTGGTGGGGCTTTACATAATAATATTCAAAGGTATTTTGAAGAGTTGATCTGAAATTCCATGAGATTTTTATACCAGTAGCTTTGATGATTGAAGGAACAGAGTTATCATATAATATTTTAAGCTGATTTTTTTCTTTTATTTGCATATTTATTTTAAAAATAAGAACCATGTTCAATACTATTTCAAAAGGCCTTATACTCCGTAACCCTTGGAAATCAATTTGAAAGGAAAGCTTGTGAATTATTGTGATTAAAATAACATCAATCTTTATTTTTAATTTATGGATTATATCATTCATATTTGATTTGATTTTACACTAGTTTTTACACCACATGTTTAGTTTCAGATCTAAATAGACCCTTCTTTTTATAGAATATGGCATTGCATTTTTTATAACTGTGAGTTCCATAAGAATTTGAGTTTGAGATTTTTAAAAGGATATAATTATTAAAATAGTGTCTTGTAGCTTAATTTTGAGAATTGGTTATGAAGGGACTTGTCTTATAATTATTTTTTAGCTTTTATGCATATTTAAATTTAAAAGGGACTCATGAAAAGGGTATTTCGAAGAGGGTATTCCTTTGAAAGTGATAATTGGTTATTTTTGGGTTGAGAGTTAATTTAAGTGAAGGGATTGTTATTCCACAGTTAACAGATTTGGAACATTTCTTTTGATTTATATACATGGATAGTTTGCAATAAGATCTAGTGCAGGATCACATTAGAATGGGATGTTTCCTTGTGCATGGAGTGTCAGAGGATTTTAAAGTGCGTGGAATGACTAGGATCTCAACTCCTTTCTCCTTCAAAGACAATCTTTACATTTGCTAGGTCAATGTTCAAGTTTTTAGCTAGTTATTAGCTAGGGTGTGTATTTCGATAGGTAAGGTTTGTTCTTTGATTGTCACTAATTAGGGTTTGTCTCTCAGTTGTCAAAAGCTTTGGTTTGCTCTCTAAATTTCCAAATAGTTTGGGCTTGGTCCTTAATTAGGTTTTTCTCTTTAGTTGTTGATAGTTCAAGATTGCTTTCAATTGCTAGTATCTGCATGATTGGTCTTTCATTTCTAATGAATGTTTTCTTAGTGCATGATTAGAAAAATGATTAATTAGTACAGGAATCCAAAGGTATGAGAAATTTCTAGACAAGCTATGGTTTTTTTTAGGGTTGTTGAAGTCTTTCTCTAGAATTTCCAATGATGCTTCTCGAAGTCCACAGACACTAGATTGACATTAAATGTTGGTCCATCAACTTAATATTTTGGTGTCTTTCTTGGGGAGGTGCTTAGGGGATTGACCTTGGTAACCTGTTGCATTTTGGTTTGCTCTTTACCTAGTTTTTCTTGCAAGATTTTATTTCTTTCCTACATATTTTGATTTAATTTCTAGGGTGATGTGAGAACCCCCCTATATATATTTAACCACGTGATAAAATGATATGCCATCTAGCTTATTGACGAAAGAGAAATGGTATTTTGACACATTTTTAAATGAGGATTTTGAGGCTAATATCAATCATCCAAATCACCTATTTCACTAACCAATTGGCAGGAAAATTCAAAGAAGGAGTCTTGAAGTAGCACATGGAGAACCTATTCTATGTTGGGACAAAATGACACACATCACTACCTTTGAATTCGCTATCAAAGATCTAGGAGTGATACAAACTCACACTATTCCTCCATCTGCTCTACCAAAATTTTAAGGTTTTGAAAATGAAGACCAACATACAATCTTATTTGAGTTTGATGTACTTTGTAGAGGATATGAATATTGTACAAATTCTTAAAGGTTGAAAGTGTTTCCTCTTACTCTTAAAGGAACAACTATCCAATGGTTCACTAGCCTTAGAGGGAGCTCCATTCAAACATGGGAAGATATGAATAATGTATTCTTGGAGAAGTATTAATACTATTGCCATGTTATGGATGATATTTTTGGAATGATATGGGGGGAATATTAAAGTTTGGAAGAGTATGTGGAGCGATTTAGATACAACCTTCAAAATTCAAAACATAAACATTTGGAAAAAGAGACGTTGAAAATGCTCCTACTCAAAGGATTCATCAAAAATGAAATTTTAGAACCTTTAAATTTGATAGGATCAGGTGATGTTTTTCAGTTTCCATATGATGATATTTGTAAATATGATTAAGTATTCAAGAGGAATCTCTAATACTGGTAATAGTACTCGTGAACTTTCCTCTCAATTTTTGAAATTTTCTACAAAAGCCTCTCTATATTTACAATAGGATTATTTGCAAGAAGAACAGAAGCAGCACAAGGAGGATCACTCCATAAATTTCCCATCACTACTAGGGTTACAAAAAGTATTTAAGGAATCAAGTAAGGAAATAAATCAACTACTAGGTATCACTCAAAACTCGTCCTCATTTAATACTTGGAATAATATTTATTATCCCCATCACGTTCCTCAGTAGATCTTTAACCCTACAATTTCATTTAAAACTTATAGTCCTCCCCAATTCAATACCCCACCATATGGCTATAGTCTCCCTCTCCCTCAAGCCATATATTATCGCAGCCTCAATTATCTAGGTGGCTCAAGACACGTTCAGAGGTCAAAGAGGGCCTATAATAGCTCAAAATTAAAACATTTCATGTTTCTCTCAAGCCAGCACAAGATCAAAGTGCTCGTCGTCTTGAATATAATGGTGCAAACGATACTCCAATCTGAGTTCGTATAAAGGAGATAGGGTTGGTCAAATTTTTGGTCAAAGTGGGCATGTGGGCTAGGTTTAAGCATCCTACAAATTTATCGAGGCAAGGGTAGGATACTTAGCTCACAAGAAAAAATGAATTTGTTGGATAGTTAATTTTCCCAATAACCCTTATTTTTGAATAAGTTAAAAATGACTTTTTTGTTTTATAAAAAACGAAAAATAATTAAAAATAGAGGGGCGGGCCATAACCCCTTCCAACCCACCGAACACAATGTTGTATACTCATGGTGGAAGCCAATCAAACCCCGCCACACTTGGTCACAACTATTGGAAAATATGTATATAATATATTTTGTCTGTGTGTTGGGTGGGCCGCCCGCCAGCGAACCTATCCCACACCACAAAAATGATGTCACATCATTTTATTGCGACTAATAGAGCTCAAGCCCGCACAGGCCCGTGACAACGAGTGTGGCTATAACACCAACAGTTATGTCGAGGCCCATCCAATACGGTGACTCCAAAAAAAAACCACGTGACATACCTTATTTAAAAATAACTGCCAACCATGTTAAGTTTATATGTTGGCTTAAAATTAAAGTTCCACCAATATTTAAAAAATAAAACATACCAAATAGTAGGTCGGTGGGGTTGGAACTCATGACCACCGTGGTCCCATTGAAAATCGCCTACCAGCCTGCCATGAGGTGGACTTTGATAAGTCCGCCACCAAAATTATATAACAACTGCCCTTCGCCATTTGAATGGAGGCATCAGAGGACTGAGAAAGAGTACAAGAATATTAAAGAGGAGAAACCTTTCCTAGTCAGAGGAGTAGAACCTTGACGCAAGGGAATCTCAAGATGCTTAAAAGATTCCTTGGGAGGTAAATTTTCACATTATCACAATGATATCAAGTTTATAGCCATTTTTCACATAATTTTGCAGGGAGCGTGATGGTGAAGTTAGATTCGCCATATGAGCAATAGAATTTCAGGTGCCCCGCAGCGAAAAATATTTGAAGAATCATGAGGAATCTAAAATATTCTTGAAGGCCCAAATTTTGACGGTGTCAGAATTGAATGAGTTCACAGTCGATTTTAAACTACTCGTCGCCAGAATTTCAATGGTGCACTCAGTTTCGGAGGTTGAGCCTTTCATTTTTCAGCCATCTTCATAAGTGGACTTATATGATGTAGTCATGCTATGTTTCCTTTTGTTATTTCTGAGATGATGTATTATTCGTGAGATCCCTATTTGACACGATGTTGAGGGATGATTATTATCACATTACTGTGAGATTGTGATGCTTGTTGCCACATTATTGTGAGATTGTATTAGATTTTCATGTTGAAGGAAAGACCATTTATAGTGAGTATTCCTGTAGGGATAGCATCTCGTGGAGAGAAAATCCACTCTTCTTGAGGGTTTATGTCCTTGTTATAGCAAAGAATAGTCCATGTACATCATCATCATTAGCAACAATTAATGAAGCGACCGCCACACTCTTGACACCGGGCCCGGAGACGTAGCCCGCACTAGTTGAACTTCGTTATCAAATGTGTTGCATTTTTCATTTGTTGATAATCATTATGTTTCCTCTTGTTCAAGCTTGCACATGTGGTTATTTATGCTATTTTAAATGTAATTCTATTAAAATAATAGCAATAAAATATATTATATAATTCTGGTAGCTGAAGGAACCCAGATCAAGTTTGGTATCAGAGAGGTCTTCTTGATGATTTGAATTGTGAGTGTGAACATTGATTAAATATGCAACAATGGAGGATGAAAAATATATGTATGAGAACCTCCTCAATATGGAACAAATGGTGGACATCATATATGAAGTTTATGATAAGGAACAGGAGAAACAAGGAGAAGAGGACGTTGCTTCATCCACACCTTCCAGTGAACATTCATTGCCTTCATCGTCTTCTCATTATTCGAATGAGGAGATCAACTAGAGCCTTCAAGTAGAGAATGCTGAATTGAAGAGGATTCTACGAGAAGAGAAATAAGAGACACAAATATTGAAGCTTCAGTTGTGAGCCAAGGAAGAGGCCCTGGAATAATTGAAGTGCAACGACTAGAGCCTTTAAGTGGAGCATGCTGAATTAAGGAGGATTCTGCAAGAAGGGAAAAAGGAGAAGAAGAGACTACATCTTAACCTACAAGCCTAGAAGAGGCCTTGTAGGATTTTAAGCACAAAAAAGGCTTAGAGAAGCCCTCATCACCTATTTCACAATAGAAAGTTGAGGTAAAAAATGTTGATCGTTCTTAGTTTCATCTTCACATAGTATTATTTCTATTGGAAATGTGGAGATACCCATTACAGGAACTGGCATGAGACTCCTCACCAAGATGGGGTATAAAGGAGGAGGAGTTGGTATTGATGGCCAAGGCATGACTCAACCATTGGAGGTCGTGTAAAGACCTCGATTCACAGTTTTGGGATACACAGAAGGAGAATTTGCAAAGGTGTCAGAATATTTTGAGACATTTTTGAAACCATCGAGAAAAGAGAATGATGGGAACACATCACCATAATCCCATGACAATGCACATTGGAGAGGAAGAGTTGAGGAAAGCTCTCATTGCCATAATTTCACCAAAGAAAACCAAGAAATGTATAACAAGTCTCAGTATTCTAGTGTTCATTTTTACTACAAGAATGTTGCTAATAATGAACATAAATCATGGCATAGAAAAACATGTATTTTTTATGGTTTACATAACTATGTGTGTGCTGAGTACTCGAAGAGAATGGAAGCACAAAAAAGGATGAGGCATGAAAGGCATTCTCCATAGTAGGGAAAGAAGAAGGTAAAGCAGGTTTGGAGGAAGAAGACTTATTGCAGTCATTGCGACAGAGGTGGTCCTCAAAGAGCCACATGTTGGAGTCTCCATCCAAAGTAGTGTGTCAAGGACAAAGCATATGCGCATGAACCAATTGAAATAGTTGTTTGACAAGTGAATTTTCCATCACCAATGGAGCATAATCTAAAAGTGATGATGTGTTTTCCATCACTTGTTAAGAAATGATGATGTTTTCGCCTTGTATTGATAGTTGCGGAATTGATATCCATTTTGATGTAAACTTCACCACCGAGTATGTGGTATAAAATCATGGCATGTATGGGATGCTTGGGTCATAATTTCTCATGTAATTGAGCATGTAATTTTTGAATATTGTACTACAAGTTTGTAGGGGATGTAGGTGTTGGATCATCACTTATTTCTACGAAGAAAAAGGGTGAAGGAGAAGGAAGGGTGACATGTTAGGACACTTGTGGTGTAGACAATATACACAATATTTGAATATTAGGTTCATTTTTTTGGTGGACCAAAAGCTCCTCAGTGGGGAGGAATGATCTAGGTGGATCTAGACACACTCAAAGGTTAAAGAGGACATATAATAGCTCAAAGTTAAAAGTGTTCATATTGCTCTCGAACCAATACCATATAAAATTTATTGCCTCTCTGATTCCAATGGTGCAAAAGGCACTCCAATTCGAGTTCGTATGAAGGAGATAGGTTTGGTCAAATTTTTGGTCAATGTGGGCATGTGGGCCAGGTTTAAGGATCATATAAATTGATCGAGGTTGTGATATTCCAAAATTTGCATGCAGCAAATTGGAATATTAAATTTTGATAATATCACTTAGGATATGAATAAAAGGGTAAAGAGGCCCATGCATTTTATAAATAAGGATAAAATCCCTCATAGTGTGTAAAGGGATCATAATGCCAGCTGGATTTTACACTCTCATGTGTGAAACAAGGACATTTTGCATGTGGAGAAGGCCAAGTTTGACCAAGTCAACAACATAAATGTAGGAGGAGTGGATCAGCAAATAAAAGAGCTCAATGTGAATGTGGTCCAGACTATATAGCTATATGTGAGCTGGATTAAAGACCCTTATGTGTGAAAAGGGCTAAAGCAAGTTGAAGAGGTCAACCTTGACCAAATCAAACAACGAAGTTTAGAGGAGTGGCTCTAATGAAGGCACAACGCAGTTTTGGAGGGAGATTGTTTGTGTGATGGTGGAAACCCTATTGAGTGGGACCCAAGGTGAGAAGGCTCACTTAGTTTATAAGGAAGAGGATGGCATCCATTTTGGGGTTAGCTTATGTATTACATTTTTATGTTTTCTTAGACTTTGGCTCTCCTAGATGTTTAGCTAAGATTGCCAGTGTTGTTCAGCACTAAGGTATTCATGTTCAGGAATCCCTTCTCTTCCCTTTGAGGAGCTCTTGGGAGGGATTTTATCTTTCATTCCAAACATCCGGCATTGGTGCTAAGCTTCATTCTTCAGTTTCAGTGCAGTTTCTGTAGGAGGTTGTGTTGAGTTGCAAGGTGTTGCAGTGGAGGGTTGAGAAACCCACTTTCTGAGTTGGTTTTGCATAGGAGGGAAGTTTCCTTCCATTGGAGGATCAGTTTGGAGAATTATTGGGCTGATATCAGACCTTTGGAAGTAGGCCAGCATGTTACCATCACCTACAGCATGATTCCATGCTGGAATTGCGTTATTTCTGCTCTTTCAGGGAGTTTTCCCGTGATTGGAGTGTCTCTTGTGGCTCTTTCAGGGAGTTTTCCCGTGATTGGAGAGTTGTTTCTTCCACGGGGGAAGGCCTTTGATAATATCTAAATAAAATTTCTATTCTTACAGCCTTATATACTCCTGTGCTTCAGTTTTTAGTGATTATTCAGTCATACTGCTGGAAATCACCACTTGTATTCAGGGTGAATTCCTAGAAACCCTTCTCGGGTTCTCTAGTTTTTGTATAAAGGAGACTAGATCTCTTTTTTCTGAGCATATTGTTTAATATAATATCAGATATATTTTTCTCTGCCATTTATGTGTAGAAACCCTTTTTAAAAATACACAGTCACTTTTATGCAGAATTTCTTGTGTTGCAGTGTTTGGGTTTTTAGCCTTTTAAAGAAATCCTAGGTGTGGGAGGTCTGTTTAACCCACCTAGTTTGATTTTTTTCAGCTCTATTCTTGGATTTAGGTTTTATATTGACTGATAAAGAGGATCAATATTTAATTCCGCTATTTTATAGCATATGTTTTTGGAAATTCGTTTTTAGTGCATGCTTGCTGAGCAGTCCCAATTTTGGGATATTACGGTGGTATCAAAGCAAGATCTTTGGCTCAGCCTGTGGACTTCAAGCCAAAGTTCTATAGAATAAAGAGAAAGGCCAGAATGATGGGAAGAATGAGCTTTCTCTCATCACTTTTCAGATCCAGTAATAACCTCTCCGAGGAGGTTGAACAAGAAGAAGAAAAAAAGAGCAGTGAAACTTCTAGAGAGTTTCAAGAGGAGGAAGAGCCATGCACTTCCTGTGATCAGAAGAGGAGACCAGTGTTGCATAGAGCTCCAAGCATTGGAACATATCCTTTCCTTTTGAGAGGAAAGAAAAATTTCCGGAAGATGGAGGACACTTGGATCACATGATTCTAAGTGAATATCTTGTTGCGTACAAATCCCAACCTCAAACCTTCAAGGAGACTCTAGCTTTCCCTCAGTTCAGTCATTTGGAGGAAGAAATAAGACCTTGTGGCCAAGGAAGGATCAAGGGAAATAGGTTTCTATTGTCTAGTTTTGATGGGTCATCTTCAGCAAGGGTTTGGGCAAGGAAACTTGATGCATTCTTCCTACTACATTCGGTGGTATAAAGGGAGGTTGTAGAGATTGCAGTGTTGCACCTAGAGGGTGAAGCAAAGATCTGGTGGTTCATCCATTTGATCCATGCAAGAGTGGTTACTTTTGCTATATTTACTCAAAGGTTGATTGGAAAATTTGTTGAAGGAAAATCAGAGGAGAAGAAGCCCTCACCACCCGTGGAGGAGACTTGTACCAGTGTTGCCACAATTGTGGGGGAGCAGTCCTCAACATATTTAGTTGAAGGGGCCAACCTATTGGAGTGAGAAGCCCTTACAGCCATACAATATACTTCAAAATTTCATCAAGGTATGCCTAAATTTTTATCTACTATTGTTTCAACAAATCATATGGAAGATTGTATACCATTCACTACAGGAAAAAATCACATTGGTGAGGGGCGAAAATGTTCACCATAAGCTCATTCGTGAGGGTCAAAAGAGCCTTCGTCAACAAAAACTAAATGTCACCAAAGGTGGCGTCGCCGAAAGTATAAGTGTTGTGGTGACATTCAAGGTCCATCACCAATAATGATTTATAGTGATGGATAGTGACTATCACCATTTCATATTAACAATGGTGACGGACAATAGCCTCCGTCACCAAAAAACTAAACGTCACCAAAGGTGGCGTCACCGAAAGTATGTGTTGTGGTGACATTCAAGGTCCATCATGAATATTAATTATAATGATGGATAGTGACCGTCACCATTTCATATGAACAACAAAGATTTTTTGTGATGGACCTTTCATGGTCGTCACTATTGGTGCATATATATGACGACGTTCATTGACCGTCACCATAAACTCATTGGTGACATCAAGGTCTGTCATGAATAATGAATATAATGACAAAAAGTGACCCTCACCATTTCATATCAACAACAATGATTTATGGTGACGGGCCTTTAATGGTCATCACTATTGATGCATATATAGTGGCGTTCGTTGACCGTCACCATTTCATATTTTGGTGAGGGTCGAAAAATGTCACCATAAGCTCATTGGTGATGGTCAAAAGAGCATGCGTCACAAAAAACTGATCTTCTTCATTCACTATGAATATCAGGGCACCATGGAATCGAACTACCAACCTCCTGCTTGTAAATCAGTTTCTCTTCCATTGAGCTAGCACCCTTTAAATAATTATACTTTAAACTAGCAATTGCCCCTAAACGAGCAAAGATACACCAAAGGAATAGGAACAAAGAAAACTGAAAGAATTCAGTGTCCTCAACTCATTCAAAGTTCAAATTGAAGTAGATTTTAAATGGAAAGCCTAAAACTAGCTAAGTAGTTTACAAGTTAACATTTTGGATATAACATCTGTTCAATTTATATGACAAGTTATGCCATAACCTTGAAACTAGTTTCTTAGCTAAAAGACTTTCTTAAGTCAACAATGACAAAGAAAGATAGTCATGGCAAGCAAAATTCTCTTGTTTTTTCTAATGAGGGTGCATGTAACTTAATAAAGGTTGTATGAGAGTATCAAACCATAAACAATTTCACTAAAACATGGAAATGACAAAGTCTTGTTAAGCAACAAAATTTTAGTTGAATATATGAAAATAATTGAGCTAAATGATATAATTAAACTAAAATTAACTGTAAAAAAAATGAAATTGCCATCATATACCATCTGGTTTGGTTAGTTCTTCAAGAAGAGAAAGTGCAATTGCATGATCCAGCTCCTCATATTGATTCTGTAATGGACCATCCTGAACAAAAATGTCCACATACAACAATCAATGTTATCGTATTGGTAAGACTTTTGATATAATCTATCAAAGCATGTACTATGTAGGAGAATAACTGGAAAGCACAACTAGAAATTTGAATCAGAACATAACAATATAAAAGAACATGCAACAGGAAAGGAACAACTCCACAGTTTGAGAAAAATGAACAATCCATGAACCTGTTCTTATATATTGATATAGATAACGAAATAGAAATCTAGATTTATGAAATTCAAGTATCACATAACAATGTCTTGAACAAATATCAATATGTAAAATAGTAATTTTTGCATTTGGATTTATCTTGTAGAGCCTGAGGAAAACGTTTCCACAGAAACAACCAATAAACATAACAACATGGACCTCAGAAGCAATTGTGCAGGGGATAAAATATGAAGGTAAAGCACTACAGAAGTATTCAAAGAAAATGATGAAAATCGTATCTAGAAATAACTGAGAACTCTCTGAAGTAAACCACACATTTATCATCATGACTAGTACACTTGCAAAAAAATATCAAAATAAATTATGAGCTATTCCACCAAAAGACAGTAATTTTTCCACTAAAATATAGTTTCAAATTAATCACTAGCATGACGCTAACTTTGTTAGAGCTAACAAATAGAAGATTGAAGTTTAAAAGACAATACACGTTGATTAATTAGGGATTACCGTGACATTAGAGGCCACATGCCAAATTACATTATCATTTCCAAATGCACCCCTATGTAGTGTCCATCTGACACTTTGTGACTTGAACCTTTAAAAGGCTTACTCAGCCACTTCATCATTCGAGATTTATTGTGAGTATGATGTTACAATGTGACCTGCATGTCCCAAATAACATGAGCCAACAATGAAAACCATAATTAAATTATTAATGCCTTACTAATTTAATCCTTGAAAAGACGAAAAACATGAATCCAAAGAAGAAAATGATAAGGTTCTCATTAACCAGCTATTATATTTACAGATATGGCAGAATTTTTGATTGGTTGCTTCAGAATTAAAAGAATTTTACTATTTCTCTTAAACATCTGAAAAAACACTAAAATTACCAAGGTCATATTTCAACAAAAATCTTGCAGAAAATCAGATTGCAACTATGAAGATATTATTGCAAAAATCTTACAGAAAACCAGATTGCAACTATGAAGATATTATTACAAAATCTTGCAGAAAATCAGATTGCAACTATGAAGAAATTATTACAAAAATCTTGCAGAAAATCAGATTGCAACTATGAATATATTGTTCTAAATTTTAAAAAATATAGTAATAAAATCCATCTTCAACATGACTTAACATTTTATATCATATTAGACAAATTTTGAGTTAGGGAACAAGTACAAGGTTTAGAGTTAAAATATTTGAGTCAAGGACAAGGAGATATCATATACAACTTTCTGATTTGAGGTGTATCACTAGAGAACATAGTCTTGAGTCTTAAACCAGTACTTAATGAGGGACATCTGGAAATAAATGGGCACAAAATGTGAATTCATCCCTCATGAGTCATGGCAACCCACAAACAACTCCTGAGGCTTTACAACCACTGCAGCTACACCCATCACACTACCTTTTTAGGTTGAATTGTCCACACCTGAGGCTTTACAAGTTGCAACCACTGCAGCTGCACCCATCACACCACCTTTATAGGTTGAATTATCCACATGTCCTAATCCACAAAATATGTAGTTGAATAGTCTATTGTACTGAGTTGCGCAGCTTTTGCCCACAACTGACCTTAAGTCCTTGCATGTGATGAGTGCACCAGACATGTATCATGGGAGCCACAAAACATGTAAACAAAATTATCCATGAAGTCTAGAACGGGGAGGATGTAACTAGCAAGAACAAAGTTGGGACAAATGCTCCCTTGCAATGAAATTCCAGATGTGACTCCTCATGAACAGAGAGCCATTCTTATCAAAATATTATAAGAGAAACATGTTTTAAAGCTAAATGGATACAATTCATTAACCGCCTTGCCATCCTACCATGTCATATCACCTTGAGCACCCCCCAACACAGTGACTCCCTTGGTAGAAAAGGCGAAATAACTAAATAATTTTTCTCAAAAATGTAAAAACAAAATCCAGATATGGGAAGAATACACCAATTCCCAACAGGCTTGGGACTAGCAGTTAGTGACGAGGAGTTTCACACCTTTGGTCAAGATTCCATTCTCACAAGCTTCACCCATGGGGGTTAGGAAGGGATTGAACTTATGGCATTGGGAGGTGATGAACCATGTGCATATATTGCAAACCCAAGCTTACCCTCATTCTCCTTAAGGCAAACACTGTTGACCAAGTTCCATTCACATAGCCTTTACCCAACATGTGGAGGTAGTCATTGAACTTACGCCATCAAGAAGTGATTACACTTGTGTACATGTTATGGACCCAGGGCTACCCCGTGTTCTCCTTAAGGCCTGCCAAAATATGTTTGTCAAGCATGTTGTGATCAAGTGGTAAATAAAATGTGCTATCATTATGGAGACTCAAGTGTAATCTCGCCTTAAGAACATGATGTCGTGCTTTAATGTTGTCAATTTGTGTTATCATTTGATATCTCCTCAATAACTAAGCCTAGGCAGTTGGTCCTAGGCAATGTCCTGCATAATTTTGATGAAATATATACACCTTGGTCATGGCATTTAGGCCAAAGGTAGGCCCACTTTATTAACAAAGGCTTATTTACTAACCAGAATAAAAGGGGATGAATATGTCAATGAATAAATGAATAAGAGATGGGATAGTAACATACAAAGAAGGTTCAAATTTGGCACATATTGCAAATTATATTTGTTAGGCCTAAAATCATGCAATCCATGCATAGAATGGTTTACCAAATAAAGCACTAGAATAGAATGTACATCATACCATGTTTAAACCTAGGCAAGTGCGGAATCCTTCCTGTTCTACTCTAATCAAGAGAGTCCACATATTAAAGAGCTCCCCATTGATTTGTCAGATAATGTTATTCTAATGGGAGTGGATGTGAAGAAACTGCCTTGAAAAGCATTCCAATGAGAAGACATACATGTGGCACAAAAAACCATAGAATTTGGTCAAATGAGCACATTTCATGGAAACATTTTGGCTAGGAGGATGAAAAAAGGCATAACGCAAAAGCTCTCTCCATTGTAAAGGCATGGATGTATTAATAGGAAATTCCCCTATGAGCCTAATTGAATATCTACTGGAGAAAGAAAGTTCAAGGATTTATTTTTTAATATGAGCTTCATGATTGCATCCATGTTGTTTGTCTATTGCTGGAAATTCATTAAAATTTCCCACAAAAGTGCAATAAAATAGAAAAATGGAGAAATTAACCATATACATGGGTGCACACCTTGATTGTTTTCTATATAATGATAGTTTTTTTCCTTAATTTCCATTCATCCTCCCCATTATGGACTGTATCATATTCTTTGAGTTTAGCTTGGATCAAATTATTTGTAGCCATGTTTTTTAAGGCGATTTCCTTATGAAGAATGAGCTTTTGGAATGCAAAGCCATGGCCATATTGTTTAAGGCAATGTCCTTACTAAGGAAATGTACTCTCATCCATTGGTAATCAAGGAAGTAACTTGCAGTCGTCAACATTAATCTCTTTTACAATGTCAAACGTGACAATCCTCCTCATGGGCATTAATCATTAAAATATAAGTTCCCAAACCGTTAAGCATCCTGCCATGCAATATGTCATCTTTGAGTTTGGCAAAGTCAAACTTGATCACCAATACCATGCTTGCAAGTCTTTGGAATGGGAAATTTTTTAGGTTAGCCTCTATGATCATTTTTTTCATGCCATGTTTGAGGGGACACCTAGTGATATTGCTCACCAACACCATATCCTACCTTGATTTATTCTCCCATGGGCCAAAATATGCTTTCTGTAAGACCAACTTTGTTTTCTACGTATTATTTTCATGGTGCCAAAATGTCCACTTGCATGAAAAAATGCACGCCATGTACATAAATTACAAACCTGATGGATGATAAGGAAAATGGGCTATCCTATATGCCATGAAACATCATATTCCATATTTATAATGCACCCCAAAGTGTCAAAATTGCATGCCAAGTGGAAAATTTGCATTCCTCGCGTTAAAATTTGTGTTACAGCCTGATCTGATTGCACACAACCTCCTGCAAATGTACCTAAGGAGAAGCCATAAAATATAGTGCTATATTATTTCTCCTTGTGCATCTTCCTACACTTCCATAATTCTAATTTACACCTTCAAGGGAGCATACTAAGTCTACCAAAATGATTTCACTGTCTTATGCTAAGTGCAAGTTGTCCTTAGTAACATGCATGTCTAGGGCTCAGTAAAGATCAAAATTACGTTTTTCAATTTTTTGTGCAGTTCTTAGAGAATTATTGATCTTTTTACATCATTAGAGTTTCACTTCCAATCCAAGAAGCCACTACTATGCAAAAATATCGTGAAACTGCCAAATTACACAACATGACAAATCAGGCTAGGGTGCCTTCAGAATTCTATATGTTAGAAGATACATGAGAACATATGGTGAAATATAGAGGTTGATAGATAGAGTATTCCATGGAATTCAACCCTACACAATCAAATTCCCAAGAACAATCTCCAATTATTAGTTGTTAAGCATCAGCCATAGCAATTTGTTTGGTCTGGTGCTTTTCTCCAACTCTAGAATCACATGCAGGCTTAAAATAAATTTCATAGCATGTTCTCATTATAAATCCAAATGTCAATTCTTGAAGTCTATGGTCTGCTGAAGCAACTAAACACAAATAAAAGAGACAGCTTTACATGGAATCAAAGGTCTAAGAATTAATTATCTTATTTTCAACCATGGCATTACCTTAACAACAAAGCGAGCCCAAATCTTGTCATTGCGAGCTTCCATGACTTCCTTTAAAATCATAAGCCCCAAGCCTCGAATGATGTCAGCTATTTCAAGGAAAATCCCCTGCTCCTCATAAAGCATCTACAATATTGGTGAAAACAAGCACAAGATAATGTTAAACCATGTCTCAAAATAACAAAAATAAGTTACTGAGAGCATATAAAAAACCTGTTAATCTAAGAATTTAATTGACCTCTCTAAGAAATTTAATTTACCTCTATGGCTGACTTATGTGAAACTGAACTCTCTCTCTCTCTCTCTCTCTCTATATATATATATATATCAACTAACATATACAATTATATGTGTGTGTGCACTGTGTATGTCAACTAATATATTAAATCGAAATAATATAGTATTTTATTAGATGCAATATATGTATTTATATTTTTTTAAATTATACATCTAAGCTATATAATAATAGAGATAAAGTATCCCATTAATATCCACTTAACACAAGTCTAACTTCTGCTAAGGCCCTTTGTTGATGAAGTGAAGCCAACTCTGGGAGGTCAAACAACTTCCCTCACACATGCACATAAGGGCTCTACACTTGTCGAGGTTTTAACTTGGGTTGTTTTCATGTTGCCCTCCCATCCCTCACACTAAACCACATCCCGTTGCAAGTATTAGGATGATGTTAATTTGTATTAATATGTTTTTTTATATAGTATAAATCTATCTCAGCTGGCTAATGTATGCTAAAGAATATCAATAACTGAAGCATATGTTGACAAGCATCAGTTTACTACGTAACACCATCATGACAAGCACCATTCAATGGAACGTCAACAAGAGTGGGGCAATGATCCACATGCATGGGAGGTGATGGGCAGACCAAATTCCACAATTAACTTTTATGTTTGATAGTGTTGACAGAGTTGAACATGTAATATGACTCCAACTGCCAAACCTTGCGAAATTAAAATAAATGGAAAAAATGAATGGTAATATAACAAAAAAAAAATATTCATCCCTTGTCCTGGAAGGATTTTGTGTGATGTAGAGTATGCAGAGAGAGCTTGGAATTGCTGCCGACAATGATTTTCTCTATATTTTTTAAGAGAGGTTTGCACAGAGTAATGGATGCCAACATCCTGAAAACAAAAGTAAGTATATACAGTTGAGGGTGGATGGGGTAAAAGATAAAATAGAACACCTTGCATTGCACTGGATTTTGTGCATCATCTTCCTGCACTTCATCAGAGTTGATCTCTACTCTTGGAGGAAAACTGCATCATGCACATCAGATCTTCACAGTGTTTAAATGTGCATTGATGTGGATGAGCTTTAGAATCGGATGTGGAAGGATCGCATCCGGCTTAGGCGCATTAAGGAGAAATGGAAAGGAAAATATCACAGTGACACAGCAAAACAAAGACAGTCACAAGAACAAGCCCAAAGGAAAAATATGTCTCAGGCAGAGGATGGTATACTAAAGTACATGTTGAAAATGATGGAAGTTTGCAAAGCACAAGGTTTTGTATATGGCATCATTCCTGAAAAAGGGAAGCATGTAAGTGGAGCCTCTGACAATATTAGAGCATGATGGAAGGAGAAGGTCAGATTTGACAGAATGGCCTTGCTTCAATCACCAAATATCAAGCAGAACATGCAGTACCTGGAGCAAATGAGAGTAACATGGTTATGGATCCTACCCCTCATACTCTTCAGGAACTTTAGGGTGCCACTTTGGGTTTTCTTCTTTCTGCCCTTATGCAACACTATGATCCGCCTCAGTGGAGGTATCCTTTAGAAAAGGGTATTTCTCCTCCTTGGTGGCCTACTACTAATGAGGATTGGTGGCCACAATTAGGCTTGCAAAAAGGAAAATGGCCTCTGCCTTATAAAAATCATCATGATCTGAAAAAGTCTTGGAAGGTGGGGGTTCTTATTGCTGTTATCACATGTCACCTGATATGGACAAAATTCGCAAACTTGTTAGGAAGTCAAAGTGCTTGTGGGAGAAGATGACAGCTAAATAAATTGCAACTTGGCTAGCAATTGTTAACCAAGAGGAAGCATTGGCTCGCCAGAAAAACCCTAATGCTTGTCCACCGACTAGTGCTGCAGTGACTACACATGCTGGGTCTATGACATTAAGCAGCGGCAACGAGTATGATGTTGAAGGCTTTGAAGATGATCCGAACTCTATTTATACAAATACTGATGTGCAAGATTGCAAACCAAAAGACTTGGATATCTTAATTTCCAAGGTACAGGAATGAAAACCACAAGACTTTGACCATTTCAATGTAGGTATTTCAAATGAGGGAGTTTAAACTTTTCAGGTAGGAGATAATGCATATTTTATCAGAAAAAGAATGTTACCACAGGAATCTCCATTGTAAGATCAAAAGGTCTATACATATCCACATGAACAGTGCCCATATCATGAGCGCCAACTTGAATTTTCATATCAAATCTTAAGAAATGCCCATCAGTCTACTTGTGCATATCATATTTATTAAAACTAGAACTGGTGACCGGACCGGTGGACCTAATGAACCAGGTTTCGAACCGGAACCGATCTAACCGGTAACAGTCAGATCTCAATGAACCGGTTTTAAAAAAAATACATTAAATAACTATTTTTTAATTAAAAAAACTATTTTTAAGATTTTCAACCATGATTCCAGGCCAAAAGAGACAAAATATGAAAAGTTTGCTCATTTATATACCATGCAAAAGTGAATATATCAAAATGGCGTGCACAGGAGTATGTTGAAGCCTGTATAAAAGTGGCGAAGGAGATGGATGTTGGCGTGGTAGATATCTGGAATGCTATTCAAAGAACAAAGGACTGGGAGACAGAATGTCTGAGGTAAATTCATTTCATTTTCCACTTCAAGCAGATGTGGAGAATCGGCAGACTGATAACAAATTTGCAGATACATCTAAAAGAATTAGTATTAGTATACCAAACTCACTGAAGATCAACTCAGTGGGCCTTGTGTTTCACCATTTTTTCAGATTAATTCACAGGATAATGCATACATAAAGTAGTGAAAACAATATACGGGGGCATCAAATAATTATAAGAAAAATTGGCTTTAGAGTTTCAATCTAGTAATGCGACTTTGTCATAGTGATAATTATGAAAAGTTTTCATGCTGGTAGTTGTAGTTTGGTATAGTGTAAATTGATAAATGGTTTCACCAGACACATTGAGTGTTGATTTTAAATATATAAATGCTATGGGATATGTGTGGAATATAACGTTTTACTAAATAGAGTCCATTATACATATTACAGAGTTTGATATCCTTTTATTCATGCGGTTCATGGGTGGGCCACTGACTTCCACTAACTAACTAGATTTTAATGACACTTTATTACCTAGTTCATCGCATTGATGTGTTTACTGCTTAATAACTGTACTCTTAATATTATTGGAATCTGTTATCACACAATATCACACCAAAGGATGAAAATTCCTCACACCTAGATGGAGACATGTGAAACTAGGATGTTGGCAATTGTCGCCACACCAACACTCCTTTGCACTTTAGACAAAGGGTATACCCAAGTCAAGGGAGACTTCCCTATGGTTGCTAGGCTCACTTTGTGTAGTATGAAATGGGAGTAAAGAGAGCTCAACAAAAAATAAGAAATAAAATTATAATAAAGGGCATAGAGATAATGAATGAAAAGGAAATTCCAATGCCTTGTTGCTAGGGCTATGGAGGCCATGAATGCAGTCTAGGAGGGCTATTAATTTAATGGTTAGGGGCTATAGGTAGACAAAATTATATTCTCTATTGCAACTTCTAACTTGGTAAGCAAGAGATCACCAAGTAGATGCGAAGTGATTCACACTAGGACTGTAGCCTCAAAATCTAGTAGGCCTTGTGTAATATCCCCACTAAAATGTGCCTAACCTTATGATTTTTCTTTCAAGAATTTTTGCAAACACTTACAGAGAAACATTTCATTAAACACTTTGGAGGAAAACAGAGTGAAACTTATATAGACATTTTTACATATATATGGCATGTATCTTATATAGAACCTTGTTCAACATATAAACATGGTAATCTTCCTTGAATAGCAATCGACTTTGAGGCTGCATATAGAACATATTTGCAAGGCATGGGATATCAGAGAACATAACCTCAAGAGATTAAATCCTTATTTTGTATATCTACAGGGCAGCCTAACCAGCTACAAGTTCAAGGAAAGGTGGGTATTTTTCCATCTGAGAAGGAAGGACAGACGACATCCAATGGTAATGTGAATCTTAATCCTCTTGGCACTACAAGTTCAGAAATTCCAACTGGTAATCAGCAACCTATCAATGAATTACTTGCTTATATTATGGGTTGCATCAGAATAAGACATCAACGCTAGGGAACCTTAAGATGATGAATTATCACAATCGGCTTGAAGTGAAAATACACCCTGCTTCACAGGGTGGGGAAATTTTCAAAATTACGCCTGATGATAACTTCTTTGGGAAAGGAGTCATTTCTGGAAACAATGATTACAATTTTGGTTCAAACATCCATCTGGTAATGAGAGAGGGATTAAACCTTGATCAAAGAAGGGTCTACGATCAACCTTTTATACATCGTTTCTAGGAAATGAATGGAGACATGAAATTTTTCTCTGCATATAACAATATTCCAATTGACTATGCAGTCCCAGAGACGGTTTCTAAATATGATAATTCAATATGGTATTTTGGAGCATGACAAGAGTTATTATGAATATCTCATCATGGTACTTTTGAAACTATATTCTACAAGGACTTCTAATCCTATTATAGTTCCTGAATCATAGCATTATAGGACCACTCTTACAAACAACTACCTGGAGTCATTTTTATTAGATAGAAACCTATAGAGGGCAATCGTCATCTGTATGGGAACTTTCATGTAAAGAAATGGCAATTCAAGAAGATGATGATCCGTCATCTGTATGATTTGTGCATGATGATTTAGGTTTTTGCTGTGAATTTGGTTTGGAACTTGTGAAAGAATCCTTAATTTATTATGTATGTTACTGTGTAGTTGGTCACAAGTTTGTCTTCTATAGTCAGAGAATGTAGACACATGGAGGTGAATCAAATGGAATTGTGTTTGATCGTTTATTTATTCTATGTGCATGAATTTATTTCATTATGATATGACACTTGATTATCTGAATTGATGTGCTAGATAAAATTTGTGGTTTGCTGAATCTACTTCTTTTGGAAAGCAGCGAAAGAAAACCAAAAACGTTTCTCTCCTTTTGGGCTGTGGAGGCTAAGGGAGATTTAATTCAGGCTCAATTGTCTAGTGCATCCCTTTAATCAACATTTTTATTGGAGGACCCTTAATACTCTTCTAAAACTTATTTGAAGGAGCCACTATAATTTATATGTAGGTAAAATTTATAATTGTTAGTACCCGTGTCATATAAAAATGTATTTGAATTATAATACACGAATTGACCTTGTACATTGATAAAGTTGCTTAATGGTGATGTTAAATTTTTATAATTGACTTGTCTAGCTGCTTTCACTGTCTATTCAACAATAGGGTCTTTACTGTAATGTATTTTAAATTTATTGGCTGCTTTCCCTGTCTGTTCAAAAATAGGGTCTTTACTAATGAACACACATAAAATAGCACCAGCACAAGATGATATTCCAATGCTGCCAAAGGATGCATAATTTTGTATCTGTATCTGATATTCCTGATAGTGTTTACAACCATAAGAAGTGTTTTTGATGATTTGTTAGAATCTGCTAGCTTATTTTGACATTTATGCAGATATTTGGCTCAGATTCATACACCATATACACATTGGTGAGAGAAGACATAATCAACCCTCGATCCACCAAAGCGCCACTTCTATGATCCCATATTGATGGCCATCATCTGTCCCTAGGGTTGCAGAAAAGACAATTGAGAAACAATGTACTCATTTCCAGGGAAAACAGACTGCACGGTCTGCCTGCTAACATCAGTGAAATTTACTGGAACTACAGTATCTAAAGATAAAGAGTTAATAGTAGCAGTGGTCAAATGAACTAGAGAAGTAAAAGCAACTGGTTTTCTTTTGTGATTCTTGCAAGAAAGTAGTTTAGCAATTTGCAACTGAGTGTTCATGATAATCTCAGTCCGTCTAAGATCTATTTATGCTCACTTTTTCTCAGATTCAACACGCAACCTTTCAACATCTTTATAAATATCCATCTTCGTGTGTTGCAACTTTAAGATGGAGTCTGCAAATGATTTAATACTTGAAGCAACAAAATCATGACTCCTGTTTCCAAATTTTCCCTTATTTGGACGATTTTCTTTTGGTCTAAGGTTGGGTCCAATACAATGATTATGGATACGGCTAGCTACAAGTCTGCATCTAGGGGCACTGGTATCACTTTCAGGAAGTATACTAGGAGAATTCTCATTTGTTTGCAATAACTGGTTTGAGACGTCCTTCTCACGCTAGCAGAAAAGCATGCTAGCAGATAGATATAGGGCATCGATCCAATCAGTGGTGTAATTGGAAACATCAATGCAGCTCCAGTGACTCCAACATCAATAAAATTGCATCTGCATCCGCCGAATCTGCATACATATCGATCACTCGGCAGGTACAGGGTTTAATATTAAATCCATTGTACATTCCTATTTCCCTAAATTGTATCCTATCATGGTATTCTTGGGCCAGCCCTAGATATTTCTTTTATATTAAAGCGGTGGTGGAATTGGAACTTCAATGGCGGGCCAAACATCAAAGAAACTCCGGTTACTCTAGCATCAATAGTATCGCATCCGCCAGAATTGCAGAGCCGTCAATAACCCCCTCTACTGGACACACACCGTCGGAGTCTAGGCAAGCAGCACATGTGATCAAATTCTCTCAGCTTCAGTGTTTCTTAAAGCCTATGAAAGGAAAGGGAAGGGAGCCACAAAAGTGGGGAGAGGAGTAAAAGGAGCAGCAGCCTGTGAAATAGATTTGGGTTTTCTCTTCAACTGTAAGGTTCGATTCTTGGTCACTCGTATCTTTTTCCAATGCTTCCTTATCTCTCGAAACAGTGAATAAGCGATGTAGCAGAGCAAGTCTTTAGTTTGACTCTACAGAGACCTGTCCGCCATCTGCCACTCATTCACGTGATTGGATATTGTCTGCCGACTGCCGCTCATTCACGCATGGAATCTTGTTGTGAAAGCGCATGGACGAGATTTGTGGGTTTGTAGGTAAAGTGTTTGTCATAACTCCTCAACGAGTATTGATTATCATGTCTGCTTTGGGCCCTGGCCCATGTTGTTGGCACTAGTACGTCTCTCTGGCCTGTTTTCTCCTCGACGATGAGAGATTCTCCAAGAGCTCTTGTGGAAGTGCAGGGATCAGTCTTCAACAGTGTTATTCTGCTTTCAAGATGCAGATCTTCGTTAATGATGTCAACACCATGACACTTGGATCCCTGGGCACCCAACCACAGCAACAGGATCAACCATAGGTGACTACACCATCATGACCTCCTACCCACATAGACATAGGTTTCGAAGACCTCTTTGAAATCTTGTCGGAACCGTCACCTTTGCCCAATTATGGATTTCGATGCAACAACAGGTCTTTTCAAGAACTATTTAGGAGATTGGAAACCCTTGAATCCTCTAACCAGGCACTAAAAAGAGAGGTCGATGAACTCAATAACAAAGTAGTTGTAATGGAAGGCGATAATGGTTCACTGAAGTAGTTGTTGATGGACAACAAGGAGCAAGCAGTTCACCACCACCCCTCTAATGACACTCTACACGCTAAACTTCTCAATCTGAAAAGAAAATAGGAGGATATCAAATCTCAACAAGATGCCTTTAAACAAGAAACAGAAACACACATCAACTCATGGGCAGAAACCCCCCTCGCTCCCCCTTTAGCCGCAGTTGATGAGGTGGTACAATCTAAACTCATGGAAGAACGCACTAGACAAGCGCAAGAATTGATCCTCAAAGTGAGAGGGATTCCTTTGCCTCTCACATCCTCATACCCCATGGTGGTTGGGACCCTGTTCCTTAATGAAAAACTAAATCTCCAGGATGTGACCCTTGATAGGGCTTGGCTTGGGTACGATTCCGCTCTCTTTCTTTGGTTTCGATCGACAGCTGATCGCCTTCAGGCTCTTAGAGCTAAGTGAAAACTATTCTCACTTCCTAGTAAGATCTTCCTTGATGAAGATCTCACTAAAACACAGGTTGTTGAGCTCAAACGCTCGAGGGAGTTGGTTACAGAAACATGCCAGGCAGGGAAATGGGCAGTTATCAGGAACCTCAAAGTAGTGATTCAGGACACTTTTCCACCTAGGTGGAAGCCCCATTTCGGGTCCTCCAAATGATAGGCTCATTAGGGAAGGAAACAAGGGGCATCCATTTCCGTTAGTTGTTGGAATGGGAATGGGTCTTTTTGGGCATCGCCAGGTCTATTATATGATGCTCTTCGACTATCGAGTAGTTTATTCATCATCGAGATGCATGAGAGCCTGTTCAACCTCTCCCAGACATTACAGGTTACCATAAGTTCTCAGCTTGTAGGCAAGAGACGAGGAGTTTCGATGGTATCAAAGGTTCTGGGGGAGTTTCTTGCTTCATAAGAGATTCCTTTTAGAGCAGGATTTCTTTGGTGGTTGCGAATGAGTTTGCAAGGTTTATTTGGGTTCGGGTTCGAGGGGTCTCTCCTCTCCCCAGGGACACTTACATTGTTTTTTGTTACTTCCCTCTTGCTTCTTCATCATATGCCATTCATAATGGGCCTGGCGGGGACCGCTTTGTCAATTTGTATGTCAGCATAGCCTAGTATTCAACGTTTGGGGAGGTTATTCTTCTAGGTGACTTCAACTCCCGCACTAGAGCCCTCCAGATCCCTCTTCAAAATCGGTTTGAGGATGTTTATTGCATCTAGGAGATCGACATAGAGTCAGTGGGATTTCACAGGATTTCTGATGATGCATTGGGGCCCCTTACCACCTATGGTCGACATATTTTACACTTTGGCGAATCTCAAGAGCTGTTGATTCTTAATGGCCTCCCACATTTTCCAAACTCCCGCTTTTTCACATGTCAACCTCATGGTGGAGTAGCAAGCGTTGTTGATTATGTCCTCTCTAGCCAGAACCTCCTCCCATTCATTCATCACTTTTTCGTTTCCCCCATTCCCTTAGCTAACCATGCTCTTCTTTCTTTCTCTCTTCGTGCTAACAACCCAACCTCCCCCCAAGGGCTCACCACGTACTACTTTTTGTTTTGATGAGGGTGACCCAGACATATTCTCTTCCCACCTTCACCAGATGCTCCCCTCCATGGACAAATTCTCACTATTTGACTCCGCATCGACCAAGTAAAATTGTCTCTCATCCATCATTTTGGATGTTGCCCTTAAGTCCTACCCCCACTCTCATAAACCCTATTTCCATATGAATCGATGGTATGATGAGGAATGCAAAGCTCTCCACCGCCAGCTTCGACATGCATTCATCCATACTCACCCCTCCTACCCCAATATCAAAGCCTCGTATCATCGCCTCCTTCGTCGCAAGAAACATCTCTTTGTCTCCCAGAGAAGACGTGACTTGTGTACCTCTCTTGCTCACTCCCCTAAAAACTTCTGGCGTACTGTCCTCCCCCGCCACTCTCCCCTCCCCTCCGACCTTAACCCCCAACCCATGTTCTCCCATGTGTACACACTATATGAATCCCAAGGCAACCCCAGATTCAGGAGACCTCTCCGCCCTCTTTAGGTTTCGTATTCTATGATAGTGACATCAGAGAGGCCATTTGGGTGATGAATAGCAGCAAAGCAGAAAATGAGGATGGTTTCTAGGCAGAGTTCCTTAAACATGGTCTTCATGCTCTGGCTCCCTACTTGGTTGATCTCTTCAACCATGTGGTCTGTGCAGGTTTCCCATCAACATGGTCTCAGCACATCATTCACCCGATACACAAATCGAGGCTCAACTCAGATCCCAACAATTATAGGACTATCATGGTGGGCCACACATTCTCCAAACTATATGCTACATCCCTCCACCTCCAAATCTCCAAGGATCTTGAGCGGAAACAACTTAGAGCTAGAGGACAAGTTGGATTTCGACCTAAGCACCAGACTATTGACCACATCCTTACACTTAGGGCCATCATTGAGGAGGCACAACATCGCTCTTCGAAAGTCTATTGTTGTTTTGTAGACTTTTGAAAATATTTTGACTCGGTGTCTAGAGAAGAATTATTCTAGAGACTCAGCGATATTAGCATCTTAGAGACCCTCTTTTCAACCATCATGCACTTATATGAGTCGGTCCTTGGTCATCTACGCATAGTACATGGGCTATCAGATTTTATCTGGAGCACTATTGGAGTAAAACAAGGTTGTCCCTTGTCCCCCACACTATTTGGGATCTATATTGACAAGCTGGAGTCCTTCTTGTGTGAGCACATACAGGACGGTGATGGTTGCCTTCTACATCATGTCTTGATTTCTATCTTGTTGTTTGCAAATGACGTGGTCCTTCTAGCCCCATCCCCTGACGGATTGCAGAGGCAGTTGGATGTCCTGACCGTTTTCAGTGATCTTCAACAATTAATGGTTAACCTAGGTAAAACCAAGGTTATTATCTTCAACATGTCGAAGAATTTCCTCTGTGACCTCCATTTCTTTTTTAGAGGAGAGGAGATTGAGATCACTAGCTCATACACCTATATGGGGGTACTATTCACAGGACCTCGCTTTAGCTTGCGGCTTGCACTCCAGCCTCGAGTCAACAAGGGCTATGGATCCTTGGCCCTTCTCTAGAGACAATGTTTTCGGAATCATTTTTAGGACATATTAGCGAAGATGTCACTGATGGACATTCTTGTTTGACTCACAGTTCTATATGGTTCGGAGGTTTGGGGTCCTAGCTTACTAGAGTCTGATTGGCCTACTACAGAGAGAGTGCAGATCACCCTTCTTCGTCACATCATCCAGTTTAAGCAGACAGTGCCTCAACCCATAATTCTTGCAGAGTTTGGAGCTCACCCCTTTTGCCTTGAGACAGTGTTTGGTATCATCTCTCTTCTTCACCATGTTCGAGGTTTTGCGGATACAGCGAAGGGGTGGGATCGATATCCATACTTGGCCTCCCTTTCATCAGAGTCCATTCCAGTAGTGAGTCCTTCAGCTCAATCCTAATGTTGGTATGCTGGAGTCTCAGACCTCCTTGCTTCAGTTGGTATCAAGATAAACCAACTCCCTCCATTCAAGTATTCTTTGTGTGCACCGGGCCACCTCTTACCAACCAAACAAGAGATGAATAAAACCATCTGAGAGGATATTTATAGGAAATATGTGCAAGTTATTTGGATAAACCCTTAGGATGGGTTACGTTCGAAGATGGCTTTCTATGTTGAGCACTTCATGATGTTGAGAGATGGAATCATTATTCAACCCCATTACACGCTTCTCCATTAGATGCACACACTTTTTATTCCCTTGGGTCTAATCAAAGTAGGTTCACATAAACTGCGGATTGAGGCTGACCATTAGATTGCACGGTTAGACATGATTTGTCAGTTGTGCCACCTCCGAGACACTAAGTCGGAGGAGCACTTCATCTTCCGCTGCCCCATTTACTATGATTCATGGGAGATTCCATAGCTTGTTCAGAGGGATACAGACCTTATCTAGCTTCTTTCTATACATGAACCAGAGATGTCTAGCCTTGTACATACAAGAGGCCACGAGAATTCACACACAAATTCTCCAGCCTCCTAGAGTAGATCCCGTACAACTGATTACGTCATTTTTTACAGTTCTCTCGTCAGCAAGAGGCACGAAGCAACAAGTTAATAACATTGTTTCCTCAGACTCTAGATTAGTGCGGGCTAGAGGGGCCATCCCCCTAGCATAGGGACCTCTGAGTCATTACTGAACCAAATCTCTTACTAGCATGCAATTGAGATCGCCCAGTCATCAGCGACATTATAGAGACTCCAAACCCCCCCAAGCCTTCCCTCGAGACAACACTACATCTTGAGTTTTTTGCATTCGACCTCAAGTATTAGGAGAGATATTTAGTGGACCATTATCTTGTGCCCTTTGCACTTGGAGTCCAGGACTTTCTTCATTTTGGTTTTCAGGCATTATGTATTTCTTTCTTTATTTCTTATTTCTTGCTCTTTATATAGGAGACCTTTTGGTACTCCTCCTTGTATCGACATCATTGTACACTACAGTCCCATTGACCTACTTTTGTGGTCATTCGTTGGACATTAATATAGTTATCTTATCTTATCTTATCTACTTGTAGTTAATATTGGTTGATTTACTTCATTCTTTCAGAAATGAGAAAGCTTTTAGTACTTCTTAGTTTTTGTTGCTATTTTGTATCCCTATATATTCTGCCATCATTCAGAGACAATGAATTTACAATATTTTGTTTGTTGGCAGGGAAGAATTATATTTGTTATTATATTTTGTCTAGATTGTTTTTCATTTTTATGTTTTGTTTAGATTATTTTAGAAGTTTACTCGCTTTCTGTTCTTTTCTAATTCTATACCAAATACTGTTTAGTTCTTAAATTATTCAACATAGGTATGGGTTTCAAACCTGTTATTGCCCATGACCTTGTATATAACTCAAATAGAGTTGGCTTGAAAGCTCCCTTAACTATCCCAATCTTCAATTAGAAGCTAGATGGAAGTCTCGGTAAAGGAGCTGGATTGTCTCTTGACTCTTCTTTTTGAGAAGAAGCGTAAGATGGAACAAGAGGATTAATATGGAGATACTCCTAGGCTTCTTGCAACAATCGAGGTAGCGGAAGCATGCAACATTGAATGAGGTACAAGTTGATCTCCATTATATAAAGGATCACATATTAGCAAACAAAGACTGGAATTGTGTAGAGCTAAAGAACGATATTATAGGAAACTGCATATGCTTTTAGATGAGCCAATAGACACTACATTAGGTCATGCTGCAATTGATGATGGAAATTATGTTCGCACGACTTTTGTACGTGGTGGCCAAGGTGACGCTATGCTAGGCAAATTTCAGCAGAAAAAAGGCTAAAATCAAAGCACAAGTTAGATCTTAAGGGATGCAAAAGAGAGCTAATTTTTGTCATTTTGATTCCCAGGTTTTTCCTACTTTGTTAACACTAAAAATGTAAGGAAAAGAATAGTCCGTGCAGAGTTTGATGATTTACAAGAGTGTTTGCAAAAAAGGCAACACTGCAATTACGAAAACAATGTGATCATGGTTTGTGAAAAGAAAGGAATGGAAATAGTATTAGTAAAGAAGGCTATCGTGGAGACCTCAAGGAATTTCAATCTATTATCACAACATATACAACCATTTGCGACCTAGTTTCCATTAAATCCAAATTTTTCTTGAATATAAAATCTCAAATGAGTCAAATGTCATGTAAATGTTGTCGGGTTTTTAAGCAAGTGAATAAAGAAAGAGGTGATCTTACCTTAGAAATTTCTTCAGTACCCACGAGGGTTCCAATAGCTCGAGAAATGGAAGAAGGATAATGGGGGAAATTTACAACAAAATATGTGGTGTCTGGTATCGCTTCCAACATGCTTTCGATCTCAATTACTCCCATCTCTGCACCATTCACAAACCGTTGTGATGCTTAGATCCCCACATAAACCCTCTTCAAACCCTCTTCAAGAAACACTGGCCTTGGATTTAGCTTGCAGTTTACTCTTTTTCAAATTCCTTTTACTTGCATGGCCTCTAGAATTCCCTCATTTTGCATATGACTATCAAACATCCGCAAAATAGCGCTTAAATCGATGTTAGGGTGCTTTTTTTGGGATCAAGTCTAGTGCGGTTTCAGACCTCCTACTGACTTCAGGTCAGATAAACCAACTTCGGGTTGGTATGTGACTCTTTGAGTCCATGTGAGGTTTCGGACCTCCAACTGACTTTGGGTCAGGTAAACCAACTTCGGGTTGGTATGAGACTCTTTGTGAGTCCTATAGAGGTTTCGAACCTCTGGGTTGAATCTGTCAGCCGAGAATGATGTCTTTGTGACTGACCAACTTCTATTCTGAAATAAAGAGGCCAGCAAAGAAAGTTACGGCGGGATGACGCACGATGTTTGATTGCACAAGTGGATGGATTTCTCCCTAGTTGAGAGGGAGTGTTAAAAATGGACAACTAGATCCAAACTCCATGTGGTGTTGCTATTGGTGTTGCTGCTATTGTTGTTGTTGCTGCTACTTGCTGTTGTTTTACGTTGACTTTTCTGGGTAGCATTGACTTTTCTGGGGTTGACTTTGAGTTGACCGTGTGGCTGTTTTGAGGGTTGTTGTGACACATGCTGGGTTGGTTGACCAAGGAGACTTTGCTGGTTGAAGCATCCTGTTGACCGCCGTAACACACCAACACATTTATCTGTTTCTGGTTTTTCTTCTGTTGATATACTGGTATGTTCTATCAGCACTTTACTTGATTGTGTGATTGTTGTAGTGAAAGTAAAGTTGCATCAAGAATAGAACATCTACATAAATTTACAAGTTCAAATATGAATATGGCTTGAAGTCCTAAAGGAAGAAGTTGATCTACTGAAGACGAATTCGTGAAATTCTCTCTGTGTTGATGATATATTTCTCACAAACGATGAGAACCTCTTTAGTGTAAGAGGGAGTTGAATGAAAGTGTTACATGAACCTGATAAAATACTTGTTGAGAATGTGGCATGATGGATTGTGAGCCCGTGGCTACTTCCTTGATGAAGAAAAAATTGCAAGAATATGTTGTTGAGCAAATAAATAGCATTGATAGGTTGTTGGTGTTTGCTTTTGTTCAAAGCTTTGGTTAAAGCTGGACGAATAACTAGATGTTACTAATAAAACAAGTACTGAAATCCACCATGGCTACCTTTCTTCTTTTGAGTAGGTTGAAGATTATGTAAGAAGCCTAGAATGGCTAAGGATCCCTTTGAGACGGAGCATTGGTTTGATAACATCATTGGGTTACCGTAAGACCTATGCGGTCAAGGAATTTGGTTTTGAGGCTTGCAATCATGAGGTACAAATTTCATCTCTCCTTGAGAGGATCATCTCTCCCTAAGAAGAGATTAATGGTGTACAAATTTCATCTCTCCCTAAGAGGAGATTGTTGGTGTACTATTTTCATATCTCTTCAGAGGAGATTGATGGTGCACTATGTTGATCTCTCCTAAGAGGAGATTGATGGTGCATTGTTTTCATCTCTTCTGAGAGTATATTGATGGTGTATTATTTTTTTTTCATCTTTCCTCTTGTGAGCCCTATGGTGTATGGTGTAATGGTGTAATGGAGATGGTGCATCAAGAGCTCCTCATCCACTACCTTTATATGCTCCAGACATAGTGGTTCTATTGGAAATATTATATTAGACATTTTCTCATCCAGTGACTGGTACTCTTAAGAGGGAAAAGTGGTCCATATGACCTAAGTTTCCTATCAGGATCAGATACTATGTATTTGATCGCACCAGCCAAGCCATGAAAGAGGCCAGTGAAATTGAATCATATAATTTTGGAGAGATAAGATTCAGGAAACATGATCCTGGAGCTTCTGTTATTAGTCATTGTGTTGCTGTCAACCAGATGTGGTCTTATACCCATGAGAGGGATACTAATGAGGAAATATTCAAGAGAATTATTTATCCATTGAGGTTAAAGAAAAGATAAATCAAGGACCTCAGAAGAAGGCTGAATAGACCCATGCTTCACCTATTGTCAACCTCCAGGAAGAAGTTGAAAAGCTCAAGAGGGTGTTGGAACAAGTGAAGGAGATGAAGGAAGCATTGGAGAAAGAAGCAGACATAATCAAGAGGAGGATTGAAGAAGAGCAAGCAGCAAAGGAGGCAGAAGAACCGATAAGGAAAGCAAAACAAGATGACCTGGTGAAATAATTGGCTTTGGAAAATGAATAAAGAATCAAGCAGCAGGAAAAACAAAGGAAAATAGATGAAGAGCTTTGGAGGAAAATAGATGAGGAACTCCAAAAGAAGAAGGAATAAACTATGTGAAAAGATAGAAGGATTGAACACCTTGGAATTCAATCATCTACAAAGATAAACCCTACTCCTCAGTCTCCAGTTGAACCATGTAATATTGAAGAAATGGAGGAGGAGGAATTTTTCCCCATGACCATGGCTGACCCAGTAGTAGTATTGAAAACATTCAATTATGAATACAAGAAGAACAAAGTCAGAAGGAGAGTTTCCAAAATGATAAGGTTGGAAGAGCAATTTTCACTGAGGAGATTCTCATTTATGAAACAAAATTTGATTCAGAGATGACTACAGCTTCCAGTATTACCATGGCCCAAGCAACAGGTGATAATGTTGCCATGCTAAAGAGAAAGGTCTATGTTTCTCAGTTGGAACTCAGTGCTGCTAAGCAAAGAATTACAGAGCTAGAATTCCAGCAGCAAGGTGAACTAGACTCAGTTAAAGAGTTCAAAGGGAAATCAATTGAGATCCAAGAGGAACTGAGTACGGTTCAAAGATAATTCTACAGGAGCATTCAGGGCATCAAAGATAAAACTCCTAAGTTTTATGATTATATAAAGAGGATGGTGCCTGTTAAGGAAGAATTGGAGAATATTATAAATATGCTAGATGACATCATTCAATGGCAATTACAGTATCTTGATGAGGGGGTAGACATTCCTCAGCTCCATGACTTAGATAAAATAATTTTTTTTTCTAAAGCTTGTAAATGTCTCGAGAGGGCTAGAGCCTTAGAGGAAAAGGCCGAGGAAGCTTTCAAAATTGGCTTCAAGTTTGGAGGAGAGGTTGATCCAGTCTTAAATAACTTCAAGTTTCCGATGTTCCAGTCAACCTTTGGTCCTGTACCTGTGGAGTAGTGCAGAGGGTAAAAGGAGAGAGTGATAGATAGCTGTAAGCAGGAGATCCAGGCATTAAAAGTTATCACCAGGGACAACACAATTTATATGAAGATTTGCAGAATACAATGCTAATCCAAATTAAAACGAAGGTGTCTCTATTTCTAACAAGATTTGCATAGGTACGAGGTTATGGTAGTAAGCGAAAAATGTTGAGTATTTAATCTAAGACCTGGGTTAATCTAACAAAAAATTTTCCCTTTATCTCAAATAATTTTATAAAAAAATTGGCTAGATGAGAAGTTTCTATTTCACTCAAAGCCTAAAAGATATTAAATTTTTGGCACTGTGCTCAAATGGGTTTAAAATTCATAAGGTCACAACTCCACTAACATTTACAAGCAACCTCATAACATAAATAAGCAAAGAGAGACAGAATCAAAGAAAACCATCATATACATACTTAAGTGTCTTGTCCCAGCTTCCAGTTGCAAGGAAGTTCATTGCTGGAATCCATGCAATTTCCTTAATAGGTGCATCATTCATAGCCACAGTCACTGGCTGGCCCCTAGTCAGCAATGGCCACATTTTAGCTTGTTTATCACAGCCAACAGAGAAAATAGCAGTGCCATCGTCCTTCCATGTCGAGCAGAGAACCTGCATACGAAGCATTACATAATAAAAAACTTAGAAGCACACTCCGAAACTTCAGTAATGGTTCTTGCCGTACGTAATACAACCTTGGTTCCTGCAAGCATATTACAACTTCTGGATAAAATTCACACGAAAAAAGAACAGGTACTAGAATTCCAACCACAATCTGAAGCACCTCACCGGTTGGTCATATGGCATTACTTCTTGTGGCATGCCAGCCCCAGTTTGAAGGACCTTCCAGCATCTAACATGGAAATCTACGTTCCAAAATATAACAGAAGATCAAAACAAAACACCAATCAAAATCATAACAATAATATCACTATCCCCAAAATCTCAGATGAACGAGTCCGCATTTCAGTAAATGGAAATAGTTGAGAACACGATGAAGCATAGTAGAATGCCTAAATTCGCACTTACGGCGGCCTAAAATCCCTCCTTTCTGCCTGTTTAAAGGTCCCCAGAAACCGTCACTGCACAGAATCTCTGAAAGCTTTGTTTTCGCAAAATTGTTTAACAACCAAAACTACTGAACCCTCAAATCTCCAGTAACCCTGTGCTCGTGCCTTAGCTTTCCCTCCAATTGATAAGCCACCAAAGTTCAAATGGTTAACATACCCGCCAAAGTTCAAATGTTATAATTTTTTGACATATGTTTTGTCATATTAAAAATAAATAAAACAAGTTGTAAAATTTTATTACTTAAAAATGTTAGAGCATTACTCTATATTTTTTAAGCATATTTTTTTTCTCATTAAAAAATATAGCTATAGATCTTAGTGAGACCTTATTGTGATCTTATTGTTTGTAGGATTTTTATTGTGATCTTACCTTATTGTGATCTCATTGTTTGTAGGACAAAGGACTTGAGTCCGCTAAATTCTACAAAGGTGTACATACTCTACCCCTTTAGATTTGAACCTATGACATCTTATGACGAAGCACATGTTCTTAACCATTGTAAAGATATAAAAAAGCTGAAAATTTGCTCCAATATTCAAATATTATGACCCATGGTCATCCAAAGGTAGAAGCTTCTACTAAAAAAAGAATTCATAGGTAGACCTAAGGTTTGAAGGGTATTTTATTATGAAAAAACATAAATGGAAACATAGAAAAGATATTGCAAAGAGTACAATAGTAGAAAAAAATCCAAATTCTATTAATGGATGAAATAGAAAATAACTATAAATTGCAAAGTGATACAAACTAAGCGGAATGGAGGTAGCTTCTTTATGAAGAGAGATGTGTCAACTACTTAAAAGATGTCAAAACTACCTTTTAACATAAAGTATGATGTCCTAAGATCCAAAAACTCTAAAATCCAAAACCCTAGCCCTAGGAAATGGCATGCCAAAAATAACATGGGCCCAAAGAGGCTAATCGATATATCAACTTCCTAGGGCTACAATGTTTGCATGCAAACTCCATTTAGGAAATTTCTTGGACCAATACAATCCATACTATGTGTCTTTAGCCTATGACAAATGCCAAAAATGCAAGGGAAATGCCCAAAAAAGGCACCAGAAGTTTGAGACCTAAAACACTTAATATAACTACCAAGACGTGGAATAATGTTGAATCAATGTAACAAGTGGGTGGTCACTAGTATTCTATTGAATCAATTGTCCCCCCTTATGAATAAGTGGTCCATTTTGTGTCAAGTTCCTTCGTCAAGTGGGGAAATTTTTGTTGAATATGGCTCCTAGTGAGACATGTGCACCAAAGTAGGAACATGAAGTGCCTATGAGAGGTGGAAAATATGGTTGAAGTAGCTCCACATTAAGTATAAGGTTCAATCCAAAGAAAAGGGAATTTTTTATTTAGAAGCATCTTCACCCACAACCTTTGTGTTGTTGTAAGGCCTATATCGGAATGGAGAGTCAGGGGGGACTTCCAATGGGATCTTAAGAGGTGTTCTTTATACAAATGCAACCATACCTTATCTCCCAACCTAAACTTATGTGGCACTCTAATCCAGGTGGATATTTGGTGGCCACCCACATCTTCCACTAACTCAATGGTTCTTTATCTTCTTATCAATTTTTCTATGGTTTTTTGGGTCTTGAACTTCTACGGTCATTTGTAGGCCCTAAATGATGTTTTTTGGCCATTTATGGGTCCAGAGGTTTTTATGTCATTCCCTAGGGTTAACCAAAATTTGTAATCCTAAATATAGTTCTTTCAGATGGACTAATTGTGTTCCCCAAACAGAGATTTTATGCAAAAGGTGCACCACTAGGAAGTTGATTCTAGGGTTACAGTTTTAAACCTCTGGGGTTCTTTCTATTATGTTAAAACATATGATGAAACTAACATAAAAAATGAACAAAATATGCATTCATGACCTACAAGCATCTTGATCACAACATTTTTGTAAAAATGAACAACCTGTATCAGGAAAGCTTGAGCAAGATTAGAGCTTAGGAACAAAGCATGAAGAATGAGGAACCATGTTTTCGTCTTCAGGGAAAATGTAGATGCGGGCAAGGAGGGAACCCTTTCTCTCTTCAGCGGGAAAAGGTAAATGTTAGTGTTGGATTTTTGTTAAAGCAATCTTAGCCTTTGCCTCTAATTCTATGGAAGGGACTCTGCTATTTCAAGTGTATAATTTTATTAATATTGTATCACCATATTTTATGGAAAGTTATTTGAAAAAGGTCATTTTTTAGTAATCATTTTTATTGTATTATATAATCAAAATAGAGTGAGAGCTAATTCATTAATTTTATTTAAGTAAAATTAAATTATTTGAAATGATTCGTTCACAGGCCATTAAGGGGTGGACTTTCACTATTGCAAGATATTTTTTTATTGCTTAGTTAACTTATTTCCTTGTGTATAAGGAAAACAAGCTTCTAGTCAACCAGAAACAATTCTAAATCTTATTATATGACCAAATTCAATTCTTTATTGCCAAAACATGTTCTCGACGAGGTTTCAATATGGTGATGCTTAATGTCAATTCAATTTATCTATTTTAAAGGCAACCCACACTATCACCAAATTTAATTCTTTAATGCCAAAACATGTTCTCAATGAGGTTTCAATATGGTTATGCTTAATGTCAATTCAATTTATCTATTTTAAAGACAACCCACGCTATCCAAATTTAAATGGAGCTCGAGGTATAAGTTTTTATAAATAGAAAAAAAAATATTCATTTCAATTTCATATATATGAAGCATTAGAAATGGATAAAAAGGAAATTAGGATGTCAATTAGGTTTATCTTGGGTGGTTAAGAGGAGTTGTTATCATCATTGTCTAAGGTCAATATTACTTGTGATGTGTTTATTCCTTATGTAGGGTTTGCATTATCTTTTGAATTTCCAACTCAAACTTTTGAATTCATCCATTCTACCATGACTCATTTCCATTTAGTTTGCATTCAAATCATTCTTATGTTATTATCAATTTTAACTTAAGCAAAGTATGGAATGTGTTGGTTGCATCTTGGTGTTACAAAAGATGGTCTTATGGGTGTATTTATTATATGGTGAACAATAGATTATATGTGTTGTGTATGGAAATAATTTGTTGTTCTTAGTATGTTGAACTATGCGAAAAAATTTAGGAGTAAAACACCTTCTGATGTAAGCCACAACTTGAAGAAGAGAAGGTTGAAGCCTGAAATGACTGTTTTGAGGTCAGATTAGGAGATATAACAAGGTCGAGGAGTAGATGCGTAAATAATTTGGTCAGAGGGTTGTTTTGGTACCAAAAGGAGTGGCATATTTATTGTTTAAGAGAGTCTCAGGCACTGTAGTTATTACAAGGATAACACATGTCTGTATTAGGTTTGTTGGAGGGGTCGTAAGGCCTAATTCCTACAACATAACTAAGGGACAATAAGTGTACGAGAGAAACTCTAGGGTAAAGGCAAGCCACATTTATAGAAGGAATTGTTGGCAAGTGTTGAGAGGGCTGACATGGATTGTGGATAAGCCCTAACCAGATTGCAGAATACAATGGGGTACCAACACATTAGAAGGTATGCTTTTGTGTTAAATTATTGGTCCTAGTTTGGACAGTTGGATCATTTTAGTACAACCTACAAAAGAAAATAAGGGAGGGCTAATGTGTTGGTTAGAAGCCCTAACCAGTGTAATGATTGGTGATTGGATCAAATTCATATGCAACCTATGGAAGCTATGTTTGGGGTTCTCTTGGGTGTTAAGAAAATCCAACTAGGAGCCGATCTCGCAATGAAGTAAGGGGTGTCCTAGGACAGGGCTGTTAGAGAAGTATCTTGGTAGCCAAGAGGAGGGTTTACTAAGTGTGAGGATGCCCTAGCCAAAGATAGATGCTACAACAAGTATTGGTCACTCGTGGTCTACTGGAGGGCAGCGTGAGAGTGGGCCAAGTGTGAACGTGGATTATGCATTTATGGTCTGTTGGAGGACAGTGTGATAGTACCCATGTTGGGGCCCAGTGTGCATCATATTCATGGACCTCGATGGTTGCTAGAGGTCAAGGGTTTGATCAACCAGGAGCAGTTTTGTGTAGCCCTAGACTCGTGTGTGGAGAAGGACTTCTACAACAAATGATGGGAAGTCCTCCTAGCCCGTGTTCATTGTGGGATATAGACATCTTGTAGTGATAGGTGGTAGCCCTTCATGCCCTATGTTGGCCTTCATTGGTGCAGCACAGGAATACCATAGTGGGTTGAATTCCCTAAGTAACCGAGGAGCAGCAATGAGAAGATTGAGAATTGTTCACAAACAGAGTTGTGAACAATTCGACAGGATTCTCGATGTGTTGTGCCCTTGATGGACTAAGGCACAACTAGTGAGCAGATTGGTAGCCAAGCTTTAGTGGCTAGATGGACTTGGAGCATTGATAGAGTCAAGAGTTTCAGATCGAGGAAATGGCCAAGAAGAGCTGAGAGAGAATGCGACAACGACATGGTCAGAGTATCTTGTTGAGGGCAGATTGGTTTTCGATGGACTGACACCAAGACCAGTTTTATATTTTGTATCAATGGGTGTATGAGGGCCATTATCCCTGGTACGAGAGCCCTAGACTGTTGTATTATATGTTGATTAATATAACGAAGTTGGGTTAAAAATTGTAAGAATTTGTTTGTATTTTGTGCATTGGTAGATTTACTCCTATTTATATTTTGTTGTGCAAAGTAGTATCATTGTGATTCTTGGTTTGGTAGCGTGAAATATTTTAAGACTCTATCGTAGACCCAAGATTGTGGAAAAATAACATGGTATCAGAGGGTATCTGAGCTACTTTGAGGGATAGTGAATCAGAGTGTGCTCAACGAAGAAACTCAGAGGGAGTTGTGGGTGTCTAGATCAAGGAGCAGAAGGTTCAGCTAAAGACATGGAGATGTGGTCTTGAATGGTTTTGAGGCGAGATTGGCTGGGAGTTCTGGTGGATTGGTGGAGAGACTAGTGAACAAAATTTTGTTGTAAGGTAGATTGTTGATCATGGACTTTCGTTGATTTTTCATGGATGGTTAGAACTTAGGACAACTCGAGGGTTTCTTTGGCATCGACGATATGAGGTTGATTGAGATGGATTCATGTGATGGACTAGATATTGGCAGGCTAGAGTCTTCATCAGATCGTGATGTTGCATATCCAAGATTGGAGGGATTTGCATGAGTGGTATTTGATTTAAAAGGATGAGTGCTTACAAGATTGAGCCAATGGAGATCGTGTAGGCTCAGTCAAAGTTGTGAATTTTTGAATTATATGGTTGGGTTTGCACAAGAAGAGTCTAGGTTGGCTTGATGTTAATAAGCCATGTGACAACTTGTCAAGCCAATGTGGACGCCCAAATGAAGCCCTTATATTACGTATAAATAGAAGGTGATATTGGAGGCTAGGATAATATCCAAACGAAAATTCTTCATGTTCTGGTGCAAAAATGGCATTCCTCGTGTTCTCATTAGACCACTTGATGTAAACCAGAATGACTAATTGGTCATTGAAAAAAATACTTACAAGCCTTACATCTTACATTACTATAACGTGCAACATCTGGATTTAGTGTGTGAATATGTAGACCATCATGGTATGTTTCAAAAAGTGTCATGGTAATGTAACCATCCTTCTGCATGCCACTTCGTTCAGAGACATGTTCATACTCAATGGAACCTGTTATGTCCTGAAATGAGCATGTCTTTTGCATAAGTTCAGTGAAAATCTCACAAAAGAATTGAATTCACATTTCCTATAACAAGCATGCTCATTACCACACAGATGTTCATCACACCCTCCATGATGCATTTTTTTAGGACAATATCTCCCAAGATAAGTGTGTTTTTCAAAATACTCAATCTCAATGTTATCACACAAGGACTTTTGCAGCTTGGGAGAGAACACTTCATCCTACAGATGTTGAGGTGACTTAAAATTATGAAGACCTTCATGTCCAACCTTCAAGAAACAAGATTTGCTGCATCTGGATGATTTTTCAAAAGAAGAACAAACCTCCATATATGTATGATTTTTTTTTTTGCAATCATGACCTACCAAATTTCAAGATTCTTCCACTTGGTTTCTTTGGTGTAATTCGAGAGAGTAATATGTCCACTTTTTATCACAAACATAGTTACCCATACAAGAGTGCTAAGAGGAATGGCCTTTCTCTAGAACACATCACCAAAAACATATAGAATATTTACAACCACATACAGAGTCTCCCTGTTTAAGTTCTGTGAGGGCTAGAATTGCCTCTAGTTTCAATTTTTGTACACAAATTTTCCTATATAATTCTGCAGTGTTGCAGCAAAGCCACATTTCAACGTAATCTCACTGTCTACTAGCCAATGCCCCACTAAAATGTCCTGAAATTAAAACTGCCAAAAATTACCATTTTTACCTCCTCTTTCCAAATCACTTGTACAGTATCTAAGATGAGAAAATTTTATCATAGGCTAGTGTCCTGCCAACCAATGGGGAGATGGTTTCATGGGAACATGAGGAATCCCATTTTTGCAAATCCAATGCTACCCCAATGAATTAAACTTCTAAATTTTAATTGTTGCAACCAATGATTTAATTTTATAGAATTCATCTCACCTTGATATGTCTTGGTGTCTAGGCATCCATTTTAAATAGAGACTGGTGATATGTGTTATTAGAACCTGGTCTCTCTCTCTCTCTCTCTCTCTTCTTTATCCAGAGACAACCATCATCCATATTATAGCCAATGAACCCTCAAAGGGTATTGTTCTATACCATTGGAATTAATATTGCTATAGTCCTAGAGATGTTAAAGACTTGTCCCTCCACTTTGCAATATCTCTTCCGAGTCATTCCTTTGACTATCATTCTACTTGTTTGTCATTTCTAGGATTTGAGATTATTTCCTTGTCTAACTTGTGCCCATCTTTGGATCTTGCAATATTCCATTGAATCCTTAATATACATTAGGATATCTAATAGTTTTGTGTATACACATGAAGATTTCAGGGGAGCAGAGGCTCAACAAGAATAACCATTGGAGTCATGTGATGATAAATCCTTTGAAGGGTGAATGCATCAAGAGTAGTGGTTGCCAATAAGTATTACGTGGATATTTGGCTTAGCCCCATAATAATATTTCTGGGGCATTTATTATTTACTCAAATGACAGGTCAACAAACCAATTCCATACTTCCTGTCACTGTGTCTTTTTAATTCATGACATTTCTAGCACAAGAACTATTTACAATTGGGAAAAGGTTATTTTTCCTAGCTTTATCCCGGCAAATATTAGACTTTAAAATTTCCAAGGCCATTTGTGTTGGCTTCTACATTATTTTTTACCTAGATAATCGTATTGAGTTTATTGGCTTTCCCTGAAAATGATATAATACTTGGCTACAAGTATAGTTTTGGAGAATTTCAGTCACATTCTCTATATTGAACTATCTTCATCTTTGAGATCTAATTTGTCATGCTTTTCAACCATTGGACACAACAAGTTTATTTTCCTTAGCCAGAATTATGCTTGCAGGGTTGTCTACGAAGACACTTGTTGCAAGACTAACTAGAAACAACAACTTAAGGTCATACAACACAAAAATACAACTATTGATTCATGATTGTCAATTCTAACATGTGAATTGTGATAGACAAGTCTGCACTCAAAGATAATATAAAGATGAGATAATGTCCAACGACCACACATATACAATAGTGTGAATAGAAAGGGAGTGTGAATTGAGATTGCTAAGTACTGCTCCTATAAAATAAAATAAAAGATCAATTAAGTAAAAAGCAGATATAAACTAAACTATACAAGAAATGATTTTTGTATTATAGTAGAATGAAATGGAAGAGATGAGTTGTGATGCATAAATATGCAAATACTATTGAAAACAAGAGAATACCCTCATAGAATTAAAAAATCTAACAGCAGGACTAAACTTTAGTATCTGCCTATCCAAATTTCAGATTTGTATGAATAGAAATTGAAGGATGTAAATTCAAGAGTGCAAACACAACATGTACAGTGGAGTAAAACAACAAATATATTAGGCCCACTCTACACAAATCTGCATTTTGAGAATTCAGGATAAAAAGAGCAGGCTCCAACAACAATTGCAGAGAATTCTTTATTACTCAAATAGAAGAATGTCATAGCAAGTTGTCATCGCACAAAAGCTCCTACTACAACCTACAATCTAACACTCACTCTTATTATCTATTTCTACAAATGTCTAACTAATGTGCCCATCCTTTTCATTCATAAGTTAAGAGAAGGTGTTGTTAGAAAACTGATTAATGATAGCGTTAGTGGTGCATCTCCCTTGAGCATGAGTAACTCCCTCATAACTTTTCCTTGTATGCAAGGCTTTTCTTTTAGAGTAGTGCATTATCATAGTAGATATAACTCCTCTCCTGAAGGTGCCTCATTCCATAAGTGTGCACTCATGAATGCACCTGAGATGATGGTGTTAATATCCCCAACTAGTGTGCCATACTTGGTGGGTGTGACCCAACAACTAATTCTTCTATCCTCGAAGGTGTTGTTATAAGCTTCTAGCTATATTTAAGAATCTTTCTGACTGGTGTACCATAATCTAGCTCTGCAATCCTGGTGTTGCTCAACTTCCCAAGGCTGAGGTGAGACCAACTCGGACCAACTAGGTAATCTAACACTCTTGAGAATTTTTTTTTTCCCAATAACCCAAGATTCTCCCCCAACTTGTCAAACTTACCCTTTGTTAGGATCTTTGTCAAACTATTAACCATATGAAACTTTTTCAGAATGTGGTCCAACACTACCAACTCCCTAATGAACTTGGAATATTCTTAGGAAATTGTACTGAATATCAATGTGTTTGAAATGGTCACGACACATTGGATTTTCATAGATCTTGATGTAACTTTGATTCTCACAAGAGGCAATATTGGGCTTCAACAACTGATTGGTTAACTCTACAATCAAGTTGCAAATCTAGATAGCTTCATAATAAGTATATGAAACTGCCATATACTTTACTTCAGTGGGCCTGAATGCAATTATTGCTTGCTTCTTGTTGATTTAATAAAAATGATTTATAAAATGATAATAATGATGTTTAAAATGAGCCTTATGATGGTCTACTTAAACACATTGATTTTTCACGAGGTGTAGGGGTATGTTTATAACATCACTGCCCTTGAAAGCTTTGTCTTGAAAGCACAGTAATTAGAATTTTCTTTAGTTAAGCATGTTTTTGTGGTGGAATGAAGTTTATCATATATCTATTTATACTTTGTAGAGGTTTGAATTTTTTTGTCCTTTGAGTGTTGGTGAGGTTTCTTTGTGTTTTTTGCATCATAGTATAAAGTCTTTTGACATGATTGTTTAAGATGAAAGCTTTATGATTATTGGCAATATATTTGAACTACCTACATGATCAAGAAACTGTTATGGTTAATTAAATAACTAATTAGGTACTACAGAAAGAGGATGATGCTGAGAGGGCTTGCCTGGGTGACTCTGGGAACAACCGGGAGGTGGTTAGACAAAGCTCTTCTAAGTTACAAATCTGAAGAGAAAAAACTGGTGATGTATATGTGGTTGCTCAAACTGGGCTGTATGGAAAATCTTGGTAGAGGGTGTTTACCTTTCCGTGCAGGAAAGTAGGTTGTTTGGTCACAGAATAAGATCACTACATGTCGGTGATGGTTATGTAGTAAGTTCTTAGCCTTATCTTCAGAATGGCTAACAGAGAGGATCATGTTTGAATACAGGATATAGTTTGATGAATTTGGAGATTTAGAGTTAAAGAAAAATTTGTGGTGATGTTTGGATGGGTGCTAATTTGTAGGGTTTTGCATTTTTATAATTTTCTTTGTTGTGCTTTCTACCATGCTACCTAGTTGTTTTCCTGTTGCCCTAGCATTTTAACTTTTTCGACGTCTATCTCTCTACTGTTTCTTGCCCCATTTGAAATGTCATCCTTATTTGGTAGGTGTTTTCTTCAATATAGTGTGAATATTTTTCCATCACACAGCTTCTGTGGGGTTTGTCTACGCAAATAGCTTGTAAGGCCCATTCACCAGGGTATTTGATGAAATGATCTTGGTCATATGATCTTTGTTTGACGCAAATGATACCTCGTTAGAAAGAACTCTCCGAGGACTAAAATTGTTAATGCGATTTCTATGAAATCACCAAACCTTTCATGCCCAAAAAACGTTGTTTGGGGCCTCAAAACAGCTCCAGAAGTTCAGGACCTGAAAAACTGACAAAAATAGTAAATTGTGCTATAATTAAGGAAACTGAAAAACTGAAAGAGAAAATGGTAAGGGCCCAAGTGGAATAGGTGGGTGGCCACCAATATCCACCTTGATCACCTTAAATCGAATTCCTTGAGCTAACTCAATCATCATGACTTAGTTAATTGACACAAGTTGTTATGAGACGAAATTACAATTTATTGTAGGGAAAAATAAATTAGACACCTCACATTCCTCACTCCTGGTAAATCAAAATTCCTCACCAGTGTTGGTGCATATTTTTTTTTCCTTTCTAGTTACCAATTTCACTGTGTCTTGTTGCAAATTTCAACACTCCCTCTCAACAAGAAAGAAATTCAATCTATCCCCACCCGATACCTTTGGAATGTTCTGCAAGCTACACTTCTCTAGTGTTGTTTGCACCTGCAAATCCTGAAACCGAATAGCCTCCAAACAACTGAATCAGTATAATGCATCTGTCATGAGAGTCTTTTGACTGCTGCTAGCTACTGCACTTGTCTAGTACTGGATTCTTTGCGCTGCTGCTCACACCTGCATCTGTGCCCTTTGAATTGTTGCTAACTCTGATTTGTGCTCCAGTGTTTGACATCTGTCACTCTGATTTCTGTCGTGCTGACATCTGACTACATCAATCTACATGATCATTCCTACTACTGTTGTACTGTGGGCTCCTCGTAGCCAGCTAGGGTTCGATCCATGAGACATGCCATCTCAATGGACCTTGCCCAAATTTCTTATCTTGGGATTATGTCTACACATCACCCCACCTTACACCTAGAGGTATGGCTTCTCCCTCTTCCCATTTGGCTCGCAATTTCCCCCTCATGGAGGTCTTTGCTTGAGTGGACAATTCCACTCGGTCTCCTTTCCGCTTCTCCAATTGTGGCAACTACTCCACAACCTTTTGAGACTTTTTCTCATAGGATGCATGTTGAGAGGTAATTTATGCTCCCTCTAAACCACCAAGTCTCTAAATTATTCCTTTCTCCTCAAAGCTTTGCATGCATATGTTACCTCAAGTGCATATAGGTTCTTGACTCATGCACAGTGTAATTGCCCCGATGTTACAAAAAGTTAAAAAAAAAGAGTTGATTTTAAATCGATGATATCTCCCTCATCTGAGCTCTGATTCGACCGATTTTTTTTTTCCATTTGGGTAGATTTTTGCAAGGAATCCAAATATTCTATTTTTTTTTTTGAAAAATTTACACCAAAATCTTCAGATATTCTCTGCAAACTCGTCGCCCAAAAAATTCCTGCTCTGATACCATGTAGAAAATCTAACCAACGAGATTCAATCTGATCTTGTAATCTGCTAAAATAAGATACTGAATCCTTCCTACAATTTGCAGAAACAAAACATGATCGCACAATAACATATAAGAAAGAGAAATTAATTATCAATTGCACAACAACATGATGTATTTGGGGAAAGCAACTGCTCAAAACTCATCTATCTCTATTGTGTATTAAGTTAAGGAATCATGAAACAATACAATGCTTAATCTCTCATGAGATTCTCCAACACTCTGTCAATTGGCTCTTATTGATCTAGGCAAACTCGGTCTAGTACTTAGCCAATTCTCATCCTTACTTCAACCTGCCTTTCTCATGGAATTCCTAGGGAATTAACTCCTTATTAATTAGGGAAATCAGTCTTCCTTGATTGTGCAATCCATCATGGAATCCCAATGAATTTATAATTGCACATGGGAAATTTTCTCTGAATACAATTGATAGTTATGTTCCCATTAACCTCTGTCTCAACTGGGTATTCCTTGAAACTGACATGCATGCAACTATTAATAGCGAATTATAAGTTATCCGATTGATCACTCGTTGTGAATTAAATCTAATTTAATTCATTGGACCTCTCACTAGCTCATCACTCAGTTAGAACTAGCTAAACTGATTTTAACCCATTTAAATGAGTTAATTACACTTTCACCTCACTAATGCATCAACTTCAACTGGACCGCAAAAATATTAGAATCTCTCTATATGCCTCATCTTAGACCCTCAACTCTAATTTCTTGATCTAACTCGGTCGTCACGACTTAATTAACTGACACAAGTTGTTATGAGATGAAATTACAAATTATTGTCCAATTCATTTAGGGGGAAAATAAATTAGACGCCCCACATTCTTCACTCTTGATGCATCAAAATTCCTCACTAGTGTGGGTGCATTTGTTTTTGTCCTTTCTGGTTTCCAATCTCACTGTTTCTTGTTGCAAATATTAAACATTTCATAATTTGATGCGGCCTTCACACAAAGACACAATTGAAATCACATGCCCAGATTCTCATGAGAACTTTCTGAATTATCTACTAAGAGAACCAACAATATATTCCATTTTTATGAAATCTGAGCCATATAGAAAATATTCTTTCAATCTCATGATGATCTTGCTCTTGGAGGATGATCATGACCTCCTAGCAACCTCATTCTCGGCCCTCTTACTCGGACTACTTTAGGACTACATCTCTTCATCACTCTGATGGGCGATGGTGGGAATACATGTCAAACAGCTAAGATGTGCTTATGATATGTTAGTTGAAAGATGAAAGGAAAAAGTTAATGTACAATGGTAGACCTATTAAGACAAAAAGAGAAAAAAGTTAAACTACAAGGAAATGAACACATAAGAGGGTTAATAATTCATCAATTTACCTTTTCCAAGAGGGGCATGCTAGGCACACCAACACTAGGCAACAATAGGTGCCAAGTGCAAAGTCTTAGTGCATTCTAAGTGCCAAGTATTCCTTTTTTGTTTCTCATCTACTTTCCAACAATGGATAATCATAAGCATTTAATATGAATCTCAATGTATTCAGAGATACATGTTAAGATTCTCCACACCAATACAGCCCTTAACATGAAACAGACTATGTTATGTATGTTATGGCGGAAGGGGATGTTAGATGTTGGTGTGTTGCAGAGAGAATGCATGTTGATGAGTGTTAATGAGTACTAGGAAAAAACATTAAGGGAGAAGTACTAGGTAAAAATTCATGGAAGTTAATGAATACGAGGAATGTGTACTGCCAGAGACTAGTGTTAATGGTCAGTGTTAGTTGTCATGCCAAGGAGGGAGTGACAAGGTATGCTAAGCATTGGTAAGGCATGCTAGGGAATATCAAGGCATGTTAAGAATTCCCAAAGTGTGCTTGGGAGTTCCAAGGTGTGTTAATTATATCATGTGCCAATTAATAGTGCCAAGATATGCCAATACATGCTAGGTGCTAAGGATGTGGCGTAGGGTGCCAAGGTATGTCAATATGTGTCAAGGCAACAAAAGGAAGAACCAATAAGAGGGTTAATAAGTTAGGACTTTATCTTTTTGAAAAGGGTCATGCGAGACACACTAATAATAGGTCCCAATACATGCCAAGTGGCATTGTGTGCCAAGTACTAATGTATGTCAATGCATTCAACCAAGGTGTTCCAGGGCATGCTAGGGACTATATGCAGCATGCCAACACATGCTAGGAGAGTTCCATGTTGTGCTAGCGCATGCCACCATGTGCTTGGGCGTCAGTGTCATCGCAATATGTTCTAGGTACAAATATGTTCCAAGACATGTGGGGTGATAAGTAATGTTAGTGTGTGCCAAAGCATTAATTTAAGGTGTGCCCAGATTGTTGAGGAGTGTTAGGTCTTTCTCATTAATATAATTGTCAAAGCTTGATTATGTATTAAATAATATATTTCCTACACACAATAGTGGAACTTTATCTGAAGGGAATTTTCTAGATAATAAACTTAATAGATATGAATCATGTGTTGACTCATAGGAAATCTCTATTCGACTAGTCATTACTTTAGGGAAATGATACACACTAATTACTTCTACAAAAATTGACTGACCCTAACCACTATGGCCTTGGACATATTATAAAAAATACTCCATAATAATTGTATTAAATCATTATCTTTTGACAAAAAATATATTAATAGGCACATAGCGTCATCAAAAACTCATTGGAATGATCAATGATGACGGGCATTTTTTGACCGTCACCAAAAGTAACAAAAAGAGCATTGGTGAGGGTCATTAAAAGTTCACCACTAGAAGTGTCACCAAAGAGAGAATTAGTGATGGGCCTTTAATGACCCTCACCAAAAGTGTCATTGAAAATGTCTTTGGTGATGGACCATAAAGGACCATCACTATATACACTTACAGTAATGGTTTTTTAATGATCAATGATGACAGACATTTTTTGACCATCACCAAAAGTAATAAAAAGAGCATTGGTGAGGGTCATTAAAAGTTCGTCACTAGAAGTGTCACCAAAGAGAGAATTAGTGATGGGCCTTTAACGACCCTCACCAAAAGTTTCATTGAAAATGTCTTTGGTGACGGACCATAAAGGACCATCACTATATACACTTACAGTGACGGTTTTTTAAGGACCGTCACCATATGTGACATTGGTGACGGACCTTAAAGGTCCATCACAAGCATGACCCTCACCAATGTGTTTTTTCTTGTAGTGATTGTTGGTTGCAAAAAGTTCATTTTCATCTTCCTAGTTTTGTAATCAAAGGCTGAAAGTAACTTGTTCTGGTCACTAGGAGTTTGTTTCCAATACTAGGCATAAGTCACAACTTTCAATGCCTCATTCTTCAATTTGATTTCTTTGTACTTCTTCATTATATATTTTTCTTTATCCACTAGTTTTCTTGATGAAGAAACATCTTCACTATGTTTCTTTTGAATGATCTAAGCACTAGAGGATGATGGTGGATGTGTTTCCTCTGAAACTGTTGGAGGTGCATTATATCTAACGACTATATCTGTATCAATGATTTCAATTGTGTCAACTATCTCTTCTTGATCAATTACTAGATTTAGCCTGGGCTTCTTCCTATACATTATTTTGAATTTGGTATCAGTATTGGTCTCACTAGAATAAGAGATTTCCTCTCTTGTTCTCTTTGAGTTCCTGTCTTATGGGTTTGGAGTATGCAGGATGGAACTAGTATCACCTTGCTTCTCCACCTCTAGTAAATTATTTTCCAACCACTCTGACTGCTTGGAATACTTTTCAATCTCTGGTTTTGACTCATGGACAAAAGGAGTTAATTTGAATTTGACTCTTATTTTACTGATGACTCCCAAAGGATGATACTGCCATTTGAAACTATTATTGTACTTGAATTCTTGCAAATACTTGTCTGCTTGTTGACCATCATTCCTATTATTGCAAATGAAAGGACCTAGCTAGTTCTTAATCTTAAACTGAGTTTTCTTCTTTGCTGATAGGAAATTAACTTCATATGAATTTAGGATCTGTCTGATGTATTCCAATGAAAATAACCTCATTGGGAGGTATTTGGGGAGTTTGTATGGAGTGAGTTGGCTTCCATACACCCTAATTTCAGTATGGCTCTAGTGTAAGTACTAGTCACCTGTTCTACTTTGTTCTGACAATTGTAAGACCTTCTTTATCTCTTCACTGACTCTTGGTTGAATGCTATTGCTTAACATGTTGACAAATAGATAAATAAATGCATCGATGAAGTCTTTTTAGATGAACTCTGTGGAATCCTTTCTGATCAAGGATGTCCAGAAGACTACATATTGGGGGTTACCCTCTGTGTCCATTTTTTGGAGGCTTACTACAAACCTTTCTGATTGGAATTATAAGAAGATATGAAGCAAAACTGATGAATATTTAAACACTCCTTCCTCTGTTAATTTAACCAATTGCTCATGGATGGCATCTGATAGATATTGAGAAAAGTTAAATTTTGAAGCTGGAGGTTGTCCTGGGTAGAATATGGACAAGAAAAATAGGATATAAGCATCTACATATTCGTCAGTAAAGTACCCTAAAATACAAGACATCATTGTGGCAATCTTTCAGGTTCTCTATGAAAAAATGGAAGTTGAATAGGGAGGATTACTTTTTGGTTTTCTAATGATGGAGGAAGGAAGGTCTGGAATATTTGGAACCTACTGGGAAATTCCATCTTCAGATATAATTCAGTGAGGATTTCAATAGATAATGGGGCTTCATCAGGCTTAGGTTGGATCTGTAACATCTAATTTATGGATTCTGCAGTGATGGTGAATAAAATCTCTTGGCTAGGGGCTACTAAGGTTCTTTCATTAGGAAAATAATTGATCTGGCATAGTCTGATAATCTATGGGAACTGAAAGGTCTATGGGAAAATCTACCTGGGTAGGTTTGAGTCCCAGAGGTGGATATCATCAGCCTGGTTTATGAATTTATCATGGCTCCAGCAGTTGAGCTCAAGGAGGTTGAAATTGGTGACTGTATCACTGATTTTGAATTCTTTGTCTGCTAGAGGAGTGTTTTCAACATCTACTAGAGGAGGTTGCAGAGGGTTAACAGATAAAATGCTTTGAGAGGCCATAGATTTTTTTAATTTTATCAGTTTATTATTTTCTTTGCTTAAGTAATGACTTATGGCGCTTTAGGATTACCTGGAAAATGAAGTTTTTGGTCTTTGGAAGGGGTTCTGGCCAGAGGAGGCTTTAATTCTGAGTGTGCACAGGTTCTGGTAGCAATAAGCTTTAATTATGGTCTGTACGGGCTTCAAAATCAGTCAGTAGAGGTTCTTTTGGCTTCTTTTCCGCAAATAAAACAAGTTTTGTGAAAACACAGCAATAATGGAATAATTGTTTCCGGCGGGTTTTTATTGCTTTTAACCGAAGGTGGTTAATCTCATTGGCGCAGGGCTGAATTCAAACATCAGTGGTATCATCGCAATGAACAGAAACTGATTAGTGGTTATTGCATTGCAAAAAGTGGATTGGTGGTTTTTGGCTGGGGGATGCAATAAAACATGGGACTGACGCGTGGAAAATGGGCAGGGGTGCACAACCACCCATTTCGCATCCCCGATTGGTTTTAAACGTCGGGAAATTGAAAGTGCGAAAGGGTTTGGGAATGGTCAGATCTAGGTAGCGCCAATCAGATGGACGAATGAGGTAGGATGGATTAGTTGAGGATTGTGATAGGTGGGGTGGGGTATTATGGATGCGGAGGTGTTAATATGTTAGTGGGAGGGGATTTTATATCTGTGATGGGTCGGGGAAACATATTAAATCAAAGGGTTAGCATATAATGGGGGTTAATTTAAAGTGGGACCCAAGGATATATCAAAGAGGGGATTTAATATATATGCATAAACTATAGGTTATGAAATGAAAATGGGGGTTGTAAACTATATATGTGGGATGTTAAAATACACTAGGAATAGGTGTTAAAATGGCATTAGGGAGGGGTTTTTGCAGTGGGGCCTGACATTACTTTCACCATTTAAAACTATGCAAAGTGGGTTTTTGCATGTTTTAATTGACAAGGGGAGTTAGTAAATGGGAAATTAATTTTCAAAAGAAAAATTGATTTTTAACTAGGGAAAGGGGTTTTAGGAAGGAGAAAGGGGTATTTTACAAGGGGAAATGATTTCCAACAGTGGAAATAGGATTCTAGCAAGGGAAAGGGGATTTAGGAGGATATTAGTGATATAAAATGAACCAATTGATGCTTTCCATGACTTATAAAAGTGCTTCTGGCTACCCTTTATTTACCCTAACATTTTTTACTTCATTTATTGGGTGCTTTTGAGCTTGCTAACCCTTTTATTTTTCTTTTGATAAGCAAACTAACCTACTTCTAACCTTATAATTTCCAATGGCTCAGATTAAACTGATGAGCTCATTTTATTATCTACCTAACTACTGATCTGCCAACATTAAATGGTTTGGCCAGATCTTTATTCACTAACTATTATTACATGAAATTTAAAAGCATGAATGAATCAAGATTAAACTGTTCGATCATCATGAATTGTGGCATTTTGGACAAGTTGCACACAATTTTATTTGCATAAATTAAACTAAGAGTAGTCACATTTGAATGTGCAACACTTTCAGGATCTATTTTTATCTCTTTTTGTGGGGTTCATACTTTATATTCTTTTTTGATCTTTTTATTTTAGTCCTTTGATTTTTCTTTTAGGACTTACCCTTTTTTCATTTTTTAATATGGGAAAACATTTGCAGAAAGAAAAGTATGTACAATATTACGAGACTTTAACATATTTAATTCAAAATTATGATCTCTATTATTAGAGGACCCTAACAATGCCTAAAAATATGAATTTGACTTACTCTATAATGGATAAAATTCTACTCTAGAATAAATCTCGTGGTCATATTATTTTGCATACAATTACATTGATGTTTACTTGCTGTGAGGTTGGTTCCCTTTGACCTTTATCAAACTACCACAATATTATAACCATGATGTATTAAAATGTTTCCTTAACTTACAAAATGTGTGAAAATATATTGTAGTAAATGATAATCATAACATATAACAGACATTGCTTACAATGTGGATAAAATTGAATACATACGTCCCCCATAATACCAATATTTGTATCTATTTGATTCAAATTATAATCAATGAGTAACTATTCCCTTACAACTATTGATTTAATGGCACATATGAATACATGGTTTCTTTCACGCCCCTCGAATATGCAATTGGGTTGCTTATTTGTGGTCACGGGTCATGTACTATTTATAAACCTTATAATATTTCCTGTTGCTTTTGGACATCCATAAATATAAATAGTTTCTCCTTTACTTTGATCATTGTCTTTTAGTTATATATAATCCGCAGCCACTCCATATCTTCACATGCTTTTGGAATATTTTACTAGCTGTACCCAATCATTGTATATGTAACAAGGTCAAAGATATTCCATCAATTTGGTTAATCCTTAGTAACATACCAATTTTATGTCCTCCATGGAAAAGATCCCAAAACCATGTAATGGCGATGGGGAAATGCAATACATCCTTTCATTGACAAAAAAATCAATGTTTATTTGAGGAGGATCCTTGGGTACCGATTGTTTCACTAGATGTTTGTAGCTCAAGGGCACCTTAATGTCATCTATGCTCTAATTATCATAAGAACATGAATCCCCTTTAGAGAGAAAAAAATCCATGCATCTATGTAATTTTATTCTAATATTTTCACCTCTAGTTGATCTTCGCCTGCTAGACGATGTAACAAATGTTTGGTTAATTTCTTCTATACTACCCGAATGTCCATCACTCAACAAAGATAGATCTGAAAAATACTTGTTTCATTTAAAGTCCTATAACACTCCATAAATGAGAGAAATTGTTAACGAGTGTCATAAGGGATGTTGAGAAACATATTGATGAAATTGCAAGAACATTATATTAGTAGAAGTGAGTGTTTGTTTTTTTGGTGGAAAATCAGGGTAGGTCCACCAGAAGGGACTGCACCGCCCGACCAAACTAATCCAAGCCTAACCTCGAGGGAATCAAGGAGAATTGAATCCATGACCTCCCAATGGAAAGGTGCTTTATCAATGGGACCTATACCAATTGAGCTAACCCTTAGGGCTCATAATAATAAACGTGAGTTATAAGTAAGTTCTCTACATTGAAAATATTCAAGTAATATTTTAAAATTGATAATTTGAGAACCTATTAATCCTAACCAAAGTTGAATGAACTCACTTTATAACTTGAAAACTCCACACAATCTAATAGCATTTAATCTTCCATTACAAATAAATACCCACATACTTCAATATGTTGAAGAATGTAACTAGTTTCGATAGAATAAAGGAAACATTTTTGGATGTAGAGGTTGTTGATATTTGTAGCTTGGGAGGTTATCCAAAAACTAGGCTAGAGGGTTTTGGAGGAATTGGTGCACAAAATTGACTTGTGGGCTAAGAACCCAAGCCTGTGGGATTTTCACCCAAGCTGGTGGGTGTGAAACCCCAAGGAATTTTGATGATTTGATATATTTAGGTGTTAGAGAACTTCGAGAGGAACCATAGGGAATAAAATCATCGAAATTCGAGTTTTTTATGATAAGATTTGATTTTTCTATATGGTTGTTGGGTTTGCACATGATTTTTTCAAGACAGTTGGTGTAATTTTATGAGTTTTCAAGCCCATAAGGGCAAATTATATGAATCCCTTGAGAAGTCTTTAAATTAGAGTGAGGAGAATCCTAATTCTCACCAACCCAAGGGAAATTCATCATAAGTGGAGATCATGTGAAGTATTCGCAACCTAAAGGATTCTTTTCAAGGGAAGTAGGAGGAAATTTTGGGCTTGTTTGGTCTCTATTCCAAATTTATGCTTCGAATCTCGATATCTCTCTTTTGCAAGAGCTTCTATAGGAGAAATATAGACACATAAAAATACACTATCTGGGAATTTTTTATGCAATCATATTAAAGAAAACTCAACACAAATAGCATTACCACTACCAGTAGGTGCTACAAGTAAAAAATTATAATTTGAGTTATAAAGCGCTGCAAATACCTAAGTTTAAATAGGATTGAAGTGTCTAAAATGTTGATATAATGCTTCGCATGAAGGATTTCTTAGTGCGGGCATGAGAAGTGGTTGCAAGTCTAGAAACTTAGTTGTAGGTGGGTATTTATCTGGGAAAGATGTCTAAATGAAACTGGAAGTATTATCTATGACCCAAACCACTTATCAGATACAACATGAATAAAGAACTAGGGAGGAAGAGATTCATGGTGTTGAAGAATGTAACTAGTGGCAGTCTTCATAGTTGAATTTGTCAAAAGAAAGAAGAAGGAATTGTTATTGTAAAGGAAATTTGACTTTCAAAGCACGAGTTTCATGCTTGGGTCACTAGTAAAAATGTCAAAGCCTCCATTGTAGGCTTATAGGATTATATATTGAGTCATTATCATTATTATTATATGATAGACCCTTCTTGGGATATTTGTGTCAAGAAAGAAAAATATTTTCTCCTCCACCAAGTCAACTTCCTAATCCTTCAAGTCAACCTTAAACAACTTGAAAAGTTGGCCTTGTGTTGAAGATTCAAACCACTATAAATACAAAAGTGCATTCAACCTATTGAAGGGTAACAGGAAATTCGATCTGTAGTGCAAAATCAAGAAAAGAAATAAAATAAAAGCCTATCATATGCCTAGAAGAGAAGCAATCCAAACGAAGGACTGAAGCGAGTCCTCGATCAAAAGGTGCAAATTTTTCTGGAGTATTATAGGGTCAACAAATATAGGAGACTGAAAATTGCAGGAAAATGAAGAAATAAATTGAAACTCTAATTTGATGCTTAAAATTTTGACTTAGTTATAGAAGGTTTACTTGGTGGATTAAATGAGGTCATTTATTTTGATCTAGGGTCTTGGTTATCATAAATTGATCTTAATCTACCAGTGGAAGAGTTTGACTGGGTTTTCCCCTTGTTAGGAGGTTCTCCCTAGTTGAGTGCCTACATCTTGTGTCCTCTTTTGTTTGTGATCTTAATTGATTGGAATTATTCTTGATGATAAGAATAAGATAACTTAAAAGGAATAACTAATGAGTAAATATCACAATATAATGTCATAATAAGAGAAATCAACTTAAGAAAAACCCTAATTTGTTTCCCTAATAGATTTCTCAACACATGAATGGGGACAATGAATCTCAAATGATGGTCATATTTAACATACACCATTTCCAACATAAAATATTCGTGATGGACTATATATTCACCATCCATGTCTTCTAATGTTATCCAAAAAGGTTCAACATATCCATGATTTTTTCATCCCACTGAAAATATGGAGTGATATTTAGTTCCACCTTCAATACAGTTGTGTTATTGGTTGGACTTGAGAAGAAATATCCAACTTTGGAAACTGATGGACACATTTATGAATGATTTTCCCCATTTTTGGAAAACAAATGAGCTCCCCAATCTCTTGAGAAGAGAGATCATAGTATCGATCCCAAGCTAAACATTTATTCTCAATTTTGGTTAAAATATCATTTGGAGTTCCTTTGAAGTGATGAAGAGGAGTTTGAACACTCCACATGTGCTTACTAACCATTTTGTACATGTTAAGAGATATTTAAACTAACTGAGCCCATCCTCTTTTAAGAAAAATATCAAAAAGTGCTCTCATGAGACAACTGACTCGTTGGAAACATAACCAAAAAAGGAAAATTTTTGTAGCAGCCCATTAGGACAACCCTAGGTTAGCTCTAAGTCACCTTCCTTGCCTTCATTCTTACACTAAAGTCAAGTTCTTCTGTCAAGTTGAGTGTCCTAGTTTAGGACATATTTAATATCATCTTGAGGTTATAAGGAGGGTAGAAAGAAGGTTATCTTGGGACCCTTAAGTCTAAATTTGTGAAGGAATTCAAATATGGTAGGAGTGGCAGATGTATGGAGCAACTCAAGTGTTGGTACCGTGAATGAAAAATAAAAAGTAAGTGATCATATGCTACAAAATTTTGAGGATCATCCAAGGATAAAATAACATAACAATAGTTGCATATGTTGAGGAGGGGAGCAGGTGCTTTTATGATATGGTATGCCACCTTCTTGAGATGATGTTGTTTGGAAGTGGATGTAGTATCCTAGTAAAGGGTAATCCTATATCTATGCAATAGCTCCTCTATTGTAGAAAGCCTTTCACATTCTACCTTAAATTTTATTAAACTTCTTACAAACTCCCTATCTACCTTGGAATATTGGTAGTCCATTATAATCTGTTTAATATATTCCTCACTTTTCCTACAGAAGACACAAAAATTGGGTCCCTCCCCTATTCTCCTTTGGAGAGCATCCCAAGTTAAAATATTACTAGATAAAGAAAAATAAAGGATAATTGGATTTTTTATTGGTTCCTTTAGTTTCCATACTGGATTTCACCACCTATGCCAATCCTATATTTTCCTCACCTAGAAACATTGTTATCCAAATCTTACTATATATTCACATTCTATAATTTTTTTTTACCACACTAAGTGCTTTCTTCCATGTTGAGATAAGTAATGCTATGATAAATCCATTAACTAAATTTATTTCATTGTTCCACCTCTACTATCAGTCAGTCTCATACAATCAACCTTTTTCCATTTCTTGATTCAAGAAAATACTTTCCAGGTTCAACTGCATCAACTATGGTAATAATTCCCTTCGAAGGGACATGATCAACCCATTTAGGAGTCTATGATTTTCCTCACATCCACTTTCCTCCAAAGGAAAAAATTGTGGGGAAACCAAGGGATGCTTCCTTACATTTGTGGATGGAAACCCTAGTAAATATTTTGGCATAGGATACCATGCTAACCTATGGGTATTCAATCATGGCACTTGTTGCTGTAAAACTAGCCAGATTCCCAACAACATTGGTGACAACCTATGGATAGATTGAATCCATATGAGCATGGAAATTATTAAAATATATGAAATAAATTGAATATAAAGTACAATCATTGCATCAAATCATTGTTTGTGTATCTTGTAATGACAATTGTAATTGTCTCTTGTAATTCCAATGTGTTTTGTATTGAGGCTCTCGATAATGGACAATAAAATGTAGAGGAGGAAAATTATTGGTTGGGGATTTCTCAAATAAATGGTTTCCTCTATAAATTTGGTGGGATTATATAGGAAATAAATTTCTCCATATGAAAAAGAGCATGTCAAACCAAGGCTTCACATTTCTTGGAAAGATTGAAGTAACTATTAATATCCTTCATGATGTGGAAAATTTTATGTTTTTGGTTGTTCGATTACTCCAAACCTTTATGGATAATAATGTCCTTGTACATGAATCTCCTATTGAATATTGAGAGAATTTAATTTTTTATGATAAGTTTAAAATTCTTCTGTGATCACATTGATTCTTCAAAAATCTTTTAGTGACAATTTTTGATATCCCTAACAGTAAGAAAATTTGAGAGACACTCGAGTTTTAGTTTGAACCTACTACTAAGACCTAGGATATTTTCTTGTTATGCTCAGTCTTGAGTTTTCTAAGCATAGAGGCATCCTTTTTTATGCTTATTAGTCTTTAGATTGTTTTTTGGTTATTCATAATCTAGAGAGTAGTTTTGTAGATGCCATGAATAGAAGGAAATTATTTTTATGGTAGAGTGAGAAGATAATATTTGTGGTTGATGATGCACACCTGGAGGACACACATAGTGAGAAAAAAATAGTATTAGAGTCAAGAGATGTTAAAGCATCTTCATATGGAAGGGCCTACAACCAAGGCAATTAAATCTCGAAGTAAGTGTTAGAGTCAAGAGTAATGGCATACAATCAAGGCCAAGGTAGGCTGAGCAAGAGCCAAGGACAACCCTAAATCATATTTTTTATTATTTGAGTTATTAAAGAGATAGGTTAGCTCAATTGACACAAGAAATATAAAAATCCAAATCTCTAAGTCTATTAAAAAAAATTATGTGAAGAACTCTATGTATATTGAAGCCACGAGAAAAGTGAAGACAAGTTTATAAGTATATTTTGAAACACAGTTGATATTCCATTCTAGAGTCTTAAGGATACATGTTATTCATTGGGTCTTCAATGTTGAATCCCCCTCTCATCCTATGATCTCCATCCCCATTTTTCCTTTAGGGTTTTCTCAGTGAGGAATTGGCTTCACCTTCATGGTTTCCTAAGTGGGGACCAATTAGGTCGAGCGATAAATCCCTTACCTTATAGCTGATATCTATGTTTATTACTCCCCACCCTAGTGTATCTTTTATGCTATGTGGCATGGCACAAAGCAAAGGGAAAGCACCAATTAACGCCCAAGAGACTACAAACATAACAATAAACCTTCCTAGCTTGGGGTGGTTACTTGAATATCCTTCCCCATTTTGCCTTCCGGATTTTCTATATGAGGAATTGACTTTGACACCTTCAGGGTTTTCTCGGCGGGGACAAATTACTTCAGGGTTGGCGGGATCTCGGCGGGGTTGAATTACTTCAGGTTTGACGGGGTCTCAACGGGGACAAATTACTTCAGGGTCAATATGGTCTCAACGGGGACGGATTACCATAGCCAGCGGGGTCAAATCAGAGTACAAATGACAAATAATGAATTGGGACGAATTAGCAGAGTTGGCAGGGTCGAATCAGAGCATAGATGACAAACAATGAATACAATTAATAATGTATTGTGTATAAAATGAAGTGCATATATTTTATTTTTATTTTTTTAAATAAAAAATAATTCTATTTTTGTATTGTGTATAAAATGAAGGGTATATATTTTATTTTTATTTTTTTAAATAAAAAAGTTATTTTATTTTATTTATTTATTTTTTAAATAAAAAATAATTTTATTACAAAAATAAAACAACATAAATAGGAAAAAACATTAATTATAAAAGGTTCAAAATTATTTTCTTTCTCATAATTTTATTAACCATGTTAATTATTTGTATACTGTTTACAAGTTTTAGAATATATTGTAAATAATTCAAAAAATAAATATATATAAGACCCAAAATCACCATACATAATAACACTTGATAACTAAAATAATAGTATCTCAAAACAAATATGTGATTGTCATAAGGCTTACGTGAGTCTTTTTAAGTAGTTGCTAGCAAGAAACAAATGTCGATTATATTTATGTATGTCTATAAAGAAAGTATTAAGGTACAAATACAATAATACAAAATGTGTTTATGCATTTGCCCATTATATTTGAATAGGGAAATTTTAGTATCGAGTTTGATTTACAGTGGAAATCCCAAGTTGTTAATGTATATCTTAATCAATGCATTGAAAAATAACTAAATAATAGTAAAGAGGCTACATTCTTCCTAAAAAGTATCATTGCACAAAAGCATGATTGTGCCTAGAGGCGCAATCTACAGCCCAGTATGACCTCGATGTCGGGTATGTCACGTTCTCAAAAAATAATAAATTTTACTTTTTCTAATGTCAGCCAAAGCATTAACCTAATCTTAAATTTTATATAACTTGAATATTTATATTATATATAACTTTTTTAACTTATTAATGGGATGAGATTAACTATTAAAATACAACTATGTATTATTTATATAATTTGAATGGATAGTGAATTATATACGTGAATTTGAATGGATCAAAATTTACCTTTAACAAAAAAAATTACCACATTGAATTTCCAAATTAAGTAAAATTTTAAACATCTTTACTCTTTACTAAAGTCAATACCATTTTCTAAATCAAAGGAAAAGAGAATTTTAATTCAACGCAAACAATCAAAATCCAAAATCGTTTAATATTTCTTTTAATTAAATATTTGTAAAATGAATCTTTAAAAGAAAACACATAATCTATGGATAAATTAAAATATTTAAAGACATAAATATTTCCCCATCAAAGTTGCAATATTTTAAAATTTAAATAAATATAAATATAAATAAACATGAGGTATGGTAAATAAATAAAACCTATTTTTATACTTACTCTAGAGCTATGGTAAATAAATAAAAATATATATAAACTAGATGTATGGTAAATAAATAAAAATTATTTTTATATTTACTCCATAAACCTTTTTATATTTAAAAAAACTTTTAAAATAGGTTTTATTTAGATGAAGCCTACCGGACAAATACCATGGGACAAATTAATATTGATACCATGGGCCAAATACCATATTTATAAAATAATTATGGTAAATAACAATTAAAGTAATCGCGACCATATGTTGCTAAGTATTGATTCCACTAAAAAAGTTATCACAACCAAATTTAAGGAAGAATTGTTGTATAGTGTAAAAATAGAGTAAAGAGAAAAATAAGATATTATAAAGTGGTATTAAAAGAATATTTTAATTATAAATAGCATAAATAAGAAAATCAATCTTTTTATTATGGTTAGAAAGTAATAGAGAAAGAGTTAAAGGTCAAGCATATCCTTTAGAGTCTATCATTCAATCTTGGACCACCTAGTTACACTTTTATGATCATCATAGATAAATGTTGTAATAATAAATTCCTAAATGTTGTAATAATAAATTCCTAAATCGATGGATTTTGACATATAATACCTAAAAATGAACTTTGGAATATATTAGAAGATTTAAGAATGTCATTGTTAAGTTCAAGAACGCTAAAGGTTGGTTGATAGAAATTAATTGTAATATAAGAATTAAGCAAGGTTGTGGCTTAGAAATTAATTGTAATATAAGAATTAAGCAAGGTTGTGGCTTATCCCTTAACAATTTTGGAATATGAACTATCTAATAACAAGAAGTAACATTAACACCATAAAAAGTTACATTTAAACTCAAAAAATATAAATTTTAAATTACAATATTCCTCTTTGGGAATGTTATTGTTTAGTTCAAGAACACTAAAGATTGGTTGATAGAAATTAATTGTAATTTAGGAATTAAGCAAGGTTGTGACTTATCCCTTAACAATTTTAGAATATGTACTATCTAATAACAATAAGTAACATTAAACCCATAAAGAGTTAAGTTTAAACTCAAGAAAATATGAATTTTAAATTACAATATCAAAATTATAATATTTTCAAAATTAAAACATTTTGATCTCTAAAATTAAAACTTATATAAAATTATAATTGTAATTCAAATAAATTGTAATTGAATCAAATGATTGATTAAAATAAATCCAAAATTATAATTCAAATAATTTGTGGACCATATTTGACATATAATGCCTAAAAATGAACTTTGGAATATATTAGAAGATTTAAATATTCCTCTTTGAGAATGTCATTGTTAAGTTCAAGAACACTAAAGGTTGGTTGATAGAAATTAATTGCAATATAAGAATTAAGCAAGGTTGTGGCTTATCCCTTAACAATTTTGGAATATGAACTATCTAATAACAAGAAGTAAAATTAACCCCATAAAAAATTACATTTAAACTTAAAAAATATGAATTTTAGATTACAATATTTCTCTTTGGGAATGTTATTGTTGAGTTCAAGAACACTAAAGATTGGTTGATAGAAATTAACTGTAATATAGGAATTAAGCAAGGTTGTGACTTATCCCTTAACAATTTTGGAATATGTACTATATAATAACAAGAACTAACATTAATCCCATAAAAAGTTAAGTTTAAACTCAAAAACATATGAATTTTAAATTACAATATCAAATTATCATATTGAAATTTAATATTTTCAAGAGAATTAAAACGATTTTGATCTCTAAAATTAAAACTTATATAAATTAAATTATAATTCAAATAAATTGTAATTGAATCAAGCAGTTGATTAAAATAGTCCAAAATTATAATTGAGTAATTTGTGGATTGATTTTTGACATATAATGCACATAAATGAACTTTGGAATATATTAGAAGATTTAAATATTCCTCTTTGAGAATGTCATTGTAGGATTCAGAAACATTAAGGTTGGTTGATAGAAATTAATTGTACTTATCCCATAACATTTTTGGAAGATGAACCATCATGTAGTAAAATTAACGAGCATAAAAAGTTACATTTTAAACTCAAAAAATATAAATTTTAAAATATGATATTCCTCTTTGGGAATGTTATTGTTGAGTTCAAGAACACTAAAGATTGGTTGATAGAAATTAACTGTAATATAGGAATTAAGCAAGGTTGTGACTTATCCCTTAACAATTTTGGAATATGTACTATATAATAACAAGAACTAACATTAATCCCATAAAAAGTTAAGTTTAAACTCAAAAACATATGAATTTTAAATTACAATATCAAATTATCATATTGAAATTTAATATTTTTAAAATTAAAATGCTTTTAAACTCAAAAAATATAAATTTTAAATTACAATATTCCTCTTTGGGAATGTTATTGTTTTTTTCAAGAACACTAAAGATTGGTTGATAGAAATTAATTGTAATTTAGGAATTAACCAAGGTTGTGACTTATCCCTTAATAATTTTAAAATATGTACTATCTAATAACAATAAGTAACATTAACCCCATAAAAAGTTAAGTTTAAACTCAAGAAAATATGAATTTTAAATTACAATATCAAAATTATAATATTGAAATTTAATATTTTCAAAATTAAAATGTTTTGATCTATAAAATTAAAACTTACATAAAATTAAATTATAATTCAAATAAATTGTAATTGAATCAAACGATTGATTAAAATAAATCCAAAATTATAATTCAAATAATTTGTGGACCAGATTTTGACATATAATGCCTAAAAATGAACTTTGGAATATATTAGAAGATTTAAATAGTCCTCTTTGAGAAATGCCATTGTTAAAAGAACACTAAAGGTTGGTTGATAGAAATTAATTGTAATATAAGAATTAAGCATGGTTGTGGCTTATCCCTTAACAATTTTGGAATATGAACTATCTAATAACAAGAAGTAACATGATAACACCATAAAAAGTTACATTTAATCTCAAGAAATATAAATTTTAAATTACAATATTCCTCTTTGGGAATGTTATTGTTGAGTTCAAGAACACTAAAGATTGGTTGATAGAAATTAATTGTAATTTAGGAATTAAGCAAGGTTGTGACTTATCCCTTAACAATTTTAGAATATGTACTATCTAATAACAATAAGTAACATTAACCCCATAAAAAGTTAAGTTTAAACTCAAGAAAATATGAATTTTAATTACAATATCAAAATTATAATACTGAAATTTAATATTTTCAAAATTAAAACGTTTTGATCTCTAAAATTAAAACTTATATAAAATTATAATTATAATTAAAATAAATTGTAATTGAATCAAACGATTGATTAAAATAAATATAAAATTATAATTCAAATAATTAAGATTGGAAATTATCAAAAAAAATATTTAAACAAAAATTATTTTAGAAAAACTGAAAGCAAAAACACAAAAAAGTAGTATAAAGTAACTTATGTACGAGCAGTGCGCTTACATGAAATAAAAACATTTTAAAGGGAAAAAACGATCACTAGGATACCATAGCAAAAACATTTTAGTCATTCAAAAGAAAAAAGAGGATATTTGCACTTCCAAATGGGTCGATAGGCACAACATATCATGTTGTACTGAACCAGAAGAAGAAAATTAATAAATCTTGAGAGGGAAACATCTCTATCATGAGAAAGAGATGTGTTAATGTTGTACTCACTGCGTGGAAGTGCCAGCTTTTGTGTTGCCACAATTTTTGTCGCGTCGGCTATAGAATTTAGAAAGTCGAAAGCCTTACTCTTCCCCTTATTCTTCTCACAAATTTTAAGGTTATATATATGCAGTCCCATTAGCAGAAATATATACTCGACTTTCCTTCAATATTTATATACTGAACCAATATTCATTAGGCATTTCGGATATCTCTAGTTTCCTGCAACAATGTCATTGCGATCGCTATGCCCATTTTCAGTCGGGATTGTTTTTCTATTCTCTTTGATTGCGTATTTGGCTGCCATCACAAATGCAGCAATCGTCAATTAGATGTAGGAACATTTTGCGTCCCTGTAAAAAGCGGAGAAACGTGCCTTTTTAGGATCGTGAATGCCGCACTCAATAGGGGGCAATTTTTCAAATAGCAGGCCACGAGTTTATAGTAGTAGTTGTGCAATCGTCAATTAGATGTAGGAACATTTCGCGTCCCTGTAAAAAGCAGAGAAACGTACCTTTTTAGGATCGTGAATGCTGCACTCAATAGGGGGCATTTTTTTCAAGATAGCAGGCCACGAGTTTACAGTAGTAGCTGTGGATGCTTGCTACACCAAACCATACAAAACAGATGTACTTGTCATCTCTGCCAGCCAGATTGATTCCGAATTCAGAAGTAGATATTAATTCCATTACAGAGCGTAGGTGAAGCAAGAAACCTGTGGTGTGTGGCCTTGGGAAGCGAACGCCACGAACCCTCGTCGTGAGATTCAATGTGTGTGATGAGACACTTGTGTAGGCGCCTTTGTTATTGGTAAGAGCCTTGTCACAGTACGAAAATCTCCCCATATTCACGAAATAATGGCTTAATGGGGCTGTTCTGAGTATCGTATTTAAGTGCCAATGAACATCAATTTCTGTAACTGAATAATAACGGTATTTAATCGGAAGGTACAAATTATTTGAATCGTCTAACATAAAGATCAAGGGTTCATTATGATACACGTGGTGATGGAGGGGAGTTGTTTTCAAATAAGAACGCTTTACATCGTAAATATAAAAGAGGTATAAAAAGGTATGATAAATAAATAAATATAAAATAGGTATAAAGAGGTATGGTAAATAAATAAATATTAAAGAGGTATAAAGAGGTAAGGTAAATAAATAACAATATATCAAATAGGATTATAAATAAAAATCTAAGAGAGAGGGAGAGGAAGAGAGAGGATTGGAGGGAAAAAAGAGAGGGAGGTAGGAGAGAAAGGGAGAGAGAGGAAAGATGAGAGAGAGGAGGAGGGTGATGGGGGAAGAGAGAGTATTGGAGAGAGAGAGAGAGAGAGAGAGAGAGGACTTGAAAGAGAGGAGGAGAGAGGGATCGATAGAGAGATGGAGTTGGAGGGGGAGAGATGTAGGAAATAATAAATATAGAGTGAGAAGTGGAGAAAGAGAAGGAGTGACAAGGGAGAGACAAAGAGAGAGTGTGTATGTTTGAGGCTGAGAGAAAGAGACAAATAAGGAGAGATGGAGATAAAGGGGGGGAGAAGGAGATATAAGAAGAGAGGGAGGGGTATAGTAACATAGTTGGTGGGTTAAGAGAGAGAGATGGGGGAGAAAGGGAAAGAGAGGAAGGAAGAGAGAGGATGTGAGAGAGTGGAGAGTGGGAGGGAAAGAGAGATGGACTTGGAGGGGGAGGGAGAGGGAGGTAATAAGAAAGACAGAGAGAGAGAAAGAGATAGAGAGAGAGAGTGATAAGGAAGATGGAGAGAGAGGGAGAGAGGAAAAAAGGAGGAAAGAGAGATATTAGTAGGGGAGAGGGAGAGAAGTGGAAGATAGAGATACAGATGGAAGGTGAAGAGAGGGAAGAAGAGAGAGATGGGGAGAGGGGGTGATTGAAAAAGAGATTGATATATATGGAGTGCGAGAGCGTGTGTGTTTAGGGGGTGAGATAGAGAGACATAAAAGAAGAGATGGAGGGGGATATGGATATGGATAGAGGGTGGAGAGATGGAAGAATATTTCTCACACTAGATGGATTGATATAAGTGGAGATGGTGATTTATAATCCTATTTAACTGCTTGCACTATATGCATTGATTTTAGTGTAGATATTTATTTCTAATGATATTTGATTACTTGCACTAGATGCATTGATTTCAGTGTAGGTGGTGATTTCTAAGACAATTTGATTGCTTGCACTGAATGTGTTGATTTCAATTTAGATGTTGATTTATAATTATATTTGATTACTTACACTAGATTAATTGATTTCAATGTAGATGATTTCTAATCCTATTTTATTGTTTGCACTAAATGCATTGATTTCAGTGTAAATGGAGATTTCTAATCCTACTTGATTTCTTTGAGTAAATGCATTGATTTCAGTGTAGATGTTGGCTTCTAGAGAGAGAGAGAGAGAGAGTGATAAGGAAGATGGAGAGAGAGGGAGAGAGGACAAAAGGAGGAAAGAGAGATATTAGCGGAGGAGAGGGAGAGAAGGGGAAGATAGAGATATAGATGGAAGGTGAAGAGAGGGAAGAAGAGAGAGATGGGGAGAGGGGGTGATTGACAAAGAGATTGATATATATGGAGTGCGAGAGCGTGTGTGTTTATGGGGGTGAGATAGAGAGACAAAAAACAATAGATGGAGGGGGATATAGATATGGATGGAGGGTGGAGAGAGGGAGGAATATTTCTCGCACTAGATGGATTGATATAAGTGGAGATGGTGATTTCTAATCCTATTTTATTATTTGCACTAGATGCATCGATTTTAGTGTACATATTTATTTCTAATAATATTTGATTACTTGCACTAGATGCATTAATTTTAGTGTAGGTGGTGATTTCTAATACAATTTGATTTCTTGCACTAAATGTGTTGATTTCAATTTAGATGTTGATTTATAATTATATTTGATTACTTACACTAGATTAATTGATTTCAATGTAGATGATTTCTAATCCTATTTGGTTGTTTGCACAAAATGCATTGATTTCAGTGTAGATGGCGATTTCTAATCCGACTTGATTTCTTTGAGTAAATGCATTTATTTCAGTGTAGATGTTGGTTTCTAATCTTATTTGATTGCTTGCATTAGGTGCATTGATTTCAATGCAGAAGTTATTTTCTAATCTTATTTGATTGCTCGCATTAAATGCATTGATTTCAATGTATATTTTGATTCATGATTTGATGTAATTGAATATATGACGGTACATTAATTTTAAAGTGATTGGATTAACAATATGCATTGATTTTAGTGTAAGCACAAAAAGTTATTGACAATGTACATTTATTTTTGTGTTATAGAAATTTAACCTATTAATATTGGAGAGCAAGAGAGATAAGGTATCATGTTTACTACAACATCTCGAGCTAAAGATTTAATTGGTTTACGATTTAAATTTTATTTTTCATATAATCCATATGAAAAGATAACAAAACTAACAAGGGTGGCAATAAGAATAGTAGAAGAAAATAGTTTGAGATTAATCACAATGAAGACTATTTGTAACATGAGTACTTTCTTATTATTCACATTTTCTATCTTTCAACACTATTATTGTCACTTTGCATTAAAAAAAAAATATTTCATCATTTTTCATCATTATAGTTATTAACAATATTTATAATCTCAATGAACTAAGGTAACTAAGAAAATCTGAAATTAAAATGACCAAGTTAATCTCAGAAATATTTAGCATATTTAAAATGATTATATTAATATTTTATATATTTACATATTATTGATAGAATTAATCATATCTTCGATAGATTTTCCTTGGCAGCACACGACTGAAACCAGCTTAGATCCATCTTAACTCCGGATCTATCAAGCGCCGAGAAGGATCAAATCTCTCGAGGTGCAAACATTTTCTCAAGTTTTGCACTCAAAAAAGAGGTTTGCACCTCGAGAGATTTGATCCCTCTCGGTGCTTGATAGATCCGGAGTTAAGATGGATCTAGGCTGGTTTAATACAAAATTAGGATACTTTCATAGACATATAAAATTAAATCTTAGGTGGGGAAAGGAATAGTGTAAATTTTGAAAATTAAATCCTAGGTGGAGAAATGGCTAGGGAAAATGTTAAAGATCATTTTAAACCCAAATATAGAATTGTTGATATCAGAGGGTGAAGTTTATAGGGGGTCTAGAAGGTGATGTGACATAAGAGAGTTGGGAGTGAGTGTTCCAAATCATAAAGTGCATGTGTGTTTGGGTGGGAATTAAGCATATGGGACTCAATCTATAAAAATGTATGATGAATATAAGTTTTCTAAATTTATCCAATGACTAAGAGAAACAAGAGAGGATAACAATTATAAGAATGGAGGATATATGTCAAGGAACCTATTGAGTCAAAAAAATTTCCATGTGGGCATGAAACTAAAAGAAGTAGAAATAAAGAGTATGATATATGGGGTTGAAGAGAATATTCAAAAATAATTAACACCATGATGAATGGAATGAAACATGTTTGGACTAATTGTTTAAAATATAACAAGAAAATAATAGTAACTCAAAACATATTGCTCATTTTATCCACATGGTGAAAAGTTGTTTTAGAAAATAATAATAATTCAAAACATATTACTAGCTTATACAAGTTTATAAAAGTCCCTTTATACATTTTGCAATGGATTTATAATTAATTTCTTGATTAATTATATACAATTCAAGAATTTTATTGTCGCTTGATTGTCAAATTCTTTCTGGGTGTCGTATTTGAGTCTCAAAACCATCCCATATCATCAATGCATGCATCTACCATAAACATGTCAAATTTCAGTGCATATGAGCACAAACTAATTTTTTTTTAGTATTGGCCCCATTCTCAAGTCACATCATGACTAGCTCAAGAGACTTCTGCACCCCTCTAGAAATCGATTCACTAAAACTTGCAAATAATATATAGTGAAAAAAAAAATTATACAATCAATTGATACCACTTTTAGATGATGATGATGCCAATGAGACACCTCATGTTAGTAGAGCAATTAATATATATGCCAACACAAATCATTATTTCATTAATGACAACAAAATATTATCATTTGTTAGTATCATATTGCATAATCAATCAATTATAAACCATATTTTAACAGCTAAACGTTATTTTAGTTAATTTTATAAAAATCATCTTGAGACCCCCTTGTGGGAACTCTCTTGTTACCTTCCATGATATATAAGATCCCACTATTTCCATGATATATAAGAGCCCACGATTTATAGAGGCTAAACATGATAAAAAATATGGCAATGATGGCATTAATGATGATGATGATGAATATGATGATGATAATTCTGAAAATGACATAGGTGACGATTGACAGGAAAGCCCCCCTTTTTTATATGTATATTTAATTCTTCTTATTTTTGGTGTTACAAATAAGTCTTGGGTCCTTAATCATAGTCTAGGTAAGTATATAACAACCTCTAGTGAAAATAATTATGTTTCATTCTAAAAAAACAATTGATAATTCATTGAACCAACACATATGATCATTGTAGCTTAAAATTCACATCCAGGAGGGATATAGCCACCATAAATAGGTTAGTTATGAACCAAGAATAGGTCTCAAGGTATAACATGGTAAGCACCCAATAACATGGATATTTTAGATGGATAATTTCATCTCCTTTAAATTTATGTTATAATTTTACCCTTTTTTGTCAAATTATTTGTGTAAGTTGTATTTGAGTATTCAACCCTCCAACTTCGTCAACAAATGTATCTACTATAACCATGTCAAATTTCAATGCATACAAGAAAAAATTGAAATATTTTCAATGTTGGCCCTTTTCACAGGTCACTTTGTGTGGGGTCAATAAATTAAAGAATAATTTCAACTAATTGTAAATGTTAAGTGGTGGATTGGTACTTAGGGGTATATCTGCAACAAGTAAGAATATATATTGAGATCAATGATAATTGGTTCCTAGCTAGCCATATTTTTTACATTCATGGGGACTCATATCCTTAAATATTGGAAGTAGGAGCATAAGAGACATATACTAATCTATTTTTGAATCATTTAGGCATAATTCCTTTTGATATAAATGATGTTGATGATGATGACGATGATGATGATGATGATGACGACAATGACAATGATGTTGATGATGAGGATGATGACGACGACAATGATGATGATGTGGATGAAAAATATGACGATGATGACGATGATGATGTTGATGAAGATGAGAAAGATGATTTTGATAATGACGATGTTGATGATGAATATTTTGAAAAATATGACGATGAAGAGTAAGAAGTTTTATCAAATGAAAGGGTAAGGATTTCTCTCAGCCTATTGACTATGGAGTAAATTATAAGACCGCAATTGGTAAATAGTAATAAATAATTTCATCTCCTTGACATTTATATATGTTATTATTTTGTTGTTTGAGAGTCAAATTCTTTCTGTGAGTCATATTTGAGTCTCACAACCCTCCCATATCATAAATGCATTCATCTACCATAACCATGTAAAATTTTAGTGCATACAAGCATAAACTAAAAAAAAAATCAACGATGGCCCCATTATCAAGTCACATCACGACTAGATCAAGAGACTTTTGTAGCCCTTTGGAAATCGATTCACTGAAAATTACAAAGAATAGATAGTGCAAAACAATAAATTATACAATCATCTGAAAACACTTTAAAATTATTATGACGATGATGAGAATAATGTTGATGCCTCCTAGTAGTAGAGAAACAAATATATTAGTCAACACAAATAATCAGCTCATTAATGACAACAAAGTATTATCATTTGTTAGTACCATGTTGCATAATCAATCAATTATAAATTGGTTTTTAACACCTAAACATTAACTTAGCCACTTTTATAAAAATTGTTATGAGACCCCCTTGTCGGAACTCTTTTGTTACTTTCCATGATATATCAGAGCCCATGACTCATAGAGGATCAACATGATGGCAAAGATTTTGAGATATTTGATGCCCTAGACATTGTACCAAGTTGGGAACCTACAAGGTATTCCCTAAACATAGGGGAATATTTTAAGGTTTTGGATCATTACATTCGTGAAGCATACCAACTTAGAAACATTTTCTCTCGTTACCTTGACCTTAGGAATACATACCTCGTGACAAATTGTACCTTAACCCTAGGTCCCGTGTAGCTTAAATATCAATGGGTATTTCATGGAAATATTTGAAGCCTATTCTTAGGGCTTGATCCTTTAGTGTATAATTCCACCGAATGAACTATCATTTCCCTACTTTAAAACTTGTCCAAGACTCACCTACCAAAATCAGGGAATACTAGGACTCCTCCTGTTGGTGAAAATATGAGAAGAGAAGGGGACTTAGGTTGTGGTTATAGTGGGCCTTAATAGTCCCAAATTGTTGTTGTGCATCCAAGACTTGTACTACTACCTAGACCTTCCAGTTTGTACAACAAAAAGACCTATTCACAGGTCACTCTATATGGGTTCAAAGCATACTTTTCACTAATAATTAGTAGATGGAAAACCTTGGAAAGTATTAGATGAACCAAAGTTAAAATTGTAAATGGTGGTGTAAACATAAATGAGCTTCTCTTTGTTTCAAAAATATTATATTCTCTACTGAACAAGGCTCACCACGTGAAGGTGGAGGCTCATATGGCCCATCCCCCCCACATCACTCTCAATTTCTCAATACCCAATCTATGTACTATAATATATTTGAAAGAAACACAATAAAATTAAAACATAAGAACTAGGAAAATAAAAATTTAAGGTGAACGAAAGATAAAAAACCAATCGAAAACATATAAATTCATACCTTTTACTTTTCAACATTTTGATATCATTAATATTCTTCCTTACCCAAATCATAATATTTATCATGCAGTTCAAAATTCATGTTCAAATAATTTTCCATATCAGAATCATCATCATTTTCTATATCATCATCTGGAACATGCTCTTCTACATTTGGTTCAACTTCTTTAATTTTTTCGTCCGACACAGCGTCAGTATCATTTAGTTCATCAAAATTAACATTGTCTCAATTAAACTATATTCCTTAAACTTATTCACCGTCTTCATGTGACATTTCATGAACCCCCTACTCCTATACATCAACTTCTTCAATTTCATCTTCTTCCACTACTTATACTTTACATGCCTTCCTCTGGGATCATATCTAACAACATATGACCAACCTTATTTACCTGGAACATCTACGTAAAATACCTATTCACATTGGCTTGGAATACGTATGATCCAGGTGGATATTGGTGGCCACCCATATATTCAATTTGGACCCCCACCATCAATTCTTTCAGTTTTTCAGTTTCAACAAAACTTAATATTTTTAGCAGTTTTTTCGAGTCCTGAACTTTCGAACTCATTTTGAGGCCCTAAACGAGGTTTTTGTGAAAATCAAGAGCAACATGGAAGTTCCTTTGATGTTTCTCATATCAAAATTTGTAGTCCTCGGATATAATTTCTAGCAAGGTATTGAGCACGTCAAACGGAGATCATATGCCAAAGTTATGTCCTCGGGAAGTTGGTGTACCAATTTACCCAAACAGGGCCCATAGTTTTGGTGCTTCATCTCCTAGGGTTATGTTTTTGGATGTTTAGGGTTTTCCATTGTTTCTCAAAAATAAATAGGCCTTTGATCCTCATTGTAACATAGTTCAGAGGCCTATAGCTACCACATCTCTTCTCAGAGATAAGCTACCAACGCCCTAGCTAGTTTATTTCCATTATGTTTGTAAGAATATTTCAGTCATTTGATTAATGAAATGAAGTTTTATTTCTGCAACATATATGTGTTTGTGTATATTTCTGTATTTTATTGCATTCCTACATAAATTTGGATCAGTGGTATCAGAGCGATCTGCTCTTTCTCTATTTTTCTCTCCATGTCCCCAACATGGTCAGGGTATAAGGAGTTAGGGCTCAATCAGGTTGAACCCTTACAAGATCAGCCTCGCAAACCCTAATGACTTCCCATGGTGAAAGAAAAGAAAGATGAGGGAGCAGGAGATCCTATCAAATTATTTCTCGAGGAGGTCCTTGAGAAACAAAGGAACATAATGATGGATAAATTTTCCTAGATCCTTCAACGACTACCCATCGGCGGTGCATAAGCATCCAACAACCACTCTGGAGGTGCCACTCCTTTCAAGGTATAGGTCAACTTTGACATTCTTGTATTTGAAGTTCGGATAGATGCAGAAGCCATAGATAGATGGTTGAATTTGCTGGAAGGGTACTTCTTGGTCCATGATTTCTCCGACCAAGAAAATATTACTTTTTCACTCTTCAAAGTTGCCCCTCATATCAAATACTGGTGGGAAACTTACTGTGAGAAAAAGTACGGGAGTGAACCCTCTCTATTATTGGCTGCACCAACTTGGAATTCGTTCTGAGATCGCATCAAGAAAAAATATTACCCTGTGGGGAGCTATGAGGACAAGTACATCCAATGGACCACACTATGACAACGAAGGGATCAAGATGTGCATGAACTGACAAATTTGTTCCATACCCTGCACACAAAATTGGGTATTAAATATTCAGAGAGACATTTGGTGCTCAAGTACCACAATTGTTTGCACAGATAAATTTAGGAGGAAATGAAGTTCCTCGAAATTACCTCGCTTGGCATGGCATATAACTATGCTGCTAAGATCGAGCAAAAATTTAAGAAAAAGAAGCGAGACTTTGGATCCGCGAATCCGAAGCCTAGGAAAGGCACCCCTGAACCGTAGAATAAGGGGAAAAGACAAAGCAAAGCGACTTAGAAAAACACCACAAATCCAAAGAAGGAAATAGGGAAGTGGTATGAATTTCATAATTTCCCCACTCATAGCACAAATGAGGGTCGGGCCAAACAATCGCTGGTGGCCAAATTTAAGGCACCTGAATCAGATGCATGTTCTGATCCTGAGTCCGAACCAGAAAAGGACTATGAAAAAGGGAAGAAGATCATTGATGTGCATCCCAGTGCCATTGTTTCCACCACCAAGCTACAGAGGGAGGATCTCAAGGATCTAGAGGAGGGGGAGTGCCTCTTCCATTCGCAGATGTCGGTGAAGGGTTCTCCACTACAATTCCTTGTCGATAGCGGATGCCAAAAGAAACTCATTTGAAAAAAGGTCATGAAGCGGCTCATCCTACCGACCATAGCACACCCACAATTGTATACCATCAGGTGGCTTCACTAAGGAATAGATCTCCACGTCCGCCAGCAGTGTCGCCTTCCGTACAACATCAAGCCATTCACAAATGAGGTATTACGTGATGTTGCTCCTCTTGATGTGTCTGATGTATTATTGGGCCAACCATACTTGTGGAAGAGACATACTGTGTATGATTCTAGGTCTCGTGCTGTTGTTATTACTTTTGGAAATAAAATGTACAAGATACTAGAGGTAGTACCGCCTCCTGCCATCTCTTTTTTTACTGCAATACAATGCCATAAGATTGTTTCCCAAACCAGAAAATTTATTTTCATTAATATTCACCCACAATACAAGAAGAATATTATGGCCGTAGCCTCCAAATATGAGTCCCCTACATGGCAGCAGTAGATGGACAAAGTTGTGGAGGAATACAATGAAATCTTCTCCTCACCCACAAAGGTTCCTCTACACTATCAGGTCAAGCACTCCATTGATCTGACCCCAGGCGCACTACCGCATGATGTTGCCATAACTCATGCGACCACACAGAAAAATCCACACATGTACTATCTGAGGCTGATAAAGCAACAAAATTTATTGAATGCATCCAGTAGGTCCGCCAGCAGGTCCATGACATCTTCGACAAATCCAATACTAAGTTCAACATAATTTTCCTCTTCCCATGGAGGAACTCAACGCAATGGGGACCATTGTTTCCTAATGGGGGAGAAATGATTTGGGTGGATATTGGTGGCCACCCAGCTATTCCATTTGGACCCCCACGATCGGTTCTTTCAGTTTTTCATTTTCATCACAACTTACTATTTCTAGCATTTTTTCGGGTCCTAAACTTCCAGAGACATTTTGAGGCCCTAATCGATGTTTTTTGGGAAACCCGTGAGCATCATGGAAGTGACTACAACTTTGCTCACTTCCAAAGTTGTATTCCTCAGATAGATCTTTCTAACGAGGTATTTAGTGCATCAAACAAAGATCATATGCCAAAGTTACGTCCCTGGGAATTTGATGTACTAATTTACCCAAATGGGGACCATAGTTTTGGCACTTCATCTCCTAGGGTTAGGTTTTTGGATATTTAGGGTTTTCCATTGTTTCTCAACAATAAATAGGCCTTTGAGCCTCATTGTAACATAGTTCAGAGGCCTATAGCCACCACATCTCTTCTTAGAGATAAGCTACCAATGCCCTAGCTAGTTTATTTCTATTATGTCTGTAAGCATATTTCAGTCATTTGATTTTAATGAAATCAAGTTTTATTTCCACTACATCTCTATGTTTATGTCTATTTTTGTATTTTATTGCGTTCTTGCATAAATCTAGATCAACATATGGCACTAATCGTGGCGCAATGTTCCTTGTATCAACCTTCGTAAATTTGTTAGCATCTTCAATAATAGTTCTATCAGGGTCAAATTCATGGATTCGTATCATGAACCATTTGACATAAAACACAACTAACTTGAAGGATTTAAAGTCACATTCGAGTATGTCCTAAAAATATAACAACGTAAACTATGAAACAGGAACTACAAACTCAAAATGAGAACTTTAGCAAAAAAACCCCAAAAAATATGAAAAAACAACTCGTAAACGAAAAGTGTTGATTCTGAAATAACATTTTTTTTTTCAGAGATAAATTTTCAACATGTTTAAAAAATGACAGTGAAAACCAATTTTTGTGTACCTAAAACACCCTCAAAACGAAAAGTGAAGATGCTGGAATAAAATTTCTTTTTAAGGATAAAATTGCAACATTTTGAAATACTATGGACAAGATAAAATATCATCACAAAAAAAAAACTTAAAATTTCAAAAGAAAAATGAAAACACAAATTTACAAATAAAAACAAGAGTTAAAATAATAAAAACAAAAAAAAAGAAGTTAAAAAAAAATAATAAGTAAATAAAAATATATATTAGAAAAAAAAATATAAAATTAAAAAATGGACAACAAGAAATCAAATATATAAAAGTATATAAAAAACCTAAAAACAAAATCAAACATAAAAATAGAAAAAAAAAAACAAATTAACCTGCAAAGATAAAGATAAAATAAATAAATAAATAAATAAATAAATAATATAACAAAAAAATAATAAATTTTACTTTTTCTAATGTCAGCCAAAGCATTAACCTAATCTTGAATTTTATATAACTTGAATATTTATATTATATATAACTTTTTTAACTTATTAATGGGATGAGATTAACTATTAAAATACAACTATGTATTATTTATATAATTTGAATGAATAGTGAATTATATACGTGAATTTGAATGGATCAAAATTTACCTTTAACAAAAAAAATTACCACATTGAATTTCCAAATTAAGTAAAATTTTAAACATCTTTACTCTTTACTAAAGTCAATACCATTTTCTAAATCAAAGGAAAAGAGAATTTTAATTCAACGCAAACAATCAAAATCCAAAATCGTTTAATATTTCTTTTAATTAAATATTTGTAAAATGAATCTTTAAAAGAAAACACATAATCTATGGATAAATTAAAATATTTAAAGACATAAATATTTCCCCATCAAAGTTGCAATATTTTAAAATTTAAATAAATATAAATATAAATAAACATGAGGTATGGTAAATAAATGAAACCTATTTTTATACTTACTCCAGAACTATGGTAAATAAATAAAAATATATATAAACTAGATGTATGGTAAATAAATAAAAATTATTTTTATATTTACTCCATAAACCTTTTTATATTTAAAAAAACTTTAAAAAGAGGTTTTATTTAGATGAAACCTATGAGACGAATACCATGGGACAAATTAATATTGATACCATAGTCCAGCTACCATATTTATAAAATAATTATGGTAAATAAATAACTAGCAATTGCACCATATGTTGCAAAGGAAACGCTGTAAAGCAACGACTAATAGTTTTATGTGATTTAATTGAATATTTAACTATCATAAAATCATGAATTAATAATTTGATCATTTTTCCTCTTGAGTAATTATAAAATGCTCATGCTAAAGTTTGGCTAAATCATTGAAAAATAGAAAAGGTTGTCACTTTGCTAAGTATTGATTCCACTAAAAAAATTATCACAACCAAATTTAAGGAAGAATTGTTGTATAGTGTAAAAATAGAGTAAAGAGAAACATAAGATATTATAAAGTGGTATTAAAAGAATATTTTATTTATAAATAGCATAAATAAGAAAATCAATCTTTTTATTATGGTTAGAAAGTAATAGAGAAAGAGTTAAAGGTCAAGCATATCCTTTAGAGTCTATCATTCAATCTTGGACCACCTAGTTACACTTTTATGATCATCATAGATAAATGTTGTAATAATAAATTCCTAAATGTTGTAATAATAAATTCCTAAATCCATGGATTTTGACATATAATGCCTAAAAATGAACTTTGGAATATATTAGAAGATTTAAATATTCCTCTTTGAGAATGTCATTGTTAAGTTCAAGAACGCTAAAGGTTGGTTGATAGAAATTAATTGTAATATAAGAATTAAGCAAGGTTGTGGCTTAGAAATTAATTGTAATAAAAGAATTAAGCAAGGTTGTGGCTTATCCCTTAACAATTTTGGAATATGAACTATCTAATAACAAGAAGTAACATTAACACCATAAAAAGTTACATTTAAACTCAAAAAATATAAATTTTAAATTACAATATTCCTCTTTGGGAATGTTATTGTTTTTTTCAAGAACACTAAAGATTGGTTGATAGAAATTAATTGTAATTTAGGAATTAACCAAGGTTGTGACTTATCCCTTAATAATTTTAAAATATGTACTATCTAATAACAATAAGTAACATTAACCCCATAAAGAGTTAAGTTTAAACTCAAGAAAATATGAATTTTAAATTACAATATCAAAATTATAATATTTTCAAAATTAAAACATTTTTATCTCTAAAATTAAAACTTGTATAAAATTATAATTATAATTCAAATAAATTGTAATTGAATCAAACGATTGATTAAAATAAATCCAAAATTATAATTCAAATAATTTGTGGACCAGATTTTGACATACAATGCCTAAAAATGAACTTTGGAATATATTAGAAGATTTAAATATTCCTCTTTGAGAATGTCATTGTTAAGTTCAAGAACAATAAAGTTGGTTGATAGAAATTAATTGTACTTATCCCTTAACAATTTTGGAATATGAACTATTTAACAATTTTGGAATATGAACTATCTAATAACAAGAAGTAACATTAACAGCATAAAAAGTTACATTTAAACTCAAAAAATATAAATTTTAAAATACAATATTCCTCTTTGGGAATGTTATTGTTGAGTTCAAGAACACTAAAGATTGGTTGATAGAAATTAATTGTAATTTAGGAATTAAGCAAGGTTGTGACTTATCCCTTAACAATTTTAAAATATGTACTATCTAATAACAATAAGTAACATTAACCCCATTAAAAGTTAAGTTTAAACTCAAGAAAATATGAATTTTAAATTACAATATCAAAATTATAATATTGAAATTTAATATTTTCAAAATTAAAACGTTTTGATCTCTAAAATTAAAACGTTTTGATCTCTAAAATTAAAACTTACATAAAATTACAATTATAATTCAAATAAATTGTAATTGAATCAAACGATTGATTAAAATAAATCCAAAATTATAATTCAAATAATTTGTGGACCAGATTTTGACATATAATGCCTAAAAATGAACTTTGGAATATATTAGAAGATTTAAATAGTCCTCTTTGAGAATGTCATTGTTAAAAGAACACTAAAGGTTGGTTGATAGAAATTAATTGTAATATAAGAATTAAGCAAGGTTGTGGCTTATCCCTTAACAATTTTGGAATATGAACTATCTAATAACAAGAAGTAACATTAACACCATAAAAAGCTCCATTTAAACTCAAGAAATATAAATTTTAAATTACAATATTCCTCTTTGGGAATGTTATTGTTGAGTTCAAGAACACTAAAGATTGGTTGATAGAAATTAATTGTAATTTAGGAATTAAGCAAGGTTGTGACTTATCCCTTAACAATTTTAGAATATGTACTATCTAATAACAATAAGTAACATTAACCCCATAAAAAGTTAACTTTAAACTCAAGAAAATATGAATTTTAATTACAATATCAAAATTATAATAGTGAAATTTAGTATTTTCAAAATTAAAGCGTTTTGATCTCTAAAATTAAAACTTATATAAAATTATAATTATAATTCAAATAAATTGTAATTCAATCAAACGATTGATTAAAATAAATCCAAAATTATAATTCAAATAATTTGTGGACCAGATTTTGACATATAATGCCTAAAAATGAATTTTGGAATATATTAGAAGATTTAAATATTCCTCTTTGAGAATGTCATTGTTAAGTTCAAGAACAGTAAAAGTTGGTTGACATAAATTAATTGGAATATAAGAATTAAGCAAGGTTGTGGCTTATCCCTTAACAATTTTGGAATATGAACTATCTAATAAGAAGAAGTAACATTAACACCATAAAAAGTTACATTTAAACTCAAGAAATATAAATTTTAAATTACTGTAATATTCCTCTTTGGAGTTATAAATAGCATAAATAAGAAAATCAATCTTTTTATTATGGTTAGAAATTAATAGAGAAAGAGTTAAAGGTCAAGCATATGCTTTATTTTATGATCATCGTAGATAAATGTTGTAATAAAAAAAATGTTGTAATAATAAACGATGTTGTAATAATAAAAATGTTGTAATAATAAATTCCTAACTTTGATGTCTTTTGACATATAATGCCTAAAATTGAACTTTGGAATATATTAGAAAATTTAAATATTCCTCTTTGAGAATGTCATTGTGAAGTTCAAGAACACTAAAGATTGGTTGATAGAAATTAATTGTAATATAAGAATTAAGCAAGGCTGTTGTAATAATGAAAATGTTGTAATAATAAATTATGTTGTAATAATAAAAATGTTGTAATAATAAATTCCTAACTTTGATGGATTTTGACATATAATGCCTAAAAATGAACTTTGGAATATATTATAAGATTTAAATTTTCCATTTTGAGAATGTCATTGTGAAGTTCAAGAACACTAAAGATTGGTTGATAGAAATTAATTGTAATATAAGAATTAAGCAATCTTGTGGCTTATCCCTTAAAATTTTTGGAATATCAACTATCTAATAACAAGAAGTAACATTAATCACATAAAAGGTTACATTTAAACTAAAAAAATATGAATTTTAAAATACAATATTCCTCTTTGGGAATGTTATTGTTGAGTAGATTGGTTGATAGAAATTTGTGGACCAGATTTTCCAAAATATCACTAGTAATTATAAAATTTTCATGCTAAAGTTAAGCTAAATCATTGAAAATAGAAAAGGTTGTCACTTTGCTAAATATTGATACCACTAAAAAATTATCACAACCAAATTGAAGGAAGAATTGTTGTATAGTGTGAAAATAGAGTAAAGAGAAAAATAATATATTATAAAGTGGTATTAAAAGTATATTTTAATTATAAATAGCATAAATAAGAAAATCAATCTTTCTATTATGGTTAGAAAATAATAGAGAAAGAGTTAAAGTTCAATCATATCTATATCCTTTAGAGTCTATCATTCAATCTTGGACCACCTAGTTACACTTTTATGATCATCGTAGATTAATAATAAATTCCTAACTCGATGGCTTTTGACATATAATGCCTAAAAATGAACTTTGGAATATATTAGAAGATTTAAATATTCCTCTTTGAGAATGTCATTGTTAAGTTCAAGAACACTAAAGGTTGGTTGATAGAAATTAATTGTAATATAAGAATTCAGCAAGGTTGTTGCTTATCCCTTAACAATTTTGGAATACATATAATGCCTAAAAATGAACTTTGGAATATATTAGAGGATTTAAATATTCCTCTTTGAGAATGTCATTGTTAAGTTCAAGAACACTAAAGGTTGGTTGATAGAAATTAATTGCAATATAAGAATTAAGCAAGGTTGTGGCTTATCCCTTAACAATTTTGGAATATGAACTATCTAATAACAAGAAGTAAAATTAACCCCATAAAAAATTACATTTAAACTTAAAAAATATGAATTTTAGATTACAATATTTCTCTTTGGGAATGTTATTGTTGAGTTCAAGAACACTAAAGATTGGTTGATAGAAATTAACTGTAATATAGGAATTAAGCAAGGTTGTGACTTATCCCTTAACAATTTTGGAATATGTACTATATAATAACAAGAACTAACATTAATCCCATAAAAAGTTAAGTTTAAACTCAAAAACATATGAATTTTAAATTACAATATCAAATTATCATATTGAAATTTAATATTTTTAAAATTAGAACATTTTCAAAATTAAAACATTTTGATCTCTAAAATTGAAACTTATATAAAATTACAATTATAATTCAAATATATTCTAATTCAAATAACTTGTAATTAAATCAAATGGTTGATTAAAATAAATCCAAAATTGAAAATAAGAACTTATTACAAATGGAAAAACAGAACCTAAATGTTAGAAAGGGGTAGATCTGAATAGATAAATCCAAAATTGAACATAAGAGCTTATTACAAATGGAAAAACAGAACCTAAATGTTAGAAAGGGGTAGATCTGAATAGATATTGGGTATCATAATATCATACCTGATCTACGAGGTAAAGCGATACAGTTGCCTCCGTGTCTTCTTCAGGAGACCATGGCCTTCTCTTGACATTTTCTTTATCACAACAGGGTGCTCGGCCCATCTCCTTATGAATAATCTAAATTGTGGAAAATATGCAAAGAAAATACAGATTTTAAAGTGATTCAATTATTACCATTTCTGGACTAGCTTTGACCATAAGGTATGGTTTCCATTCAATTCGAATAAAAGTATAAAATCGCACTCGGTGTGACTTTATAATAATTAGTTTCACGAACCTGGATTTTTTTTTAAAATCAAATTTAATTTTGGTAAAAAATAATTAAGATTGAAAATTATCAAAAAAAAATATTTAAACAAAAATTATTTTAAAAAAAATGAAAGCAAAAACACAAAAAATTAGTAGAAAGTAACTTATGTACGAGCAGTGCGCTTACATGAAATAAAAACATTTTAAAAAGAAAAAACGATCACTAGGATACCATAGCAAAAACATTTTAGTCATTCAAAAGAAAAAACAGGATATCTGCACTTCCAAACGGGTCGATAAGCACAACATATCTTGTTGTACTGAACCAGAAGAAGAAAATTAATAAATATTGAGAGGGAAACATCTCTATCGTGAGAAAGAGACATGTTAATGTTGTACTCACTGCGTGGAAGTGCCAACTTTTGTGCTGCCACAATTTCTGCCGCGTCGGCTGTAGAATTTATAAAGTCGAAAGTCTTACTCGTCTCCTTATTCCTCTCACAAATTTTAAGGTTATATATATGCAGTCCCGTTAGCAGAAATATATACTCGACTTTCCTTCAATATTTATATACTGAACGAGTATTCATTAGGCATTTCGGATATCTCTAGTTTCCTGCAACAATGTCATTGCGATCGCTATGCCCATTTTCAGTCGGGCTTGTTTTTCTAATCTCTTTGATTGCGTATTTGGCTGCCATCACAATTGCAGCAATTGTCAATTAGATGTAGGAACATTTTGCGTCCCTGTCAAAAGCGGAGAAACGTGCCTTTTTAGGATGGTGAATGCTGCACTCAATAGGGGGCATTTTTTCAAATAGCAGGCCACGAGTTTATACTAGTAGCTGTGCAATAGTCAATTAGATGCAAGAACGAGTATTCATTAGGCATTTCGAATATCTCTAGTTTCCTGCAACAATGTCATTGCGATTGCTATGCCCATTTTCAGCCGGGCTTGTTTTTCTAATCTCTTTGTTTGCGTATTTGGCTGCCATCACAAATGCAGCAATCGTCAATTAGATGTAGGAACATTTCGCGTCCCTGTAAAAAGCGGAGAAACGTGCATTTTTAGGATCGTGAATGCTGCACTCAATAGGGGGCATTTTTTCAAATAGCAGGCCACGAGTTTATACTAGTAGCTGTGAAATCGTCAATTAGATGCAGGAACGGGTATTCATTAAGCATTTCGGATATCTCTAGTTTCCTGCAACAATGTCATTGTGATCGCTATGCCCATTTTCAGCCAGGCTTGTTTTTCTAATCTCTTTGATTGCATATTTGGCTGCCATCACAAATGCAGCAATCGTCAATTAGATGTAGGAACATTTCGCGTCCCTGTAAAAAGCGGAGAAACGTGCCTTTTTAGGATCGTGAATTCTGCACTCAATAGGGGGCATTTTTTCAAATAGCATGCCACGAGTTTATACTAGTAGATGTGCAATCGTCAATTAGATGCAGGAACATTTTGCGTCCCTGTAAAAAGCAGAGAAACGTACCTTTTTAGGATCTTGAATGCTGCACTCAATAGGGGGCATTTTTTTCAAGATAGTAGGCTACGAGTTTACAGTAGTAGCTGTGGATGTTTGCTACACCAAACCATACAAAACAGATGTACTTTTCATCTATGCCGACCAGACTAATTCCGAATTCAGAAGTAGATATTAATTCCATTGCAGAGCGTAGGTGAAGCAAGAAACCTGTGGTGTGTGGCCTTGGGAAGCGAACGCCACGAGCCCTCGTCGTGAGCTTCAATGTGTGCAATGAGATGCTTGTGCAGGTGCAACAGGCTTAATGGGGTTGTTCTGAGTATCGTATTTAAGTGCTAATGAACATCAATTTCTGTAACTGAATAATAACGGTATTTAATCGGAAGGTACAAATTATTTGAATCATCTAACATAAAGATCAAGGGTTCATTATGATACACGTGGTGATGGAGGGGAGTTGTTTTCAAATAAGAACGCTTTACAGCGTAAAAAAATTAATTAAATATAATATTATAATAATAATTTGTAATTGCTTTAACTGGATGGGGTGCATGGGGTGCGTGTCTTTTTTTTTTGTGTGAGAGAGTACATATTGCAAAGTGGTGGGAGAGTAGGCGAGTGGTCCCCCGTAACGTTTCATTTATTTGGAAGCATGGGAACATCAAGGCTCTTTTGGCTGGCAACAGTACAGAGGGAGGGGTTTAATTCGTCTGAGAAGCTAAGCTCTGTGGATTCCGTTGTATATCAATGTGAGTCTTAAAAGGAAATGTTGCCCATCCAACCAATGGTGTAAGAAGGAAATTGAGAACCTCCAGTGGACAATGCGAACCATGATTCTAGGAAAGCGGTACTCATTTGGTAAGTGTTCATGCTTGTTCTTTTAGATTAGTGTCAGGTTGTATTGGTGGGCTTGGTTGGTGAGGAGGCCATTCCTCCTTTTTCGGTGCTTTGGTTTTAATTGGAAATGGGTTCCGAGTACACTCTGGGCATTGTGGTTGACAAACCAATTTCCATTTGATTGAGTGTCATTAGGGAGGATTATGCATGGGGTTTTGTGGAGCCATTTACATTGTTTAGGCTCTCCTTCCTTTATTTTCTCGGAATTGTTTTGTTTGGTGCTCTAGGGAGTTGTTCCTTTGAAGTTTATGTATGTGATAGAGAACTTTGTGTTAGTTTTTGGTGTGCCTGGAGACTTGTGGAGAGCTGCAGGGCACCCTCTCCTGTGTTTGGAAAAGAGACGGTGCTTGGAGGCATGACATTGTTGCATGCTGCCGAAGGGGTTCTGGAATAGGTAGAAATATATGTTACTAAAAAACTGAGCGGAGATGGAAGTCTATAGTGAGGGTCTACAACTAAAAAGGAGTTGGTGGGTTGGATTTTGGTTGGAGGAGAAAATTTTCAACCTTGTCAGCAATTAGTGGTTTTGGGGGGAGGGGGGCGAAGCGTTCTGGGGAACAAGGGACAATTATGATAGTGGTTTTGGGGAGGGGCGAGGGCAAAGCATTCTGGGGAACAAGGGACAATTATAATAGTGGAGGTGGTAATAGCTTGTGCTTACGATGGTGGCATGTCTAAGCATGGTGGTAGGGGCGGTAGTATGAGAGTGGTTCGGTGTTGGCATGGGAAGGGGCGTGGGTATAGGTGCAGGGTGTTAAAATATATAATTATTTCCCGCATGGAGAGTTATAGAAATAGTTAAGTGAATCAGTTGAGTTGAGTTATAGATAGATTTGGTGAGTGAGTTAAGGGAGTTGATCAAGTTCAGTTATGTGAGAGAGAGTGCATGTCAATTTAAGTTAAATACCCTTCATTGGGCTCATTGTATTTAGATTATGATTTAGAGTGATTGAGATTAATTGAACAGCTGCAACTTATTTTTTCATGTACAATACTTGTGTTATTGTGTGATTGAATCCTCTAGCTATCCAAAAATTGGTATCAAAGCTGAAGAAGAATAAGAATATCCGTAGGCGAGCAGAGCCAGTGAAGAAGGCTAAAAGCAGAAGGCCATCAATTAAAAAATAATAATAATAATAATAATTTACCTAGGAAAAATAAAATTTTACCCAGACCATACTTAAAACACATCAACGCAAACCAGGTTTTTAAATGTGTTGACACCTAATCCTATGGATGGGTGTGCATATTTAATATTGTATATTAATTAATATTAGGAAATAAGGAAGTCCAAGAGTCATTGGGAGATGAATCCCAATAGCCTCACCTCCATGTATAAATCCATGTGCATTCTTCAGCTAATACACATTCTGATTTTGAGGAGTTACCTCTTGGTTTGACATGGTATCAAAACCAGCTCCACTATTGGCATTTCTGCCTGTGGTGTAACTCCATCTCCTTTGCTCAGTCAATTTTTATTAATAGTTTTTTGCTGCTCTTAATTGCTAGACTGTTATTCTGCATTTTTTTTCTCTATATAGCCCTGACATTTGCAGCTCCAGCGCCTGTAGCTCCTGAAGACACTACAAATTGCAAGCTCCCATGCCACTCTGCAACTCAACACCTGCACACTGTCATTTCAGTTTATTTGTAACTCTCTCCCTACAATTCTTCACCTACCCAATGCCTTCCCTTCTCCTTCGCCCCCTCACTTCTATCTCTCCCTGCGTTCCCATTCAACTGTGCCCTCCCTTCCCTTTCCCCATTCCCCTACGCACCAACACTACATGCTCGGCCCGCTCCTTACATTTCAAAATCCCTACACATTAAACTGTCCCTGCAACACAGTCATATATTGGTGTTTGCAAACGTTGTTCCAAACTCCACAGCGCTCCCTCCATATAACTTCACGCCCCTGCTACAGTATTTCTCCACGCTACATACACTCCCAAGCAGTATTACAATACCGCCTCCACAACGCTGCACAGTCATACAATATATTTCTTTGTCATACAGCTCCTCTCCAGCATTTTATTACGCCCCACCCGACTCTGTCCATACATAACACACAAATTTATATTTGTAACACGTCCTGTCCATTGTATACGCTGTCAACGCTGCATAAACAGTTCACTGTGTTATTATAAACTGCCCTCTGTCTTTTATATACAATACACTTTGTAATATTGTGCCCTCCATATATTATACAGCGCAGTCATATATTGCATTACCGCCCTCCCACTGTCATATATATCGCTCCCTCTCTGCGCTGTTCAACACGCCCTCCACTGCATGCTATCAACGTTGCATATGTGGTAATACGATCTCCACAGTGGAATACGCCCTATGGTAATACTGCCCCTGAATACCGCCTGAATATTTCTATCTCGACTCCAGTTGTAATACCAACATACCGCCCTTTCAACTATCAATACCGCTCTCACATATTCAATACGCATTGACATTACCACTCCTATATCGACAGTTACGCTGGTTTTATTGAATACACTGGTTTTATTGACAGTTGTATTATGGTATTGACATACAACGCTGCCTCATATAGCGCCTGGCCCGTCAGCCCTCCCATTACAACGGCATTGACATATGAAATTGTATGGTATCATATGGTATCGTATTGACATTTTTTTTTAATATAATACCATTTCCCATATATTTCCGCCCCATTCATACTTTTGTAATACCGATATCCCATATATTTCTGCCCCTCCCATTTTTTAGATACCGCCCCATCCATGCATTCGATACCACCCCATTCACAACATTCCATATCGACCTCCCATACAAATTTTTTCTCCAAACAAAACAAAAAAATACACATAGTTTTTGGTGCAAAATTCAGTTTTTAGCAAAGAGCTTGTGTTTTTTAAATTTAGTCTTTAGAAAGAGTTTTTTAAACTCAGAGTATTTTTCCAGCAATAGTTTTTTCCCCTTTAATTGAGCAGATTTCAAGAGTTGAAAGTTTTTATAGCAGGAATTTTTCCTCTTCAGAAGATTTTTTTTTTTCCAACAAAGTATTTTTTTTCTCTCCTCCTTCAAAAGAAGATGACAGTCCCTTCATCTTCTAAAAATTATACTTGGCCTGAGAGAGAAAAAGAAAAGAGACACATGTGGAATCCATCCGAGAGGAAGAGAAGGCGAGAAGGCAGAAGAAGAAACTTCGAGGAGAAAGGGGGGGAAGACAATCCTAAACTCAACGAAGCAAACAAATCAAGACGAGAGGAAAAACTAATGTCTCAGACAAAGGTAAAGCACCTGAATCCGCTCACTATGTTCTAGCACATTGTAACAATGGAGTAACTGAAAACCTCTTTGATGTTTCATTTACTTCATGGAGAGATGATTGGTTGCTAGATTCGGGAGCAACATGTCACATGACATTTAGAAAAGATTTTTTTGAAGAATTCACTGACAAAGTTGATGGAGCAGTATATTTCGCAGATAAATCCAAACTCAAGCCATCAGGGCTTGGCACAGTCAGGCTTAAACTGCCTGGTCTTCCTGATCATATCGTACATGAGGTTCTATACCTCCCGGAGTTGAAGAGAAACTTGTTGTCCCTGGTTGAAATCCGGCAGCAAGGACACTCAATTCACTTGTTTGATGACAAGGCAGAGGTCAGAAAAGCATCAGATCACTCACTTGTCATGGAGGGAATAGAAGAAGGGAGACTCTTGAAGCTGAAAGGTTCATCTGCTCATGCTCAAAACTTTGCATTCAGTTCACATCATGATGAAGGTACATTTCCATCAAGTCTTTTATGGCATGCTATATTTGGACACTTAAACTATGACAACCTTCGTTTTTTGAAGAAAAATGGTGTTGATGGACTGCCTACAATTCCTAGAAAACCTAAGGAATGTGATGCTTGTATTCTAGGAAAGCATAGCAAACAGCCATTTCATGATTCACACTCCAGAGCACATAGAAAACTTGAACTTGGTCATTCAGATTTATGTGGCCCTATGCCTATTGCTTCTGCAAATGGAAACAAATACATTATGACATTTATTGATGACTACACCAGAATGTGTTGGATTTACTTACTGAAGAATAAGTCTGATGCTTTTCAAACTTTCAAGAATTTTCATGCATGGATTGAAAATGATGCACAAACACATATTGGCTCTCTATGTATTGATAATGGAAAAGAATACACTTCAAACGAATTTGAAAATTATCTTCGTCAACATGGAATCAAACATCAAACAATTGTGCCATATAATCCACAACAGAACGGTGTAGCTGAAAGAATGAACAGAACTATTTTAAATATGGTCCGCTCCATGTTATTTTTCAAGAATGTAAAATTGATGTTTTGGGCTGATGCAGTTCTATGTGCTGTTTACATAAAGAATAGGTGTCCTTTAAGTTAAATTAGAAATAAAACTCCTTTTGAAATGTGGCATGGCCACATTCCTTCGGTAAAGCATTTCAGGGTCTTTGGGTTCACCTGTTATGCCTTGATACCCAAGGGTCAAAGGAACAAAATTGGTGCTAGAAGCAAAAAATGTATCTTCTTGGGGTACTCCAATACCTCCAAAGGATATCGTCTCTATGATGAAGCAAATAAGAAGTTTGTGATAGCAAGAGATGTAATATTTCTTGAATCTTCCAAGAGTGACAAGGTTGTTGAGCGGAAACTTGATCGCCTGGATAGATTCACACATGCAAAGTCTTTCCAAGAATTTGATAATGTGATTCCACGTCTTGAAGGGGGGATTCCGATATTGAATCAAACTGTGGAATCATCTTCCCCACATGAAGAAACAACCACGGATGACACATTGGATGATGTGATTGACAGAATTGGGAGATTGAATCTTGAATCAATCCCAACTCAGTCAAATGACCAGCCTGGGCCATCTCAGAAAGGTCCTCCTAAATGGCTGACAAAGACACTTGAGAATGTTCATCCTGATGAGGTTGGAAAAATAGGAACAAGAAGTTCCACTCAACAAATTGAAGGTGATGTAGATAATTCTGATTCTCCTGTTGATATGGATATTGCTTATAACTATGAATTGAGTTTTTCTACAGATCATGAACCAACTTCCTTCAAAGAAGCCGCTTCTCATGATGAATGGAAAGAAGCGATGCAGAAGGAGTATGATGCCTTGATAAAGAATGGCACTTGGAAGCTGGTTGATCCGCCTTTGGGATCAAAACCAATTGGCTGTAAGTGGGTCTACAAGAACAAGTACAAAGCAGACGGCTCACTTGACAAGCACAAGGCCAGGCTTGTGGCAAAAGGATTCGCACAAAAAGAAGGAGTCTATTATGAAGAAAATTTTGCTCCCACAGCAAAATGGACCACCGTCCGGACTCTCTTTGCCTTAGCAGCTTAGAATCGATGAAAATTCCATCAGATGGATGTAAAAACAACCTTCTTGAATGGAGATCTAAAGGAGAAAGTTTATATGTCCCAGCCAGAAGGATTTGTGATAAAGGGTCAAGAACACAAAGTTTGCAAACTTGTAAAATCCTTGTATGGCCTCAAGCAAGCACCACGAGCCTGGTATGAGAAATTGACTGAGCATCTTCTGAAACTTGATTTCAAACATTTTGATCTTGATGATGCAACTTTGTTTGTTAAGAAAGTTGGAAAAATAGTTGTATATCTTGTGGTATATGTAGATGATCTTTTGATAACATGAAACAATGAGAGCTATATTGCATCCATGAAGAAAGAGTTGAAGAAAGGTTTTGAAATTACTGATTTGGGTCATGTTCATTACTATTTGGGTATTGAAGTAATTCAACATCCAAAATTCATATTTCTTTCTCAAAAGAAGTACATTGGAGATCTCTTGAACAAATTTGGCATGAATGACTGTAATCCCTTAACCACTCCAATGGAACAAAACTTGAAGCTCAAATCTATTGAAGGGAAGGAATTTGAGGATGCAACTAAGTATAGACAACTTGTAGGAAGTCTTATCTACCTGACCACCACCAGACCTGACATTTCATTTGCTGTTGGAATCCTCTCAAGGTTCATGCAAAAACCTTGTGAAGGACATTGGTCTGCTGCAAAAAGAGTGCTAAGGTACTTGAAGGGGACTCAAGACTTTGGACTAAAATATACACATGTAGGCAACTTCAGCTTGATCGGATACTCTGATTCAGACTTTGATGGCGACAAAGAAACAGGGGTGTCTACTACAGGTTACACCATGAGTCTTGGATCAGGAGTTGTCTCATGGAGATCACGCAAACAGTCAGTTCCAGCAGATTCCACGACCGAGGCAGAATATGTGGCAGCAGCTGAAGCAACAAAGGAAATTGTGTGCCTCCGAAAAATCCTGGAAGATTTGCAGATGAAACAAATGTATTCCACACCACTCATGATCAACAAAACTTCTGCAATAAAGTTGGCCAAGAACCCAAAGTTCCATGATCGAACAAAGCACATAAATACAAAGTACCATCTAATTCGACATCATGTTCAGGCCAAAACCATCCATCTACATCATTGTTCCACAAATGAGCAAACTGCTGACATCTTCACCAAAGCACTTGGAAGAGAAAAGTTTGAAAAGTTCAGATCGATGCTTGGACTCACCAACATCCCTTCGGATTAAAGGGGGAATGTTGACACCTAATCCTATGGATGGGTGTGCATATTTAATATTGTATATTAATTAATATTAGGAAATAAGGAAGGCCAAGAGTCATTGGGAGATGAATCCCAATAGCCTCACCTCCATGTATAAATCCATGAGCATTCTTCAGCTAATACACATTCTGATTTTGAGGAGTTACCTCCTGGTTTGACAAAATGTTATAAAACGAGTACATAGGAGCATTAATTATTGATTGAGTTTTGATATTGTTTTAAGTTATTCCAAAAGAGCACGTGAGTTTTTTTTTAAAAGCAAAGATTAAAAAAAGGGGGTGTACATAAGCCTTTTTTTACAAGGAGCATTAACTTTCCATAATATTTCGTCAGTATTAAAAGGGTTTGAAAAGAGTATTCGAATTCAAAAAGGTAGTTTTTTTAAAAGGGATTATTTTGAAGAGTAAGGTTTTTTTACAACGAGATTTATAAAATAAAACTTCTAGTATTTTTTTTATAAAAGATATATATATATATATATATATATATATATATATATATATATATATATATTCTAAAGGGATTTATTATATCAAAACAAAGATAATTTTTTTTTTTAAAGTATTTTAGCGAAGCCTTTATAAAAAAGAGGATTTAGAGTTTTTGTCAGAGGATTTTTTTTTTAGGAAAGATGGCTACATCAAGTTTTTAGCCACAAATTCCATCTTTCACTAGGAAATATTACAATGTGTGGGCTATTAAAATGGATACTATGCTAAAAGCGCATGATGTATGGGATCATGTCAAGTTTGGGTTTGCAGAACCTCAAGATGATGTAGAGGAATGAACCCTCAGTAATGCAGAGAGGGAACAATGGAAGAAATACAAGGGAAATAATGCACAATCTTTGCTTCTTATCCAACAGGGATTGGACTGGGTATTGTTCCAAAAGATCATAATAACTTCTTCAACAAAGGAAGCATGGGAAACTTTGGCGACAATATATCAATGTATGGCCAAAGTTAATATTGTTAAATTGCAGAATTCTAAGAGAGATTTTGAAGGGCTACAGATGAAGGAGACAAAGGACATTGATTCCTTAATGAATAGGGTCATGTCTGTTGTCAATCAGTTGAAAATATATGGTGAAGATGTTAAATATCGAACTTTGATTGAGAAGTTTCTTCGATCTTTGTCTACCAAGTTTGATGTTGTGGTAGCAGCCATAGAAGAAGTGAATGATTTGGAAAAACTTACAGTTGATGAGTTGATGGGATCCCTTCTATCGCATGAGGCAAGGATAGACAGAAATAAAGATTCCACTTTAGAAGCCTTCTTCAAAAATCAAGTTTATATTTCAAGAGATCGAGGCAGAAGTCGATCAAGAGGCAGAGGACGAGGTGGCAGCTATGGTGGTCACAGAGATGGCTGAGAAGAGAATGAGCATCAAAGTGGAAGCAGTAGTAGCAGAAGCTTTCATAACAATCAAAGGTAAAGTGCTATTACTGCAATAGATTTGGTCATTATGCTCGTGATTGTAGGAACAAGATTGTTGATCAAGGAAATCAGAGAGCTAATATTAGTACAGATAATATTGACTCCATGTTTCTAGCATGAAACACCATGCATGCACTGTTTGATAAGGTCTGGCTATTAGACAGTGGTTGCAGTAACCACATGTCAGGCAACAAGAATTTGGTTGCCAATTTGGATGCCTCAGTGAAGATAAAGAAAAATTTGGGGACTAATAAGATTGTGGATGTAGATGGAAAAGGAGTGGTCAAAATTGTGACTAAGCAGGGGGAGCCGAAGACCATATCAGAGGCATATTATGTCCCTGGACTCAACTGCAATTTGATAAGTGTTGGTCAATTGACACAAAAACGATACAAAGTTATCTTTCAGGGGCAAAAATGTGTTATTTATGACAAATCCCCAAGCAAGCAGCTGATTGCAAAGGTGTAGATGATGAGGAACAAACTCTTTCCTCTAATTATGAACTATAATGATCAGGTTAGTTATTTTACAACTGCATGTTCTGATGATTACTGGTTATGGCACTTTCAGTTTGGACATTTGAATTTTTTCGGTTTAAAATTGTTGCAGCAGAAACATATGGTCAGAGGTTTACCTCCCATCAAAGAACCTGCAAGCACTTGTGAGTTTTTCATCTTGGCAAAGCAACACTGTCAAAGTTTTCCAAAAGGAGTTTCTTACAAAGCAAAGAAACCACTTGAATTGGTGCATATCGACTTGTGTAGACCTATGAGGACATAGTCGATTGGTGGAAGCTGTTATTTCCTCACTTTTATTGATGAATATAGCAAGAAGACTTGGGTTTACTTTTTGAAGTAGAAGTATGAAACTTTTGCAAAGTTCAAAGAGTTCAGAGCATTAGTGGAGAACCAAAGTGATCGACAAATTAAGGTTTTGAGATTTGATTGTGGTGGAGAATATGATTCAAAGGCATTCCATGAGTACTGCAAACAACATGGAATCAGAAGACAATTTACAACCAAATATACACCGCAGCAGAATGGTGTAGCAGAGAGAAAGAACCGAACAATCATGAACATGACAAGGAGCATGTTGAAAGAAAGAAACTTGTCTAATGAGTATTGGGCAGAAGAAGTTGCATGTGATGTTTATGTGATAAATAGATCTCCTAGAAAGAGAATGATGAACAGAGTTCCAGAAGAAGCATGGTCAGGTATGTCATGCAGTGTATCTCATTTCAGAGTTTTTGGATGTGTAGCATATGCACATGTGCCTAAGAAAATAAGAGGAAAATTAGATGATTAAAGTGAAAAATGCATTTTTACTGGTTATAGTGAGAAATCAAAATCTTACAAATTGTATAACCCTGTCACCAAGAACACAATCATTACTAGATATGTTGTGTTCAAATAACAAGAGTCATGAAATGGGACTATAGACACACTAACCAATGCACAAACACCATTGATGGAAGAGGATGATGTAGAAGAAGAGGAGCATCAAGAACCAAGAGAGCAGGAACCAAACAAAGTCACACCAGCAAGGACTCCAAGATTCTTAGAGTAGTATGGATCTTCAAGTAGATCCACAGACTAGAATTCTCCAAGAAGTGAATCAGGTAATGAATCAAGGAATGGTAAGAAAAGATGAGAAGTCTGAAAGATATTTATAATGATTTGGATGTTAGTTCAAATTTTTCATTGTTGGCATTCCAACCTTCTTCGTTTGAAGAAGCAATCAAAGATGAAAATTGGGTGCAAGTCATGGATGAAGAGATGAATCCAATTGAAAATAATGATACATGGGATTTGGTTGATTTACCAAACGATAAAAATCTCATCGGTGTGAAGTGGGCGTACAAGACTAAAGTGAATGATAAAGGTGAGATTGATAGATTTAAAGCAAGACTTGTATCCAAAGGATTCTTGTAGCAACCCGGAATAGAATTTGGAGAAACATTTTCTCCGGTAGTCAGATTGGATACTGTAAGAGCAGTTCTAGTGACAACATCTCATAAAAAGTGGAAATTATATCAGATGGATTTCAAATAAGACTTCCTGAATGGAATTCTAGAAGAAGAAATTTATGTGTAGCAGCCTCCAGGTTATGAAGTTGAAGGTAAAGAAGATAAAGTTTACAGATTGATGAAAGCACTCTATGGACTTAAGCAAGCACCTACAACATGGTATAGCAGAATCAACAGTTACATGATCAAGAATGGATTTTGCAAAAGCAGCATTGAGCCTACCTTATACACAAAGATAAATGAGCATGGACATATTCTGATAGTTTTCTTATATGTTGATGATATGATTTTTACAGGTGAACTTGAGATAGATGAATTTAAAGCAACCATGATGAAAGAATTTGAGATGACAGATCTAGGTCTCATGAAATATTTTCTTGGCATTGAAGTTGAGCAATTTGAAAAAGGAATTTTTATTTGCCAAAATAAGTATGCAAAAGATTTTTTGAAAAGATTCAGGATGGATAATTTCAAACCTATACCTACACCAGTTGCAACAGGTACACAGTTAAGTAAGGATAATGAAGGAGAAGATGTCAATCCAACTATATTCAAAAGATTGGTTGGCAGCCTCATATATCTCACAACGAAAAGACCATATCTTATGTAGGGAGTGAGTTTGATTTCTAGATTTATGGAGACTCTGAACGACACACATTGGAGTGTTGGAAAAATAATTCTGAGATACATAGCAGGAACCAAAGATTATGGCATAATGTATGCAAGTACAGAAAATAAAGAATTGATTGGATATACAGATAGTGATTTTGCAGGAAGTTTGGATGATCAGAAGAGCACATCCAGTTATGTTTTTCATCTCCCTTCAGGAGTAATAGCATGGGAATCTAAGAAGTAGTCTATTGTTACACTATCATCAACAAAATCAAAATATGTAGCAGCAACTTCAGCAACATGTCAAGCAGTATGGTTAAGAAGAGTATTGGATGGACTCAAATAGAAACAACAAGGATCAACAGCGATATACTGTGACAACACATCGACGATTGTACTATCCAAGAATATTGTGTTTCATCAAAAGAACAAGCATATTGATATTAGATATCACTTTATTCGAGAACTTGTGAGCAATGGAGAAGTTCACTTGAAGCCTTGTAGAATGAGTGATCAATTGGCAGATATCTTTACAAAGCCATTAGCAATAGATTTGTTTGAGTTTCAAAAAAGAAACTTGGGTGTTATAAGCCTAGCTGAGACATAGACCAACAGGCATGTTTGACTTGTCATAAGTTATGTTTTAGTTTAGCGGTTGTAACTAAGGGGGAGTGTTAAAATATATAATTACTTTCCGCATGCAGAGTTAGACAAATAATTAAGTGAATCAGTTGAGTTGAGTTATAGATAGATTTGGTGAGTGAGTTAGAGAGTGAGTTAAGGGAGTTGATCAAGTTAAGTTATGTGAGAGAAAGTGCATGTCAATTTAGGTTAAATACGCTTCACCGGGTTCATTGTATTTAGATTATGATTTAGAGTGATTAAGATTAATTGATCACATATTCAATAATTAAAAGAACCAAAACTATTGTAACAACATTTAAAGATAAATTGTAGAATTATAAAAGCATTCACAAAAATGGAAGAAACATACCAGAACAACATTTAAAATAATCAAACAAAAATGTGAAAGAGATAAAATGAAATAATGCAACACCCGATTAGAAGAGTGGGCCCAACTCTTTGACCAGGGTTGCGGTAAACTCACATCTTAAAGATGGAATGGAAAAATGACTTTCATTCAATTATTTAAAAGTCTTATGTTACAAAATTGGTCTCTTGCACGCTAATGCCGATTCATAGACCTGAGACCCTTCTTATACAAATGTTCAAAAAACCCCCGTCTTCCCCATATGACAATTAGGATGTACAAATATACAATTGTTACAACGTCCAAAATAGTTGCCGAGGGAAAACCAAGAAAGGTATGAAATAGATCTAGGGTAGGTTTGGATCTATTGTGCTGTTACAACATATCGAAATAATGCTGAGAATTCAGAGTTCCTTCCATAACTTGCAGATGTGACCTTTTAAATTTCGGATCTGTGGAAATCAAAAAATTAATACTTGCATAGGTAAAATCTCCGTGAATATTAATTAATTAATCAAACATTCATATAGGACAGTGGAAAGGGAGTTACCTCGTGTGTTTAGAGCAATTAATGATACAAAGAGATAAAAGAGTGGGTGAAAATATAAGAGAAAAGTATGCAGATTTGGTATCCAATACCGGGAATGGTCAATTACTATGACAAAGGTTTTTAAAATATAGATTAGTAAATAAATAGGACATTTGGACGTCGACTCCTAAAATATAGGATGGGTATGACACATGAAGTGGTTAACGAAATGTAATAGGACTCATTATAGTTCTAAGAAAACTCTATGGGAAATAATGGTGACTCATCTATGATGCTTTGAAAAAGGGTGACTATTGATGTTTTCACTTACCAAACCAAGTACAAGTGGTATAAGGCCCTATTAGATCAATCGAAGATGTTTATTTTAACAGTGCTATAAACTTACCAGTAAGGGGGGTCTCCCTAGCCTGAAGCCCCAGCTAGATCTCACATGGTTCAGAGCAGGAGACCCATTCAAATAGTAGGCCCATAAACCAATATTATTAGGGATTTTTCTTGGCTGTAATCATCAACATAAGATATTATGTATACAAACTTTGAAACAAGAAAGTAAGTTGACATTGTGAGGGATAAAATTTAAATGTATATTAGGAAATTTCATGGAGATAAAGAGAAAGAGATACATTAAAAGAAAATAAATTGTATTATCATGAAAGAGAGAAAACATAACATGGATGAATTGTTAGTTATCTTGAAAATGATTTCACAAGATAACAATGATCATAAAATCAAGTAACAACACAAATTCAACAAGATCCATACCAAATCCAATGAAATAGTTAATTAGAATTAGCATGTGTCAACATAAACATACACCACAAACAATGAAAGAATAGCATTACAATCATTCATGACATATGCATGAAAGTGAGCCAGCTATGATAGCCTCATATATTAAGTGAAATTCCCAAGGTATACAATTACGACAATGAAACACTAGCTCCAATAGCGGAATATAAAGCCACCACTTACTCCTCCAAAGAATGATCTTCTCTATTATACAAAGCTAGATAATCCAATTTGGATTCCCTTTTCTTGATCTATGATGCGGAAAAAATACATGGGACCAAATAACAGTCTTGTGGTGACACTTTGTATGATGATAGTTTGGAGTCTATGGCATGAGACCTAATGGAAATGTATTGATGTGAGTTCTCTTTATTTTCTTCATTTTCTATAACTCCTGGTGATTAATCTACTATGTGCTTCATATTCACCATCCAAAGGGTGTGGATTCATTTTGGAACCTTCTAAGTCATCCCGAGTTTCCATCTCCCCATTGTGGTCTAAGGATTCTGTACTCGTGCATGGTAGGATATGTGTGGCTTATTTGTACAAGTGTTCTTGTACCTTCTCTTATTGGCCTCCTTGATCATCGTATTGTCATGATGTAATCACAACAACTAAAAATGTAGCTCACCCATGATAAGAAAACATCATTCCCAAAATCACCAATTTTCTCTTTTTTTTCTCATGTGAGACTGATTATTCTAAGATAATACACAAGAATTGAAGGATAATCCTAGGACTACTCAATGTAGTGAATATGGAGGAAAGGAGTGATGTTATAGATAATATGCTTGAGCAATATGTAGTGGCAAGAGAGAGGAAAATGGTGTATTTCACATTGGGAAAGTCTAAAGGGAAAGGAGAGCATACTTAGGGATTATACCTTCACAGTGCATAGTGATTAAGGAAGGGAAGCTAGGGACTAGTTAGTCGAGAAATTAATGGATTGAGGGGAGACATCAATATTGATTGAAAGTGCATAGTGCACAATAAAGGTAATTCTAGTCAAGGTATTTCATATTGGGAAAGTTCAAGAGACAAGAGTGACATGCTTGGGAACTATGATTATGTAGTTTGTAGTTGACGAGGGAAAATAATTAAGGATTTCATAGCTGAACATGGTAAGGCTCTAAGGATCACACGAATTACCACTAGAAGTGTGTAGTGTGCAACTTTGGGATGGTTTGGTAAAGTATTACACATTTGGAAAGTATGTTCAATAGGATGGAGTGACTAGGATCTGAGATAGCTTAATGTGTTGTCGAAGGAAGTTTCCTCTATGACTCTATATTTCATAGTTATATAAGGCAAGGCTTCACCATTATGGCTTGGAAATTTGTAGAGTGCAGTTAAAGGTGGCTATGAGACCAGTCATGAATTACAGAAGTTGAGAGGACTATGAAAACTCTAAAATCAGCTAATTGTCAGATCAGTGAGACAAGAAAGAGAGAGTAAGAGTGTACGATGAGTTGTAACATGATCACACACAAATAGACAATTCAACGCATGATGAAAATATGGAATTGTTCCCAAAATGAACATGTATGAAATGGAAATGAAGTAAAAAAACACTTGTCTCTAAGCGCGACACTAAATATGTACCTTTCTAACACATGTGTCAATTGTAATCATAATTTCTGTTATGTTATAGGAATTTTCCCAACACATATTCTTATGAAAAATGACATTCACTAGTGCAAGAGAGTGTTTTGGATCTACCTCTAGAAGGTGTTTCATGGTGCTCTTTAAGATGTGTGAAAACAGGTGAAAGAAACACATGCAAGAGTGAGAGCGAGACAATGCAAAAACAAAGAAAACACAAGCGACACATACAAGAATGAAGGTAAGAAAAAGAGAAAAAAAAGTGATGCTTGCGAAAGAAAAAATGACACATGCGAAAGAAAAAGTAATGCTTGTGAAAGTAAAAATGACAGTTGAGTAACTCACCCAAATGATGGTACATTTGAAACCATGGGTGCAAGAATACTCATAAAATAGAATGATGAACATAAGGATGAAATTTGGACTAGAATCATTATATAGGGAGAGTGGACAAGCAATTAGCACCTAGTGGACGTTGGGAAACTAGGAGTCAAAAGTGAATTAACTAATCACTATCGATAAAAAAAGTGAAATCGCTATCTATAGAGGTGTTGATAGTGTTGGACTTGCCAATATCTTATGGTTCTCCCCGATGTGTTGTCCCAATTGACCTCACAACATTTCAGATAGGATCTGCATTCAGAATATGTCTTTGTTACCCTTTTTTTAAAGGTTTTCCTTAGTTCTAATAGTAAAAAAGAGAGAGTAATGCATATGTTCCTTCAAAAATTGAGTAAGTGTCCCTGTGGAATGTTTGGTTGTAGCTGTGTCAATATTCTTCTACTACGGAGGGGAAGAGAATTGAGCCCCTAAGAGGAAGGTAACAGTACAACCATAGTAGAGACACACAGAAAAAATAACAATATGTCTAACATCTAGTGAAATAGTCCACAAGGATACGATGATCATTAAAACCATTAGAACACATTCTCAAAATGATAAGCACTAAAATAAGCAAAATATTTAAAATACTTTAGCATAGGTGAAAACAAAAAGGAATTACAAACACTCATAGAAAAATCTTACAAATATTCATAATTCAAGCATGAAAAACATGTTGCCCATCACACTTCATATTTTAAGTAAAAGTCCCGAGACACATGTATACAACGAACACCACTAGCTCCAATAGTGGAGTGTTGTAGCCACTACTTTCTCCTCAAAAGAACTAGCTTGTCTCTCTAATGCCTTGTGGGAGGAGCCAACATGAAAAGTCATCTTCCCGTACAATGAGGGTTTATATATAACCAATGGCGCGATACTTCACCTTCCTTGTGACTGACTACCCTCATCATTGTTTGACTTCCTATGAATTTTCAAATTTACATGACTCTTCATATTTTGTACATGTCCTGTGGACTTTCACTTTACAATATATTTTCAAATAGAAATTTACATAATCCACAAAAATGATGTGGAATATGGTGACTCGTGACATGACATGACATGAAACTGATGAAATGGACCATGTGATGAGATGGAAATTTCAAGTCATTCTTATTTCTTCTTGCTTTGTGTCTTCTTAAGAATCCCTTTTGTCCACGTGAGGAGTGCTCACTGATATCAGGTATTGAGTTGCAGTCGCAAAGTGGTGTCCCTTTTCTTTCTCTTGATTGATCAACTTGCATATTTAGCTGCATAGGTGTCTTCTAGCATGTTCTAATTCTCCATATCCTTCTTTACCATCATTTCATGGTATGTTAGAGTACCTGCATATTCAATTCATTCATGACAAGATGGCATCAGTTTGATAAAATCCTAGTCTAGGATGTTGCATTATAGTCCACTAACTGAGACAGAGCCAGGTAACATGCTAATGTAGAGGCTCATTAAATGTGAAATTTCATAGCTTATTTAGTCAAGGGTTGATCTTGAGCCTTGAGATTTCACAATGTGTAGTTTCAGTTTCGATCGAGAAAAAATATTTCACTATTAGGGAGCTGAGGGTGTTATGCTAAGGGCTTGAGAAATGATTTTCCCCATTGCATAGTTCTGCAAGATAAAGGAGACTAGGTGATGGTGAAATTGATCATATCAATATCTCGTGGATGAGGCTTGATCCTTGTGATCACGCAATGTGTATTACTAACAAGGCATGATAAACAAATTGTGCAACTTTTGGGGTGGGAGGTTGATTTTTAGCACCGTGATTGCATAATGCACAATCATGGGAGGCAGGAACTGAACATTGCATAATACCAAGAGGGAGGGTGGTAGATTAAGGGATGAGATTGCATAATGCGTAGTTTAGGAGGGTTGGATGATGCTAAGTTTCTTGGTCGGAAAGTTTCTAGATTTTGCTAAGTGTGGGATTGATGAAGATGATGTGAATCATTATAAGAGTTGACTGTGATCACATAGTTATAAAAATTGATAACACAAAATAGATAATCTAGAACAAATTAAAATCAAACTTCTCTCATAGCGACATCTTTGTGACAACTTACAATAAGTGCAACATCAAAGATACACTTTCTGATGATAACTATGACACTTATGCGACAATGCTTAAAAATTTGGAAATGAGTGCGACACATGTTTACATGGTAATACCAACTCATTTATAGAAGGATAACCCCTTGAAACCACCAAAGAAAGATTTTTTTTGATATCCAATAATTAGCATGTGAAAAGACAACACTTTGATTTTGTTTGAAATAGGAACATAACACTTAGGAAACACATGTAATAATTCTTAATCCTTGTGACAATAATATGAAAGATATATGAAGGCTTTGAAATTTGGGTGCATGTCAAAATTTTGGAGGGTGTCGTAGCAGCAACAACACTTGGTGACACACTGGTATAATTCCAGTTTTGCTATCTTGGTTGATTGTTTTGTGCGGGGTAATTTTTTTTTTGGGAAATATTGATTCATCATGCAAATCACTTTGGCTTCCCCACTTACCACATGAAATAACATATTCCCCTCTCTCCCTTATTAGTTAAACAAAAAAATAGAATTAGATGAAATTTTTATCATGAGGAGCCGAAATCTAGATGTGCTTGCTATAAAAATTTCAAATCTTCATTCGCTATATTTTTGAAAATATGGTCCAAATAAGTTAGGGTTTTTGCATGCTCTAGAATTTCATCTCAAATAGGCGACCTCAGGAAAATCGTCATAACTTCCTCTACGAGCATCAAATTTGAATTTTGTAAAAAGTGATGGTAAGTGCACAAAATATAGTACCTTTTGTATCATTTTCAGGGTCAATGGTCGAAACAGTGATACATGGTACTCCTTACAAGTTTTCTCTACTGATCAAGTCCATAATATGGCCATCGTGGGAGATTGGGCATAGCTATTTCCTTAAGAAACCAAATTTTGTCTGACTTGCAGCATTGGAAAGAAGACTCAATGGGATATTGAAAGACCGAATTGCAAATCTTGTAGATTAAAATTCACATATATAAAAGAGTTTTAATATCAAGCTCCCAAAAATCCTAAAAAATGTGTGTAGTTTTAAATTTTTCATAACATTTGTTTGAAAAATCAGTTCGAAGTGATTTAAAGTGCATATTGAAGCATATATATGAGTTATTTGGTTCTAAAATTCCTCATAAAAAATTTAATTTAACACCCATTAGTCCCTCAAAATTATGAGACCAAGTGTAACAAATTTCGCTCTTACAAAGAGTAACAAAAAATAAAATGGAAGCTAAGATAGATGGTTTAGAAGAAAAAATGAAATAAAACATGCAATATTTGAAGAATGGTTTAAAATCATAAATGGAAGGTTTGAAGGCAGGTTTGACAAAGTTTCTACAAGAAATGCTTCCTAATGGCGAAGAGGTATTAGATGAAACTCATGATGAGAACAAAAGGAATATTAGTAATGATTCCATAGACTCTAACTTTGAATTGAGACCCACCATATTCCAAATAGTGATTTCAGGGATTTTTATTGCAAGGATTTGGTAACATGAGTACTACAAATGGAGCAATATTTTGATCTCCATAATGTGCAACACACACAAAAGGTACACATTACAAATTTGTAATTAGAACCCAACATTTTTGTATAGAATCGATGGGTTTGTTCTCATAAACCACTTGTCACTTGGTAACCTTTTACAAAGGAAATTATAGAAAAGTATGAAGATACAAAGAGAAACACCTTCTTTATCCAATTTGTAAATCTCAAACAAACGTTTTTAGTGACAGAGCACATTGAGGACTTCCAAAAATTTAATACCAAGGTAAATTATATTTCCAGAGGAGCATAGCATTGATGTATTCATAGGGACCTTAAAGAATATCATTCAACACAAGATTTTTCTTTAGGAACCCAATTTATTGGAGAATGAATTTAGGGTGGCAAGAAAAGTTGAAATAAAAATTATGGCAACAAGGAAGTCTACCACTCACAACTATAATGATGAAAGTGTTGTTGCTCTTATCCTTCCATAACCTACAAGGTTGGCACCAAAATAATTGGAGGAACAAATATAAAAGGGCTTTGTTAGAGTTGTGATGATAAATACATTGAAGCTCATAAGTGTGGTGAGAAGAAATTATTTTACAAAGATTGTGAAGAGGAGGAAGAAAAGGAACAAAAAACGTCAAAAGAAGAAGAAATAAATCAAGAACCAACCTTAAAGAAAGAAGAAATGAATTTTATTATGTATTGTAATTCATTGGGAGGAATTACCACTCCTCAAACTCTCAAGATAGAAGGACATATCAATAACAAAAAGGTAATAGTGTTGATTGATTCAGGTAGTACCCATAATTATATTCATTGTAATATAGACAAGGATAGCACCAGAGTGTCAAGCGATAGTTGCAAATGGAGGAACTATAAATTTCTCTGGAAAATGTGACAATATCAAGATATCTATGGTGGAATATGTATGGAATAGTCAAATTCCTTACATTCTAATGGGTGGTGTTGATGTTGTACAAGGATTCCAATGGTTACAATCATTACGAATGATAGTTTTTAATTTTCAAGAAATTTTATTGAAATTCTTTTGGGAAGGAGAGGAAGTTGAATTAAGAGGTATCGTAGGAAAACTAGGAAAGACTAGGACAATCATTACAAGGTGTTTGAAACTCCCAAAGGACTCCCAAATATTCGTGATCATGATCATGTTTTTCATTTGATTCTAGGAAGTGCTCCTCAAAACATCAAGCCTTACATATATCCATATTTCCAAAAGAATGAAATTAAACGTATGGTTGCAGAAATGCTAGAGGTTGGTATATTTCAACCTAGTCAAAGTTCTTTCTTTGCTTTGATAGTATTTGTGCACAAGAAGGATAGCTCATGGCGCATGTGTCTAGATTATAGGGACCTCAATAAGCTCACTATTGAATATAAATTCCCCATTCTTTTCATTCATGAATTATTGGATTAATTACATGGATCAGTTTACTTCACCAAGATGGATCTTCATTTAGGATATAATGAAATTAGAATGAAGAATGAAGACATTCTAAAAACAACATTCATAACTCATGAGGGTCATTATGAGTTTTTGGTCATGCCTCAGCTTATTAATGCACCTTTTACATTTAAATGTTTAATTAATTCATTTAAAAACAATCCTTAGAAAATTTGTGTTAGTATTTTTTGATGATACAATAATCAACAACAAGTCTTGAAAGGATCATATTTAGCATGTTGACAGGTTACTTAAACTATTGGAGAAGAAACAATTATATTCAAAAACCACCAAATGTTTCTTTGGAGTACATGAGGTGGAATATTTGGGCCATATTGCATCTCATGAGGGTGTTAAGGTAGACCCTAGAAAATTTAAATACATTAAGGAATGGAAAATTTCCACAACCATAAAGCTTATTCGAAGATTTATCGAGTTAACAGGGTATTATTTCATGTTTATTAAGAATTATGGGAGAATAGAAGCTCCTCTAACCTCATTATTGAAGGAAGATGGATTTTATTGGACTTGAGAAGCAACTAAGGCCTTTTAATATCTTAAAGAGACAGTGTGTTAGGGACTAGTCTTAGCTATACTAGACTTCACAAAAACAATTATTGGGGAATGTGATTCCTGAGGAAATTGAATTGGTGTTGTTTTAATGCAAGGAAGACCCATTGTTTTTTAAATTCATCAAATCAAAGGAAACTATTTACACAAACCTATTTTGAAAAGGAAATGTTGGAAATACTACATGCCTAAAGAAAAGGCAACCTTACCTGATGGGAAGACACTTCAAGGTAAAAAAAAATCATGATATTCTTCAAGACTTTTTGGAACAAATATTATATTTAGAAGAGAAGGAAAAATGGTTCACAAATATGTTGGGTTATGAATTTGAAATAATCTACAGAAAAGGGAAGCAAAATGTGGTTGGAGATGCTCTCTCAAGAAATAATGAGGATGTCGAAGAATTTCTTTGTGTCATTTATATTATCAAACCTTAGTGGATAAGGAGAAATGGATGAAAGGAAGAATGATGAAGAGTTGTGGACACTCATGTTCAAAAGTTGGAGCAATATCCGAGTACATTTAATACATTAAGCTGGAAAAATGATTCATTATGGTAGAAATGTCGCATATATCTTTGTAATAGTTCTCAACTCAAAAAAAATATTATTCTGGAATTGCACACCCCCCCCCCTTATGAGGGCACTCAAGATTTTTAAAAAATTACCATATGCTCAAGAATGAATTTTTGTGATGATCTTCAATCTAATATTCAAAACTTTGTGGCAGAATGCTTGGCTTTACAATAAAATAAATTTGAGATAATTAAGACCTTCGCTCTATTAAAACCTTTAAATATTCTAATTCATCATTGGTAGGAGGTATCAATGGATTTTATCACATGTTTACCCAAGTCTGAATAAAAGAGAGTCATCATGGTGGTAGTGGAAAGACTTACCAAATATGCACACTTTTGTGGATTACATCATCATTTTAAATTCAATACAATTGCTCCTGCATTTATGGAAAAAATTCAAAAGCTTCATGGAAACTGAAATATTATTGTAAGTGGCAAATATCCCATTTTCACTAGAAATTTTTGGACAAAATTATTTTCTTGTCTTGGTACTCAATTAGCTCATCACTCATCTTATCATCCTCAATCTGATGGGAAATATTAGATAGTGAAAAATTGTTTGGAAGGATATATTTTGTGCTTTGGATCTAATAAGAAAACACAATGGGTCAAGTGGTTACCTCTATTTCAATGGTGGTATAACACTTCCTTCCATACTTTAGCAAAAGTGACCCCATTTATGGCACTTTATGGATATCATCCACCATCAATCAAATCATATTTAAGAGAATATTCTAAGTTTTAAGCAGTGGAATATCACATTGAGCATCAACAACAAGGTATCCAAGTCTTAAAGGATAACCTCACTCTCACACAAAATCGAATGAAACAATAGACATATCAGCATTGCAGTGAAAGAAGTTTTGAGGTAGGCGTCTGGGTATTTTGATAACTACAAACATACAAATAAATGTACCTCATCAAAGCTAAGAAGGATAATAAATTATCACGCAAGTACTACGGTCTTTACAACATGTTGCAAAATACAAGTACTATGCCATACAAATTGAAGCTACCTACATCTTCCTGAGTACACCTAGTTTTCAATGTTTCATGGTTAAAGAAGGTTATTTGTGACAAGCTTCTCATTAAAAAATGTTTCCAAAACATGATGAACAAGGAAATATCATATTTGAGCCTGAAGAACTCATGGAAATAAGAATACGATAGCTACGAAATCGATCAATTTTAGAGTATCTCATTAAGTGGAATAACTTACTCGATGAAGATTCCACATGGGAGGATGAAAATTTTATATAGAATCATCTATAACTACTCAAGTATTGAGGAAAAAACTTATTTGAAGGAGAGGGTCATGTTAGGTCCCTATAATACTAGTGTAGCCTCGTTATTGTTATTGTTAGTGTACCCCCCTTACTATTATTGTTGTGCCCCATAGAATACCACTATTCATATTGTTGTGCCCTTAGATTATTATTGTTATTTAGAATCTGATTATATTGTGACCCCTTAGAATATTATATATACCAAGGAGGTATTTTCATTTGTATCATCCAAGAATTGTTCATTTATGTAATGTAAAGGAGGTTCCCCCCTTGAAAAGGATAATTTTTAAGTCGTTGATCTATATTTTATTATATTTTGTGAGAAAGTTGCATAACAAAAACCCTCACTGAGAGACACACAAAGCCAAGAAAAATACCTTGCTCACCTGAAGAAATCAGCGAGAAACCCTCGAGCTTGAAATGCAAGGAACTGCACCGTGTTTGCATATCATCCAACCGATAAAGACTTTTGAGTTTTAACAAACATTTATAGAGAAAACTCGACTCTACGAGAGTCGATGAGCAGTTTTATCTCAAATGGTCAAGGAAAAGAACCTCCATAGTAGTTCCACCCCTGCAAATGACTTGTGAACCCTGGGGAAAAAATGTAGTTTCACAATAAACACTAGAAGCACGGGTGAATTGTAGGATTGAAACCCTATCAAATCCATGGTAAAGCGCCCTCCATATATTAAGTCAATTAACATCAATAATGATCGATAAAATAGGTGAGAGTTGTTCCTAATACATAGTAGTGCATATAATTAATCAAACTTTAGTCTTTCTAAATTTTTCAGCACACCATGAAGCAAGGTATATATATATATATATATATATAATTTTGGAATTTATAATCACACACATAAATAAGCCTAATAACAATTACTATACCATTTTCATTAATCTTTATGCACACATAATGCCTAATGACTTTATTCACGAAGTTTAATGTGTAATGACATTAATAGAAAGTAATGATAATAATAAAATATTTAAAGTCTAGGAATATGTTACACATAATTCTATCTAGTCAAGAATATAAATAAAGATAACAAATAAAATATGAAAACAATGTCCATAGAGCACTAGATTACATCAACTATTTGTAATTAGAATATGGAAACCATGTAAGCTCTTCTAGAAACATGATCCGAGTATGTATCATGAAAATAAATCGATATGAAAGTGTAAACGGAATCTAGATATAATAGTGTAAAAAACCATTATAATGTGAGTAATACTAGATATAATAGCTGTAAAATAATTATATTATCTTATATGGATGTGATATTTGGGGTTGCAGCATCTCTAGAGAATCCTGGAGAAAGATAGAGCAAATATAGAAGCGTTTTATAATGTATAACCTCAAAATTAAAATCAATACACCCAATCCTATTCTTCTTATAGAAGTGGGTCTTTCCCCTATCGAGAGCCTAGCTATGACTAGGCTTTTGTTGTACAAGAACAACCTCAATAGCATATGAGACCATAGACTTCCTAAGCTAGCTTTGAATTCCAGCCAAAACCACTAAGGCTCAAACGAGGTTGGTATAAAGACACCAGGGCTTGGTTAAACCATTGGGAGATCAACAAGAATGTTGCATTGAAAAACATTAATAACATTAAAAAAATTGTTACTTCTAAGTTCAAAGAAAAAATGTGGTGTGAGAAAGACCTAGCAGCTAAAAGAAAATTAAGATATTATAAGGAGGTCATCAACCCCACCCTAGAAGATCAAAATTGTCTCTCTGTTTTAAGTAGCTCAAATAAGAAAATTAATATAGCCAAGATTAGATCGAATTCTAATGAGCTCCATAGTGAAACAGGTCGTTGGACAGTTCCTAAAACACCATGGATGGAAAGGACCTGCCATCTCTGTGAGAACATGAACATCGAGGATGAAAAACACTTCCTCTTAGAGTGCCCTATGTACAGCCACATTAGATCTCAATTTCATAATATTTGTTGCAATACTGACCTTCCTAGCCTTTTAAGATGTCAAAATTATAGTGAGCTCAGGAGGCTTCTCTCCAAGCTTTTTGACCATAGGAATAAAATGTTAAATCAAGCTAAATAATTCGTTTCTTTAGGTCTGATAGACCAAATATTGGTCTCAGTAGACGTTAACCACCACCACCAACACCACCACCACCACCATCATCAATAAAATTGTTTATATATATATATATATATATATATATATATATATATATATATATAAAACGAAAATGTTTTTTCAATAATTTTTAATAAAAGATATGATTGCCCGCTCTCATTTTATTCCCTTTGCTAATACCCTTTAACTAAAATGAAAACATTTGCTAATTTACAACTAGTTGTATGCACTTGAATGCATTTGTGTACATATTAATTAATATGATCCATATATTTATTATTGGTTGTAGGTATGGTATTATATGGTGTCATTATTATTTATTGTGCATTAGTTTGTTTTTTGAAAAAAAAAAGAGTGTTTTTTGAAATTCAATTTTTCTTATTTAAATTTGTTTATTTGTAAGGTAATTGGTTAAGATATTTTTATAAGTTGTTTAGTAATTTCCATTTTTATTAATCATTAATTTTTTATTTTTAGTTTTATTTCCTTTTTATTTTTATTTTTTTAATTTTTATTTCTTTTTTCTTTTTTCTATTATTTCCATTTTCATAAATTATAATTTTTTCTCTATATTTTTAAAATAACTTGTTATTATATTTAAAACATATTATAATAAAATTTAATTATTAAGGATTATGTATTAATAAAAAATAAAGCACATATATAAGTGTATATGTGTTAATATAAACAATATTAATTCATCATATTTCTTAATTTTCACTCATGAAATTCAACAATATAGTATTTTATTAGTTGTTTTATTTTTGTGATGAATTTTTTGTGTCTTTGTGTTTTTTAGTTTAATTAAAATATATTGAAGCTAAATGCCATATATTAACTACTATGTAACCCTTGTTATTTTAGTATGAAAAATTAGTGTAAAAATTCACTCTCCCTACTTATCTATAATAATTATTCATTTACAATATTACTAAATTATTTAAATAGAAATTGCACCACATGTTGCAAATGAAACGGCGTAAGGTTCTGGTATAGGAAAGAATAGCATATAAGAAAGGAGAGGTAGTAGGAACTTTCTTGGCTCCAACTATGGAGAATTATTTTTACTAGACCTCAAATCAAAATATCCATATTGGGTAAATGATGTGGAACAACTTCTCTCTTATTAATTGCATGTAAGATGTGTTTATCAATAATGGATGAGACATCTTGGCCAAAGTACTCAAGACTTCTATATGACCAAATCTGCATATTTTCATGTTTATTTTTTTCTGCATGAAGGATGCACTTGGTATTTATGACCAAGTTGGGTAGACTTCACCCTTCCATGAAATTATTTTATTCTATCGCATTCACAATGTTGAATTCCTCTGATACTACTCCTAGAACTCTACTCTGCTCTACACCTAGAATTATTTAATGGAATAAAAACTTATCAACATTAATGGAATAAAAACTTATCAATATGAAAATTTGTAATTCATAATAGACTACTAAAAATCTTAAGTATGGTAAGTCCACCTTCACATGTCATTTGAACATACATTTATCTTAATCGTCAATTTTATGGATAAGAGACTTTTGGGCCCTTTTTAACCCTTCGAGATGATTAATTAATGGTAGTTCACATCATTTATATTAATAAATTATTTACAGTAATATTTCCATAATTCCTCTTTGAACGACCAATATTCAACTTCTTTGGAACTTTTCATCTCGGTTAGAATAACAAACATCATGAAGACCCAAAAGTAAGAAGAAAAAATCAACTCATAATGAGGGAATCTAGCGACTTCTTTAAGGATCATAATTCAAGACTTCAGTGCCTTTTAAAGATCATTTATTTTCCCATCAAATAAAAATAAACAATCAATTTTTTTAGCGACAAGAATGGGAACAAATTTTAAATGTAATAAATCCATTCCCTAGTGATAATACATTTTTTTTTGAAATGAAATTATTTTCTCGATCTTTCGAATAATAGATTCCTCCCCCAAGTGACCCTTTAGAGATACTTCTTTTTCAATTGATTGTAATAGGTAAGTGTCTTTTGTCTAGTATTTTCTGAGTCATTGAATTTAAGGGAAGAGTTAAAGAGACTACTAGACAAAAAAGAAAAGACTAACAATCTCTTCTGATTTTCTCATGTGGGCCTTCTTCAATTGATGAGGTAGTAGGAACTTTCTCCTCCAGAATAAGCGGTGGAGAATTATGTTGAGTGAACTACTACTCATGTAACTTTGACTCCTCCTTACAATTGGAATGTTTCTCTTCCATAACTCTATCTTGGGTTATAATTCTAGCTTTCTCTTGTTTATGAATAAATTGTCTCTATATCACTATTGTCTATTTATTTTTTAGTGCTTTCCTCTTTTGTTTTTAATTCTTCTATTTGGTCCTCCATAGCCTTTCTTGAATCAATAATATAATGTAGCTCATATGGATTCCAAAATCTTGAGTAACCTATTTTATGAAGAGTCCTCTTCTAATTCTGCTATTTGGTCCTCCATAGCCTTGTCAACATTGTTTCCTTCTAAAGAATCATACATTCTTGATAAGTATCTATTGTCCTGCTTGAGATAAGCTTCATGAAATTTTCCAAATTCGAATATTTTTCATTGCACTTGTCATGTGTATCAGGGAAAATGGATTTCATACATTCAATGTTATGCATTTTTAGGGCTTGTTGTAAGTTTGGAAGCTTCTCTTCACCATGTCTCCTTTCTTCTGTATCCTTGAATTTGACACAAACAATTGTTACCGACCCCTTTAAAGGTAAATTTAGTGTGATTTAATAAATGAGAATTATGAACATTCATCATTATTTCTCAAGATAAATCATGTCCTCTAAAATAATTTGGAAATTTAAAAAAGATCACATATTTTAAAAAAATTCATTATTAATTTATTTTTTTGTATATTAAGAAATAATACTCATGAATTATAAAACAATTGTAACATAAATAATATACAAGAAAAAAAACAATGTAATTTTGGAATAATAAAATAGTTGTAACAAAAATAATACAGAACAAGAAAAACTATGTATATTTAGATGTATGAAAATTTAGACAAATTTTATTAAGTAAAATTTTAAAATAATAATGGTTATAAATATTTAAAAACAATTTTATTAAATAATTAATTTAGATCCAGAGTTAAGATTGACTTAGGCCATCTTAGTTCCACCTATAAAGAAACTACATTCCACATGAATACCATGGGTCTATACCATGGGTTGTATTTATAGTTTATCCATTTATGAATTTTACAAAAAAAAAAAATATTCATTAAACTAATTTATGTTAAATATAGTTTTATTAAGTTATTAACTTAGTTTTTATTAAAAAAATTGAGACCATTTCAAGGTAAATTTAGTGTTATTTAAGAAATGAGAATTATGAGCATTCATCATTATTGCTCAAGATAAATCATGTCCTCTAAATAATTTGGAAATTTAAAAAATATCACATATTTTAAAAATTTTCATTATTAATTTAATTTTATATATATTAAGAAATAATACTTATGAATTATTAAAAAGTTGTAACATAAATAATATATAACAAAAAAAGCCATATGTTTTTGGAATAATAAAATAGTTGTAAAAAAAATAATACATAACAAGAAAAACTATGTATATTTGGATGTATGAAAATTTAGATACATTTTATGAAATAAAATTTTAAAAGAATATTGGTTATAAACATTTAAAAATATTTTTATTAAATAATTAGTTTAGATCCTGATTAAGATTTATTTAGGCCATCTTAGTCCCCCTATAAAGAAACTACATTCCAAATGAATACCATGGATCAATACCATAGGTTGTATTTATAGTTTATCATTTTATGTATTTAAAAAAAAAATATTCATTAAACTAGTTTATGTTAAATCTAGTTTTATTAAGTTATTAATTTAAATTTTATTAAAAAATTGCGGTTAAAATCTAACAATTTTTTAATAACAACATTTTAACTTAAAAATCACCAAAACCTAAATTCAATCTAATTTATTAAAAAGAAAAAAACTAACATTATAAAAAACATATACTAGCAATTGCACCTAATGTTGCAAAGGAAACGCCGTAAGGAAGATGGTAGAATGAGAGTAGTTGTAATTGTTTTGATATATTATATGTTATTGGAGATATGTATAGAGAATGTATATTGTTTGAAATAGACATTGCATTTTGATAGTTGAAAAGAAAGTTATATTATAATGTCATTGGAGATATGTATATAGAATGTATAATGTTTGAATGTAATATGAACACCTTCATGAAAGAAATATGAAATTGTTCAATATGCTGAAATGAAGAACATAAAATGTTTCAATATTGAATGAGATAGTAATGTTTGTTTGCATAAGAAAATAACATACTCCACACACTGAATATAGAAGTAAATAATAACAACTTAAGTGATAGCGTGCCAGGCATATACACCATGTGCCTCAAAACTGTTTAGAAAACAGATTTCAATCTTATAAACACATTGCCCTGCCTTAATTTTCTCCTTTGCTAGCTCAGAGATTACATGAGCATAGCTATGCAATACATTTCGATCTTCTAAACAAATCTCCAATATATTTTTAATTCCATTGAACATAATATCGAGATAATATGAATATATGAATGATATGTAAAATAAGTTTAATGGAAATGGAAATTTAGACAGAGGCACTGGACTCTGGCTCTCTGCAGTTTCAGCTATGGCAAAACTTGCTACTTTCCATGCAAAAATGGATTGTCTTGTATACTCCACACATTGAATATAGAAGTAAATAAAAACAACTTAAGTGATAGCGTCCCAGGCATATACACCATGTGCCTCAAAACTGTTTAGAAAACAGAGTTTTCACCCCAGGTAGAAGGAAGCCAAAAACTTATCTTGATGAAGTAGTCTTGCTTTAATTACTAATAGGTCGTGGTTGGGTTCTAGTATTTGAACTTGCTGCTTCAGCATTTGATTGTTTTTATGTTTGAGTTTCAAAGTGATTGGGATTTCCATTATGGATGTACTCTAGGTCCTTTTCACAAATCACATTCAAAATGTTGACGAAAGTTTTTCGTTAAAATTTCATGTTACTTTCAAATCAATCTGTATTTGAATTGCTCTGTGATAAATCACTCGATAGGCTGATTTCTATATTTAAAATTTAAATATATGGATTTGCTGATATAATTACTATTGTTTCGTGATCTCCGTGGTTGGGTTCCAGTATTTGAACTTGCTGCTTCAACATTTGATTGTTTTTATGTTTGAGTTTCAAAGTGATTGGGATTTCCATTATGGATGTACTCTAGGTCCTTTTCACAAATCACATTCAAAATGTTGGATGGAAATTCATTAGTTTCTTTTGGAAAAATTTCATGTTACTTTCAAATCAATCTGTATTTGAATTGCTCTGTGATAAATCACTCGATAGGCTGATTTCTATATTTAAAATTTAAATATATGGATTTGCTGATATAATTACTATTGTTTCGTGATCTCTTCAACTATTTGGAAATAGGGTGCAGATCTGGATGCAACAATTCATGAGCATTCCAAGGGCAGTGAAGCAGAGTCAAACAGACAAAATGATCTTCCAAATGAAACTGCAGGCTTAACATGGTCAGCGGGTGAGTCTCAGTTGATTGAAGACTCTCAGGAGCCGATAAATCACTCTCTTGCTTGCAATGAGATACTTGAAAACAGATCTTGTGAGGCAAATACTGAAGAACGGAACTGCATGCTCCCCAGCCTGACTGAATGTCGTCGCGTTAAAAGGAATAAACTTGAAAAAGAACTGCATCAAGTTGCCCCTCCTGAGCTAGAAAACATTGACCTTGATACCCCACCTGATGTGCTTATTACTGTAAGTTGATATAGTTAATACTTGCTGCATCTGTACATAACTTTTAGTCCATTTTTTCTGATATTTTCCCTATATTCGGCTGTCTTGTAGGATTCACAGATAAGTAGTTCACAAGAAAGCATCTGGCATCTGTCATGGCTAAACAAAGATATGGACTGGGCATCTAGCTTGTCTGGTAAGAACTTGGGTGATAGCCAATGAAAGAGACAATGACCTATTCATCCAGGTTAGTCTAAAATTCTGGTATAGAACTCTTATCCAGATTGCTTATTCACTAAAACAAACAGTGTTGTATCTAATAATTTGCATATTTGTACAGGTTATGTTCAGAAACCACTTTTTTTTGGAAAGGAATCAGATAGCTAGTCCAATAAATCTTCTGTTTCAGTTTATAGTACAGCATTGGGATAAAATCGGCAAGGGTCCAGACTCCAGAAAACCAAAAAATCGTAAAAATTGAGAATCAGAAAACCTCAACAAAATTAAGATACCACCAAAATATCGGTAAAAATCAGAAAACATTGGCTAGGCCAAAAAAAAATTGTGATTTGCTAATTTTTTTTTGATAAGATCGGGATGTTAGCAACACTTTATACTTGGAATCAATTAATTGGTTAAGATTTTTGCCACCTTCAGAAGCACTTAGTATCATATTTTTTTTATACTCATTTATGTATTATATCAGCAATGTTTATGGAAAGACAGGAAAAATGACTGGTTTAATAAATATACCAATATGCCCAGGAGGACACTATTACCATAGTCAACTTGGCAAAACCCCAAAGTGGGGTCCCGGGTCAGTGAACTAGTCTGGTGAATTGGGGCGTCTTATTAGTGTTGGGGTTTTTCTTTGGGTTCTCTCATCTGCACGTTGGAACTTGGAAATGATTAGATGATATCTGTCTCCTGCGTCCCAACTCCCCTCTGTTGGATTTATTTTTGCCTGCCATATATTGCTCAGTAACTGTTTTGTCGGGCATGTCTGAAAGACACGGTCGTAGTAGTAGTGATGATCTGCCCAGAGCTTGCATTTTGTCGAATCCACGTTGTCAGCATCTAGTCATATGGGGTAGAATTATCTTGAAATTTTCATTTTCTATTGGAACAATGGATTACACTCCAGAAAGATCATGTATGGATTGCTTACATTATGTAACTCAATTGATTTTATGTTAATAGAATGCCATGGTGACTTTTTCTAAAGAATTGTGGCTTTTCATGTTAAAGTATAATACAAAAGATTAGTTGTTTGGTTGCATAATTAATTACCGCTGAATTCCAATGATCAATACCAAAATATGGCTGAGGTGCATCCATACAAAGCAGGCAAATGATTACTCGTCTTTGCAAGCAGTTCTCTAGAACAATTACTCCACATCAGTTAGATTTCTACATAAAATGGAAGTGATAAATTCTCAAGTTTCATTGAGCATCTCATAATGGCTTCTGTTTGTGTTGTATTCAACTCGGAAATAAAATCCTTTACAAATAGTCCAAATTTGCGAACAACATAAATAAAGTAATGAAAGGAAATAAAAATGAAACTATGATGGTGAGAACACCACCTCAAATCTCCCCTAGGTTGAACTTCACCGGTGTGAAATTTATCGAACTGGTATGTATATTTTCCAGTATTATTTGATTTTGCTTTCCATATTTCTGTACAAACCTGAGATTATAGGGAAGGATCATTGTTTTCAATGGCAGAAAAGGATGCTTCTCGCACTTGAGAGTTCTACGAATTTTTCGTCCTGTGGGACGCCTCAGCGAATAACCCACATAAATCTTTACACCATTACTGGAAAGGTTCCAAGATTAAGAAAATAAAATACGCATATGCAGGGCTTTCAATTTGACCTCACATGAAACACGCTGTCAATAACGTACTACAGAAAACCAGATTCAAAAGACTATAACTGTCGGGAGTGTGCCTAACTGATCAAAGTCTTTACACGTGAGTAAAATAAGTCCAGTTCTCTCCAATAGTTCTTGTTTTCATTCACTAAAAGGGATTGTTTTCTTGTTAAGATAGGTGATTTCCTTCTTAACAAATGAAACCAGGTTATAAGTTCAAGGACAACGTATAGGGTGTAGTGGGTCTCAACAACCCCCATGATACCTTGTAGTATTGTGTGAGCGTTGTGGTCACGGTAGGTTTCTTTTACATAACAAACAAACATCTATGAAAAATCCTGCCTTCACTAGGGACGAGTGATATATGGCCTGTAGGCAACAAAATTGAAGTGATTTGCTATAGCAATCGAATTATTCGATGTCGTGAATTTGGCGTTGATATGCATATATTTCACTAAGTTGTAATGACATTTTCAAATGGCCCATATTATAATAGAGGTTTTAAGTGGAGAGTTTTGATATGGTCTTGGTCCTCCTCAGCTGAAAGATAATTGTGGCTCAACTCATTCCCAATTACACACTCTGCAAACAATCCAAACTGGAGATATCACAAAAGCAGTAAGTCCCCCAACCCCAATTTGAAAGGTCCTTATTTTATTTGAGAATGGGAGTATTGTACAATGTATAATGGATAATAATATGGCTGAGGTGCATCCATACAAAGCAGGAAAATGATTACTCGTCTTTGCAAGCAGTTCTCTAGAACAATTACTCCACATCAGTTAGATTTCTACATAAAATGGAAGTGATAAATTCTCAAGTTTCATTGAGCATCTCATAATGGCCTCTGTTTGTGTTGTATTCAACTCGGAAATAAAATCCTTTACAAATAGTCCGAATTTGCGAACAACATAAATAAAGTAATGAAAGGAAATAAAAATGAAACTACCCAAGGTTCCAAGATTAAGAAAATAAAATACGCATATGCAGGGCTTTCAATTTGACCTCACATGAAACACGCTGTCAATAACGTACTACAGAAAACCAGATTCAAAAGACTATAACTGTCGGGAGTGTGCCTAACTGATCAAAGTCTATACACGTGAGTAAAATAAGTCCAGTTCTCTCCAAAAGTTCTTGTTTTCATTCACTAAAAGGGATTGTTTTCTTGTTAAGATAGGTGATTTCCTTCTTAACAAATGAAACCAGGTTATAAGTTCAAGGACAACGTATAATAGCCCAGTAAAGGCTAACAATAACTATATGACCAAAATCCAAACCAGAACTGAACACCTAATATTTAAGGAAGCTGTCATACCATCATAAGCACAAATATAACAAAGTCCTAAGCTGGTGAGGTTGTCATTTCCATTGACAACAACAGATACAGAGACAGAGTATCTTATGAAGCTGATAGGTGATGCCCACTTCAAAATGCTGATTACCTAAGAATTTCTTGGTGGCAATAAAAACAGTGGGATGGTGCCACTAAAGCCGGATGATTACTTGGTAGTCCTGAACTGATGGAACATTTTAAAGCAAGTGGAAAATCAGAACAAACGACTTCTTCACCTCCTTCTAGTGACAATGACAATGGTGAATTGGATGTAGAGACGCTGAAGTCAATTGTAGGAACTGTTGTTTTAAGCCTTTATGCGGCTGAAGATGAACCACAGTAAATTTAATTTTAACCTAGGTATTAAGTGGAGAGTTTTGATATGGTCTTGGTCCTCCTCAGCTGAAAGAGAATTGTGGCTCAACTCATTCCCAATTACACACTCTGCAAACAATCCAAACTGGAGATATCACAAAAGCAGTAAGTCCCCCAACCCCAATTTGAAAGGTCCTTATTTTATTTGAGAATGGGAGTATTGTACAATGTATAAAGGATAATAATATAGTTAGATTAATAGTAAAAGATTAGAATGAGTTAAATCATTTAAATCAATTGCCTTGAGCCAAATCCTCTGAACATATATTCAAACAGAAATCTCCTGACAGCTGCAACTTATGACATGAGCTCATCACTGAACACCTAATATTTAAGGAATCCATCATACCATCATAAGCACAAATATAACAAAGTCCTAAGCTGGTGAGGTTGTCATTTCCATTGACAACAACAGATACAGAGACAGAGTATCTTATGAAGTTGATAGGTGATGCCCACTTCAAAATGCTGATTACCTAAGAATTTCTTGGTGGCAATAAAAACAGTGGGATGGTGCCACTAAAGCTGGATGATTACTTGGTAGTCTTGAACTGATGGAACATTTTAAAGCAAGTGGAAAATCAGAACAAACGACTTCGTCACCTCCTTCTAGTGACAATGACAATGGTGAATTGGATGTAGAGACGCTGAAGTCAATTGTAGGAACTGTTGTTTTAAGCCTTTATGCGGCTGAAGATGAACCACAGTAAATTTAATTTTAACCTAGGTATTAAGTGGAGAGTTTTGATATGGTCTTTAGAAATAGTCCGAATTTGCGAACAACATAAATAAAGTAATGAAAGGAAATAAAAATGAAACTATGATGGTGAGAACACCACCTCAAATCTCCCCTAGGTTGAACTTCACTGGTGTGAAATTTATCGAACTGGTATGTATATTTTCCAGTATTATTTGATTTTGCTTTCCATGTTTCTGTACAAACCTGAGATTATAGGGAAGGATCATTGTTTTCAATGGCAGAAAAGGATGCTTCTCGCACTTGAGAGTTCTACGAGTTTTTCGTCCTGTGGGACGCCTCAGCAAATAACCCACATAAATCTTTACACCATTACTGGAAAGGTTCCAAGATTAAGAAAATAAAATACGCATATGCAGGGCTTTGAAGTTGACCTCACATGAAACACGCTGTCAATAACGTACTACAGAAAACCAGATTCAAAAGACTATAACTGTCGGGAGTGTGCCTAACAATGACTATATGACCAAAATCCAAACCAGAACTGAACACCTAATATTTAAGGAAGCCGTCATACCATCATAAGCACAAATATAACAAAGTCCTAAGCTGGTGAGGTTGTCATTTCCATTTGTTAAATACACACAGGATTCAGTTTAAAAAGAAACCAAGCTGAATATAAAATTTCCGTAATGTTTAGCAGAGTAGTTGAAAAAGGAAATGCTAGAAAAATTAGGATCACCTACCTTACCCATTGTAGGGCTCCTCGTGAGTCCACCAGTGCCCAATATTAAAAACGAGGATATCTGCATGTTGATTCTCTCACATACAAAAGTTGTTTGTCTCTCAACCTCTCAAGCATCAGAAAGGCATTGAACCTGCACATAACATGCCAATATGGAAAGTCCAAAAACATCTGCAAATAAGCAACAGGTTATTGATTCAACGACAGCAACAGCAAGCTAGAACCACCATGAACAAATAAATCACCTGGAAAGGTCGCAGTCCTGAGGCTGCCATCTCCATCTCTCGTATCCATTCTACCATTTCCTCTGCAGTCGAAATCAATGCTAGTCGAAATCAATGCTAGGATAAGGGCATGACCCATGAGGATATAAAACATAAGGTTCATCATATATCCATCTCCCCTTGAACAAATCACAGTGGCGTTGCATTCCTACTGAAGGAGACAAAGGTTCTGCCATGGAAATTTTTCCGCCCTTGCCTCCCATGGGCGCGTCATTAGCACTCTTGTTGCCTGTCCCCAGATTAGACCCACTGACGTCTTGATGCGGCACAGTTTCTGTAACGTTCTTGGCAATGTATTCCGCTGGGCCAGTGCTCTCTGATTTTCCCGCTGTTCTTAACCAGTTTCTCGTTTTAATAACAAAATATTCAGTAAAGGCAAAAAAAAAAAGGACCGAACAGAAATTTTGATGAGGATCCAAGAACAAACCTGAGGCACATCCAGAGCTTTGGTTGCCGAGGGCCGGGTATGTCCACATATTCCAGTGCGCTCGCTGTTTTCTACATCTCCAAACCTCAATATGTATATGTTTATGGTGTGACTGACTCTACTGCAAACAATTACTCCTGAAGATTATGGAATTCCTAATAAAACTGGAAGCAATCGTGATTTCCATTTTCTTTGCATCGATAACGTCCGCCCAATTCAGAGCGAGGGTTTGCAAAGCGCTCTCGGCTTTTTTTTTTGGGTAAAATCGAACTCTGTTTTGTGGGAGCGGCCATGGATAACGATGACTCGAAATTTCTGAAGGTACGCTGCAAGCCAAGCCAGAGCCAGGGTGATGACTACGGAAAGTCACCACTGCTTGGCAACTGCTCCAATTCAAATCCATGGCTGATGATGATTCAATCGTCTAACAAAAGATCAAAGGGCTCATAATATGACATGAGGACACTCAGCAAAGTTGTTTTCAAATAAATACGCCTTACGGCGTAATAAAAATATTTACTTGATCTAATGACCTAAAAAATTTCAATTGTCTACCATTTAATTCAATGGCTCAAAACACCTTCCAATATAATAAAGGAAATTTAATTATTTAATTATTCATTTAATTAATTTTTGAAAATTACAATTTTATTAAATTATTTTAATTAAAAAATTATAAATATTTAATTAATTTGTAGAGCTTATAATCAATATAATACTATTAATCCAAAATCATCGTTATTACAATAATATATTTATTATTAACATTTTAAAATATATTAATTTTTCAAGTGATAGTTTATATATATATAGATATCAACTTGCATTTGCAAAGTATTCAACCATTTTTGTTTTTATACACCATCACAGAGAACAGAAAATTTGTATTTGTCATTTTGCTTTTTTTTTGGGTTCATGCTAAATTTTTTAACTGTAATGTTGGAAATTTAGTTCAAATAAAATAAAATAGGCAGATTTTATTTAGTATTTAAAATAGAGGACTTTGTCAAGTGTTACGGCTTAGGATTAAATTTTATTGGGTGTATGTGTTTTGCTAAAGAAATTAGTTAGTAGGGTTGGTGTAGCTTATGATGGATGTTATAGCTAGATAATTTTGATAAATTAAATTCTGATTAAAAGTCCCAAAACAAGAAAAAATTAATTATTAATATTTTATAATTTTAAAATTTAAATATATATATATATATATATCAATCAATAAATTTTAGTTACATAATTATTTTTTAATATATAAAAAAATTCAATAAAAAATTTTAGAGTATTTGATTTCTGTAAAACTTAAATTGCCAAATTCCAAAAATTTAAAAACATTTGAAAGTCACACTACGGACTAATACCTAAACCAACTTAAATGAATTAAAAATCTAAATGTAACGACTCTTTAGAAAATAAATTTTTATTTCCGGATGGAAAATGCAAAATATATATTATTTGCGAGAGGTACAGTCGCGTCCGATACACGAAATCAGTCCGGTCCAAATTTAGTTTAAAAAATCTATAATAAAATATAGCCGTTGATGGGCTAAAGATGAAGTATTTTTTAACCTAGATGTTGGGGCGATTATATGTAGAATGCAAAGATCGGTAAAAGCTGTTCATCCATGTTGGAATTTAATTTCCAACTGCCCAGATAAAGCAGTACAGCAAAATCAATTGGAAGTGACAGTAAAGACGGCGAAGTTAAGTTTGATGGGAATTTTTGATAGCCGCGAGTTAAATGTTGGAGCTTCGGGAGAGCTGCATTCTATCTGTAGCAACAACCAATTAAAATCCCCACCGAACACAGTTAATGCAGAATGGAGGCAGCAATACATTGAACAGGTTTGAGGCGGTCAATTGAAAGTAGAGATGAAGAGGCAATACAATTCCGCGGGGGTCTGACAAGTTGGGGAAGCAGAGTTGTGTACCCCTCGGAACTGCTGATGTAAGCAGGGGCCCACACATATTATGCATTGACAAAGTTTTGGGTTTAATATTATTTTCCCATCGTATGTTTAATGTTTTGTTTTATGACATAGCAATTTCATTTTAGTTTTAACCGAGAGTTAAAAGTTTATTACAGCGGTAAAGTTTATTTTGGTAAAATATATATTATAAATATATGATATTTATAATATATATATATTATGTAATGTGATATATTTTTGTAATGTGCCATGAGTACAAGAGGGGCAGAGTTGAAATTTATTTTAACACAGGACAGTGAATGAGAAGTACAGCAGTGCGGGAAACAAAAACACATGGCAATGATATTTGTGTGTGACACAGAGATGTTTTTTTTGGAATAGACAGAGAGACAGTGAATGAAAAAAAATATACAGCAGTGTGAGATTTTTTTTGTATACACAGCAGTGAATGTTTTAGTGAGACAGAGTATGTTATTCTGGCACTGTGCTTAGAAGCAGTCCAGCAGTTGTAATCCCTCTGTGTTGAGGAAGAGTTTGTATCAGTTTTTGAAGAAATAGAAATCTGTTTCAAGTGTGGAAACTCTGTCACTGTGAATGCAATTTTAATATTTTCTCTGTGTTTAGAGGGAAGTTTTATTCTCTACTGTTTGTTCTGGAATTTTCAGAAATTCCAACATGGTATCGGAGCTAGTTTAGGCTCTTTGAAGGTTTCAAAGAAGCTGAAGAAGAAGACTTGTTGCAGTGATTTCTCCAGCAGTGTGAAAAACTCATCAGAGGTCAAAGTTCACGTATTTTTCAAAGAAAACAAAGTTGTTTTTGTTTAATAGAGTTTGTTCTTTTAGAGAAGGAAAGATAATTTGTTTAAGTTCAGTTTAATAGCAATGGCTAGACCAAGTACAGGAATGAGTCTTGGAAATGTGCAACTTCCACAATTTAATGGAAATAATTATGATTACTGGGCCATTACCATGAGAGCCCTGTTTGTATCACAAGATTTATGGGAACTTGTAGAAGATGGTTTTATAGAACCAGCTGATGAGCAGGCCTTTAATGCCTTAAGTCAAGCAGAGAAGGATTTATTGAAGAACAATAGGAAGGAGGATGCTAAAGCCCTCTTCTATTTGTATCAGACAGTAAATGAGAGTGTGTTTCCAAGGATAACAGCAGCTAAGAGATCCAAGGAGGCATGGGAAACTCTCAAAGTAGCCTATCAAGGTATGGAGAAAGTTAAGACAACAAAACTTCAGTTGCTGAGAAGGGATTTTGAAACTCTTTTCATGAAAGAGTCAGACAGTGTTGATACATTTTTTACACATGTGATTGGGATTGTAAATCAGATAAGATCCCATGGAGAAACTCTTGAAGAAAGAATGATTGTGGAGAAACTTTTGACATGTTTACCCTCAAAATTTGACGTAATTGTTACCACCATAGAAGAGACCAAAGATCTCTCACAGTTCACAGTGGATGAACTTCATGCCTCACTAATAACCCATGAACAGAGATTGAGCAGAGATGAAACCTCATCTCTTGAACATGCCTTCAAGACCCAGATGCCTTCAGGAAGAGGAAGAGGTCAAGGAAAAGGACGAGGAAGATGAAGAAGTCAGAACATAGGTGGAAGGAACAGCCCTTCACATTCACATGGAAGGAGCAACAATGAAAATCAGAGTCATGGCCAATGCAACAACCAGCAAGGTGGACATCAACACCAACATGCTCATGGACAAAGGTATGACAAATCCAATGTCCAATGTTATTATTGCAAAAAATATGGGCACTATGCCAATGAATGTAGAAAGAAGAAAAATGACATGAAAAATAAGCAGAATGCTAATGTAGCAAAAGAAGAAAAGAACCCAAGTAATGTGATGCTAGTATGTAATGTAGCATAAGATAAAGAAGATGATGTTTGGTTCTTAGATTCAGGTTGTAGTAATCACATGAATGGAAATAAAGCAATGTTTGCTAATCTAGATGAAGAAGTAAAATCTGAAGTAACCACAGGGACAGATACTAAAATATCTGTAAAAGGAAAAGCCAGAGTAAGTATTAGAGTAAGAAATGGTGAGCAGAAATTTGTCCCTGATGTGTATTACGTTCCAGGTCTGAAATGAAATCTTTTGAGCATAGGGCAGCTCATAAACAAACGTTACAATGTAATATTTAAGGATGATGTGTGCACAATAAAATATATTCCTCCAAGCAAGAAAATTATTGCTGAAATTCAAATGACCAGCAATAGAATATTTCCACTCAAGCTCAACACTGACTTGAAGGGAAAAGGAAAGAGTATAGCAGCCGTAACACAAGAAGCCTTTCAGAAGGAAGAGAAAGATGTGAATTTCTTATGGCACCTGAGATTTGGACATCTCAATTTCGGAGGGTTAAATTTGTTTCACAGAAAAGGAATGGTAAGAGGTTTACCATTGATTGAGAAGCCTGACAGCCTATGTGAAGGCTGCATTCTGGGAAAGCAACACAGAGAAAATTTTCCGTCAGGGAAAAGCATAAGTGCGAAAGCACCCTTAGAGATCATTCACTCAGATTTATGTGGGCCGATGCAAACAACATCAGTTTTAGGCAGCAATTACATGCTGACCTTCATAGATGATTTCACAAGAAAAGTGTGGGTTTATTTTCTAAAATATAAGAGTGAAGTTTTTCAAAAAAATTTCCACTTTAAAGCTCTTGTAGAAAAACAGAGTGGACTGCACATTAAAGTCCTCAGAACCGATAGAGGAGGAGAATACATATCAAAGGAATTTCTGCGTTTTTGCAGAGAGAATAGCATACACAAACAATTTACCACAAGGTACACACCACAACAGAATGGAGTTGCTGAAAGGAAGAATCGAACCATAATGGAGATGGTGAGAAGCATGTTGAAGGCAAAACACTTGCCGAATGAGTATTGGGCAGAAGCAGCAAACTGTGCTGTGTATATTTTAAATAGATGCCCCACAAAAGCAGTGATAAACAAAGTTCCAAAAGAAGCGTGGAGTGGAATAAAATAGGGAGCCACCCACATGAGAGTTTTTGGATGTGTGGCATATGCACACATTCCTGACAAGTTGAGAAAGAAGTTGGATAGTAAGGGGGAGAAGTGCATTTTCCTTGGATATTGTGAAGATTCCAAAGGATACAGGTTGTATAACCCATCCACAAAGAAGTTTTTAATAAGCAGAGATGTGCAATTTATTGAAGAGGAAGCATGGGATGGAAGCATTGAGAAAACAGTCAATGTTAAAAGCTATTTATCTCATGATGAAGATGAAGAAGATGTGGTTGAGATTAACAACCCATTCGTAGCACAACCTCCACCAACATAGGGACAACAAGGAACGCCTCAAGCGGCAGCAAGAACACCCTTGAGAAGAAGCGGGAGTGCATCACCAAGCACACCACATGGAGCAGAATTAAGTGCTTCATCAAGCACGGCTACACCAAGTGAAAGAGGAACAAAGTTCAGAAGTCTTAGAGAAATTTATGAGGAGGGAGAAGCAAATGAAGGTATGAATTCCCTATTTGCTTTGTATTGTCAATTTGATGATCCTATTCATTTTGAAGATGCTATTAAAGATAGAAAATGGATAGAAGCTATGGATGAAGAAATAAATGCCATAGAGAAGAACAAAACATGGGAGTTGGTTGTTCTCCCAGAAGGTAAAGAAGCCATTGGTGTTAAATGGGTCTATAAGACCAAAAGAAATGCTGAAGGAAAAATAGAAAGACACAAGGCCAGACTTGTTGTCAAGGGATATAAGCAGAAACATGGCATAGATTATGAAGAAACTTTTGCACCGGTTGCAAGAATGGAGACAGTAAGAGCAGTGATGTCCATAGCAGCACAAAACAAATGGAAAGTATACCATATGGATTTAAAATCTGCATTTTTAAATGGAGTTTTAATGGAAGAAGTATATGTGGAACAACCTTTGGGATATGAGAAGAAAGGCCAAGAGCACAAAGTTTGCAGATTGAAGAAAGCTCTTTATGGGCTGAAGCAAGCACCAAGAGCATGGTACAGTAGGATAGATTCCTATTTACTGGAAAATGGATTTGAAAAGTGTGAGGGAGAACCCACCCTCTACATCAAAGAAAAAGATGGTAAATTGTTGATTGTGGTTTTATATGTTGATGATTTAATTTTTACAGGTAATGATGATTACCTTACTGAAAATTTTAAAACAGTCATGAAAGATGAATTTGAAATATCTGACATGGGTTTGTTGAGATACTTCTTAGGAATAGAAGTAGAAAAAAATGAAAAAGGAATTTTTATTTCTCAAGCAAAGTATGTGAATCAAGTTTTAGAAAGATTTAATATGCAGGAGTGCAAAGCTGCAATTACTCCCACAGTAATGGGATTGAAGTTGAGTAGAGATGACAGCAGCAAGGATTTTGATCCAAGTTTATATAAAAGCATAGTTGGCAGCCTCATGTATTTGACTGCAACTAGGCCGGATATTATGCATGTTGTTAGTTTAATTTCCATATTTATGGAGAAGCCAAAAGAAGCGCATTGGCAGGCAGCAAAAAAAATTCTGAGGTATGTTAAAGGTACAAAAGGATTTGGTATTTTATATACAACTTCAGAAAATTCAGAATTAGTTGGATACACTGACAGTGATTGAGCTGGAAGTGTAGATGATCGGAAGAGCACTTCCGGTTATGTTTTTCACATGGGTTCAGGAGCCATTTCATGGGCTTCTAAGAAACAGCCGGTTGTAGCATTAGCTACAGCAGAGGCAGAATATGTGGCAGCTACAGCAGCAGCGTGTCAAGCAGTTTGGATGAGAAGGATGTTGAGATGTTTAAGCCAAGAACAGGTAAAGGGAACAATGATTTACTGTGATAATAGCTCAGCTATTGCATTGTCAAAGAATTCAGTTTTTCACAAGAGAACAAAACACATAGATACAAAGTTTCACTATATCAGAGAATTGGTGAACAATGGAGAAATTGTTTTGCAACATTGCAGAATAGAGGATCAATTAGCTAATATCCTCACAAAACCATTAGCACATAACAGTTTTGAAAAATTCAGGAAATGTCTGGGTATGCAGGGAAACCCAGCAGTTGAAATTAAGGGAGAGTGTTGGAATTTAATTTCCAACTGCCCAGATAAAGCAGTACAGCAAAAATCAATTGGAAGTGACAGTAAAGGCGGCGAAGTTAAGTTTGATGGGAATTTTTGACAGCCGCGAGTTAAATGTTCGAGCTTCGGGAGAGCTGCATTCTATCTGCAGCAACAACCAATTAAAATCCCCACTGAACACAGTTAATGCAGAATGGAGGCAACAGTACGTTGAACAGGTTTGAGGCGGTCAATTGAAAGCAGAGATGAAGCGGCAATACAATTCTGCGGGGGTCTGGAAAGTTGGGCAAACAGAGTTGTGTACCCCCTCGGAACTGCTGATGTAAGCAGGGGCCCACACATATTATGTGTTGACAAAGTTTTGGGTTTAATATTATTTTCCCATCGTATGTTTAATGTTTTGTTTTATGACATAGCAATTTCATTTTAGTTTTAACCGAGAGTTAAAAGTTTATTACAGCGGTAAAGTTTATTTTGGTAAAATATATATTATAAATATATGATATTTATAATATATATATATTATGTAATGTGATATATTTTGGTAATGTGTCGTGAGTACAAGAGGGACAGAGTTGAAATTTATTTTAACACAGGACAGTGAATGAGAAGTACAGCAGTGCAGGAAACAAAAACACACGGAAATGATATTTGTGTGTGACAGAGAGATGTGTTTTTTGGAATAGACAGAGAGACAGTGAATGAAAAAAAATATACAGCAGTGTGAGATTTTTTTTGTATAAACAGTAGTGAATGTTTTAGTGAGACATAGTATGTTATTCTGGCACTGTGCTTAGAAGCAGTCCAGCAGTTGTAATCCCTCTGTGTTGAGGAAGAGTTTGTATCAGTTTTTGAAGAAATAGAAATCTGTTTCAAGTGTGGAAACTCTGTCACTGTGAATGCAATTTTAATATTTTCTCTGTGTTTAGAGGGGAGTTTTATTCTCTACTGTTTGTTCTGGAATTTTCAGAAATTCCAACAATCCAGAATCCCCGCTCTCATTGAGGTATCACAGCTTTTTGGTATTGGTAAGATGCATGCCCATTTAATGATATTAGAATCGTCTCCATCAATTTATCATTCCATGCATTATAGTTGCAGTATAGCTTAAACTTTTCAATCTAAAACAGAATTTCATCGTTACGCAGGGCAGGCAGTAGCGCTTGCGTTTAAGTTGCAATTCAAAACAGAGTACTACGGAAAAGGAGAACGAATCAGAATGCCTTCACGATGGAACATTCCCATGGACTCAAGTGAAAGAGACCGTCTGTTGTTGGTTGGTACAATTATGACAGTGATGCTCGGTACAATAGGCGTTGTTTTGTTGGTAATAGCCTTTCTTGATTTGTGGAGATCTGGGCGTGTTAATAAGTTAATGTTGGCTTTAACTGCCTCTTTCATATTCCTTTTTTGCATAATAGTGAGAGCAGTACTGAACTATGTTTATGTCTCTTGACTTCGTCAAGAATTATTGAAGTCCAGTCTATGATATGCAGCCGAATCCGTGCTTCACAATGTTAATTATGACATTAAATGTTTTATTAGACATGTTGTCTATCAGGACTGTCATTGGATATCATGCCGAATGTGAGGATTATCATTGGGTCTACGTGTAAGAGGCTTAGTTTCATATTATTAATCTTTTTTCTTTATGCCAATGCGAAAAATATTTCATCCGATTCATTTACCATGGAAAACTCAAACAATTAAGAACCCTTTTGTCTACACTGAAATTTTCATGTCCTTAAGAATCTTTAGCACAGTTTGCATGTGTAATACCCTAAAAATTTCCATATAATTGGCAAGATATGGAAACTTGCTAGGGTTCCAATAAAAGGTGTCCTGTTATTAGGGAATAGTGAGTTTCGAGGCAGGCTGAGCTATTGTAAGTAATGCAATGAATTCAAAAACATTATTTTCGCCGCGAACGACCAATCGTGTGGTATGTAGGTGAACATATGTAATTTGCAATTTTTGCACAGATAATGGAAAATACTCAATCTATCCCTCTTATACAATAATATAACAAAAGTGTGGCTTGAAATATGGTTACCAAATTGTCCGAATCGAGGCGAAAAATAAGAAAAATCGAGAGTTCGATCTCGAGGAAATTCGATCCAATAGGTTAATGAGTAGTTCATATTTTAATTGAGTTAGAATGCGAAGGGTAACACACAAAATAGAAAATAGATAGCTGGGATAGCATGCAGGTAGAGATCATGGATCGCGTGCAGGTGAAAATGAATTGCATGTTAATTATCAGTTTGGAATATGTTATTTCTATCTTAGCCTCTTTTTTGAATGCCCAGAAGGTCAGTGAAGGAATGAGTTTGAACATGGAAAGTAAAGTCTAAAAAGCCGTGAATGAAAGAATTTGAACATTGAAAGTAAAGTCTAAAAATCAGTGAGTGAAAGGATTTGAACACTTAAAGTGGGCAAATTCTAAATAGGTTTTAAGTTTTAAAATGAAAAGAGGTTTTGGAGAGAAGACTATTTTTTTAGTTTTATATTATTTTTAATTATTATATTATTTTAAATATTAAAAAAATAAATTAATAATTTGTATTATTTATAATTATTAGATTATTTGTTAAAATATTTTTTTGACGTGAAGTTATATATAATAAAGAATAAGATATTAAATATAATAATACTATAATCTTACACAAATTTAAAAAAAAAAAATTATTAAATTATTTAAATACCAAAATAAAATAAAAAATTAAATAGAAAATATTATGTTTATAATTATATGAAAAAATATATTTAACCTCTTGCAATTGAAAATTTTACCACCCAAAATTTTGCTCATTTAAATTTATGTCGATCCACGTTCCAATTCGAACATGCTAGCTATGTATTCTAGTGATGTGAACCCCAGTTTCCATTTGATTCAATTTCGTTAGGGAGGATTATGCATGGGCTTCGGCGGATCATCTTACAATGGGAGAGTCACTTTAGTCGCTCGACCGTATGGGAGAGGACATATTCTATTTTAGAATTGTGGTCAGCCTGGTCATTTAGCTAGAGATTGTAAGAATCCTTGCTTGATATGTGGGTATTGTAATGCTTTTGATCACCCTATTGAGACTATTGGAGAGTTGCAGGGCTCCCTCTCCTAGGTTTGGAAAAGATACAGTGCTTGGAGGCGTGACATCACTGCATGTTGGAGAGGGGGATTTGGAATAAGTGGAAATATCATGTTAGAGAGGGGGATTTGGAATAGGTGGAAATATTTGTTACTAAGAAAACCGAGCAAATCATGCAATTTCTAGAATAATTTACAAACTTGCAATATTAATGACATTTAAGTCTAACATCGAACTTTGGAGGCTTTATACATTGCGGCTTTACAAAATGTCTCTTTCCATATGATGGCTTTCCATGTGGTGTATCTCTTCATTTACTTCCTTCCCATGTATTTCCTTTGGAGGGTTGTTTCCCTTCAACCATTAGTGCCAAGTTAGAACATGAGGTCAATGATTCTTTCACCTTTCTTCTTCCTGCATATTATACCTATCAACTCATGAATATCAAAACCTTGTCTCATGCTGCAAAACGAGTGATGAATAAACAATAATCATATAAAATTCCATTTAAGGCTACAATGACTAGGTTAGTGTTAGATATTGTTTCACATGTATTTCCAATTTCATTTTTATTTTCTTTAACTGCTGGAATGAAATTAGTGATTCTTTAATCTTATTCCATTTAGCGACAATATTTGATTTTCATTCATCGAATCATGAAAACATTTGAGTGATGTCCATGCCTTGTTAAATGCCTTGCAATATCTTTTATGACATGTAATGTTGTCTTTTATGCACACTTATAGTAGTACTTTCGCATTAGTCTCTCAGTTTTCTCAATCTTGAATTGATGCAATTGTAGCTCCTACAATGGCCTAATGATTCACTTCATAAACACTTATTATTTATTATACATTTTGTACTTCCATAGATGTTTTCATTTTAAATTTACAATTCATGTCATTGCATAATTCAACTTGGTTTCTTATTTTAGATATGCTTTTTCTAGATGATTAGTATTATATATATGGTTTTCTTATAGGATTACCAAATCAAAAATTAATAATATCCAAGTGGGTGTACATGATCTCAATGAGGTCGGTGAGGAACACCCATACCTGTGAGATACATCTTAGTACAAAGAATAATGATGTACCCAAAAAAGTAGGTTTGAGAAAAGAATGATGTAGAACATCAATGTGCTGGCATCAATGGGCCAAAACATGATACACTAAAATAAATAGTCCCATATACATGTTACTAGAATGAAATGGCCATGGTTGATATAATTATTTCTGCTAAGATGGGTACATGGAATCAAATTCCCCCACAATGATGAGAGCAGATTACAACTAGAGGATCACTAATACACCAGAAATGGCTCTAAATATATAAATAATCCAAATAAAAGCGGGATCATGTAGTGTGATATGTGAATGCTTAGGGTTAGGCATGAGTGGTACTACATAAATAAAAAACTCCTATTGGCTAGTAACATCTCACACATGGTTGGTGAATGTTGGTAGAGTATACTAGAACATTGGACCATCAAGTGTATGATTCTCACTTTTGCACAGATGAGTTGAATTCAAGAATGTGAAAAAAAACTAATTCAAAGGGCACTAAGGTCTTCATTATTTTATTTGATGCATTTTTCAATGAGGAAAATGTATCCAAGTTACACTACCCTATAGGCCACTCCCTTAGAATAAATGTGTTAATTTCGATTGAGTTGGTACCTCCAAGGCTAAGGAAATAACGATCCTTAATGAAATCACGAGGTGTATAGTATAATGTGATTGATATAGATTAAAACTAATGCATGGAATAGAGTTTTCATTGTGTAGGCTTACAACTTCCCTTGTCTAAGCATAAGATGCAAGGTGGACTTCAAAGTGACTAAAAAAATTACACCCAAAATGCTAAATTACTATGACAAAGGTTTTTCAAAGATAGATTAGTAAATCAACAGGAAATTTTGAGGTCGAGTTCTAAAATATAGGATGGGTATGACACATGAAGTTGTTGGTGCACTATAATAGGACTCACTATAGTTTTAAGAAAACTCTATGGGACATAATGGTGAATCATCTCTTATGCTTTGAAAAAGGGTGAATAATGATGTTTCTATTGACAAAACCAAGTACATGTGGTATAAGGTCGTATCATAGAGTTTGAATAGGTTTATGTTGACATTCCTAGAAATTCACCAACAAAGGGGGTCTCCCCAGTATGAAGTCCCAACTATACCTCACATTTTTTGGAGCAGGATATTTTCTCCAATAATAGGCCCAACCACCAATATTATTATGGATTTTTCTTGGATCTATTTATGAACATATGATATTACAAAAACAATCTTTGAATCAAGAAAGTAAGTTGAAATGTATATTAGGTACTTTCATGGAGAGAAAGAGAGAGAGATCCTTTAGAAGAAAATTAATAGTAATATCCTGAAAGAAAGATAAAATATCATGGAAGAATCATTATTCATCTTGAAAAGTAGTTCACAATATAAAAATGATCATAAAATAAAGTAACAACAAACATTCAACGAGATGCATAGAAAATATAGTGAAATAGTTCATTTTCATTAGCATGTGTGAACATAAACATACACAGCAAAAAATGAAAGAATAGTCTTACTACCATTCATGACATATGCATGAAAGTGCGTCGACTATGAGTGCTTCATATATTAAGTGAAACTCACAACATACACAATTATGACAATGTAACACTAGCTCCAATAGTGGAATATAAAGTCACCACTTTCTTCTCCAAAGAATGATCTTCTTTGTTATGCCTAGCTAGATAAGCCAAGGTTGATGTACTTTGTTTGAGCTATAAGGATGTATTTAGAACAAATTAGGTGAATCTCCACCTCCCTTTTGACTCTTGAACTTATTTTCTTGAGCTCCCATGTTACTTTTTGAATTCCTATGTGATCTTTGAGCTTCCACATGAATTTAGAACTTTATAGTGACTTTTCACATTCCATCTGGGACCCTTGGGCTTCCACACATTTCAAATTTTCTCATTTTTTGAACTTACATAATTAAATTCCATGAATGATGTGGCCAAAAGACATGGGAAAAATAACACTCTTCCATTCACACTTTGTATGACGACAATTTGGAGTCTATGACAGGAGACCTAATGGAAATATATTGATGTGAGGTCTCTTTCTCTGCTGCATTTCCTTTAACTCTTGATGACTGATCTAATATGTGATTCATATTCACCATCAAAAGGGTATGATGCCTTTTATAAATTCTATGTCATCATGATTTTCCATCTCCGCATCGTGGTCTAAGGCCTCTTTACTCCTGCATGGTAGCATCTTTGTGAATTATCTCTACAAGTGTTATTGTACCTTATCCTATTGGTTCATCGATCATCATATTGTCATCATGGAATGATAACACCTAAAAATGTAGTTCACTCAAATAAGAAAACATATGTCCCAAAATCACATATTGTGCCTTTTTTTTCTCATGTGAGATTGATTATGCTGACATAATACACAATAATTGAAGGAGAATACTAGGAATTCTTAGTACAAATAATATGGAGGCAAGGAGTGAGGTTATAGAAACTATTATTGTGAAATACATAATGGAAAGAGTGAGGAAATGGGTGTATTGCACATTGGTCAAGTCGAGAGGAAAATAAGAGTAGACTTAGGCATTATACCTACACAATGCATAATGATTCAGGGAAGCTAGGGACTAGTCAGTTGATAAATGATGATATTGAGGGAAGACATGAATATTGATTGAATGTGCATAGTACACAATGAAGGTAATATTAGTCAAGGAATTGCACATTGGGAAAGTTCAAGAGATAAGAATGACATGCTTGGGCATCGTGATTACGTAGTGTGTGGTTGATGCAGGAAAATGCTTAAGGATTGCATAGTTGAGCATGGGAAGGCCCTAAGGATGACTTGACTGTCCATCAGAAATATGTAGTGTGCTACACCAGGTTGGGTTGGCCAAGCACTAATCATTTGGAAAGTATAGTCAATGGGATGGAGTGACTAAGCTTTGAGATAGATAAATGTGCAGTGGAAGGAGTTTTTCCTCTAGCATTCTATAGCACATAGTTATAGGAGGTAAGGACTCACCATCATGGCTTGGAAATTTTCAGATTGTAGTTAAAGGAGGCTCTAAGCCTAGTCATTAATTATGCAATTTTAGAGGACTATGAGAACTCAAAAATTGACTAAATTTCGAATCAATGAGACATGAAAGTGAGAGTAAGAGCGTACGCCAAGCTATAACATGATCAAACACACTTATACTATCCAATACATGACCAAAATATGCCATTGTACCAAAAATAAACATGCATGCAATGAAATGAAAGTAAAGATACACGTGTCTCCAACTATGACACTTAATATGTACCTTTACAACACAATTGTCGATTGTAATCAAAATGTGCGCTGTGTTATACGAATGTGCCCAACGCATGTTTTGATGATAAATGACATTCAATAGTGCAAGAGAGTGTTATAGAGATAGCTCTAGAAGGTATTTCATGGAGCTCTTTAACATGTGTAAAAATAAGTAAAATCGGCACATGCAAGGGTTAGAGTGAGACAATGCAAACACAAAGAAAAAAAAAAGCGACAGATACAAGAATGAAGTTAAGAAAAAGTGACACTTGTAAAATATAGATCAAGAAAAAAGATGCATGTAAGAAACAAATAAATAAAAAGTGATACTTTCAAAAGCAAAAGTGACGCTTGCAAAAGAAAAGTTAATGCTTGCGAAAGAAAAAATGATAGTTTCGTAACTCCCCCAAATGATGGATATTTTGAAACCATGGGTGAGGTAATACTCCTTATATTCCAATAGTGCACAGATCTAAAAATAGAATGATGAACATAAGGATGAAATGTAGAATATAATATTTATATAGGGAGAGTGGACATGCAATTAGCGCTTAGTGCACGCTGGGAAAATAGGAACCAAAAGTGAATCAACTAATCACTATCGACCAAAAGTGTGCAATCATTATCTATAAATGTGTTGACAGTGTTGAACCTTCCAAAATTTAAGGGGTCTCCCCAATATGTGGTCCCATTTATACCTCACACCATTTTGGATAGGAACCCCATTCCGAACATGGCTCGGTTACCATTTTCTTAAATGTTTTCCTTGGCTCTAATGGTTAGAAATATAGAGTAATGCATATGTGCCTTCAAAAAGAAGGTAAGTGTGCCTAGTGAGTGTTGGTTGTAGGTGTGTGAAGATTCTTCTACTGTGGTGGGGAAGAGAAGTGAGTCCCTAAGAGAGACGTAATAGTACCACCATAGTAGAGACACATTTAAAGAAGAATAATATGTTTAACATCCAATCAAATAGTCCACAAGTATGTGATGATCATCACAACCATTACAACACATTCAATATGATAAGCACTAAAATAAACGAAATATTTTAACTTTATCACAAGTGAAAAAATAAATAATTACAACATTCATAGAATAATCTTACAAATATTCATATTCCATGCATGAAGAACTTACTGGAAATCATGATTTAGATATTAAGTAAAATTCTTGAGACACGTATAAAACGAACACAAATAGCTCCAATAGTGGAGCGTTTGTAACATCCTTAGTGAAAATTCCATGTAATAAAGTTAAAATAAAAACCATGGTCTATGGGACACATATTCCATGTTGAATGTTGGGAAAGACATCATTTTTGTAGGTGTTCACATGGTTTATTATGGCTATAGAAATTGTAAAAGTCTAAGGATAGGGTTTTGGAATAGGAAAAACATATTTTTGTCCCATTTATTTATTAAAATAATGAAAATTAGGAGAAAAGGGAGGTGAAAGGTGAGAGGTTTCATGTGAGGAGGAGAATAAATTAAAATAATGCTGAATTAAGAAAATAGAGGCCTCATTAATAGAAAGGCTTTTGAGGATCAGTTGGTACATTTTTTTAGTTCATTTTTTAACTCTCTCATTATTCTCTCTCTCTCTCATACTCTTGGATACTTAAAATTTTATTAGACCACTCTTGGAGGGTGTGGCATACTTGGTGATTTGGATCAAGAAGGAAAATGAATATCACAAAAGCGTAATAGGACATCGGGATCAACAACTGCAACGAGTTTTGATTGAAGGTACTGAATTGCATGTGTGTTTTCTGCACTAGTTTTGGAATCCATGGTGTATGTAAATGGTTTCTGGGTCATGATGTGTCATTAGCATGGATGATTTCCTGGATTGACTGTGGATTTTTATAGCCTTGCCTTTTCCTATATAACCATGGTGTCATTGGTTTATTTCCATTAATTTTTTTCTAGCTGGTTTTCATGATTAATTTATTTGTTGGGTTGAGTTATTAGTTCATGGAGCCTTGGTTGGAAAAATGATCTTGAGCCTGAAGGACAGTTGCTAGGTTGAGTTACTAGTCCTGGAGCCTTTGTTGGACAAAAAATTTGGAGCCCTAGGTGGATTGAGTTATCAGTCCCAGAGTCTTGGTTGGACAAACTCTCTAGAGCCCAGTAATAACTGGGCTTGAGTTACTAGTATTGGAGCCTTCATTGGGAAAAATAGTTTGGAGCCATGGAGCATCTTGGATATATACCAGTCCGTGATGGTTTTTATTTCTGACCATGATGTGGAATCACTAGTTTAGGGTTAAGGTGTTTTTTCCTCTGGAAGCCCTGGATTTTTTTTGCTTGATGTGTTGATGAGATCCTACATTCATGCTTGGAATATGGAACATGGGTGATTGGCTGAAGAGTTATTTGGCTAACCCAATCTATAGTTGTGTGGAACATGGAAGTCCCATCTCTAGTTAGTTTCTACACTCATCTGACAAATTCATTCCATTGGTATTTGGTATGAAAATATACTAATTTATATGTGTATTTCATTGTTGTTGTATCTATGGTATTTTGTTGTTATTATGTTGGTTAAGATCGTGTATTTTTACAGTGATGATGTATGGTTATCCCTATGTTTTTACTTATAAATGAATGTAGAGTGAATCTATGGTCAATTTTTTATGCAACCATCTCAGAAAAAAGAAGAAAAAATAGATCAACGACTTAGAAATTAGCCTCTTTGAGGGGGAAACCTCCTTTGCATTACATAAATGAAAAATTCTTGGATTATACAAATTAAAAAAATGAGTTTATATATTTATACATATGAGGCTAAGGGGTCACAATATAAATAGAGCCTAGATAACAATAATAATGTGAGGGAAGTAAATAAAAATAATGGACTTCTATGGAGCACAACAATAAAAATATGGGGACTACATGGGCACCACAATAACAAAAAGGGGGATGCAATAAAAATAATAATAAGGGGCTTCACTAGTATGATAGGGACGTAACATGCCCCTCTCCTTCAAAAAAGTGTTATCCTCAATGCTTGAGTAGTTATGGATGTTTCTATATGAAATTCTCATCCTCCCATGTAGAATCTTCAGCAGGTAAGTTCTTCCACTTGATGAGATACTCTAAAATTGATCAATTTCGTAGTTCTGGATTTATCATTTTCGTGACTACGTCAAGCTCCAATATGTTTTTTCCTTCCTCGTCAAGTTCTGGTAATATAGTTTTCAATGGGATTTTTTCACCTATAACCTTATTTAAGCATGAAACATGAAAATCTGGGTGCACTTGGGAAGATGCAACAAGTTATGTTTCATGAGGCATCACATTTCACAATAAATGTTTTTGTGAAGTCTAGCATAGAAAAGACCGGTGTTTGGCACATTTCCTATTTAAGATGTTCAAAGGCCTTATTTACTTCTAGAGTCCAATAAAATGCATCTTTCTTCAGTAATGTTTTTATAGGCGCTTCTATTCTCCCATAATTCTTAACAAATTTGTGATAATATCGTGTTAACCCGAGAAATTCTTGCAGATGCTTTATGGTTATATGGATTTTCCATTCCTTAATGGATTTAAGTTTTTTAGGGTTTATCTTAACACCCTCATAAGATGAAATATGACCTAGATATTCTGCCTCCTATATTACAAAGAAAAACATGGAGGTTTTTGCATATAATTGTTACTCCTACAACAGTTTGAGCACCCTATCAACATGTTGAACATGATCCTTCCTATACTTCTTGTAGATTAGTATATCATCAAAAAATACTAAAACAAATTTTCTAATGAAGGGTTTGAAAATGGAATTCATAAACCCTTGAAATGTAGAAGGTGCATTGGTAAGGCCAAAATGCATGACCAAAAATTCATAATGACAATCATGAGTTATAAATTTTGTTTTCATAATGTCGTTAGTCTTCATTCTAATTTAATGATATCCTGAACAAAGATACAACTTGGTGAAGTAACTTTCTCCATGTAATTCATCCAATAATTCATCAATGACAAGATGAAGATATTTATCTTTAACAGTGAGCTTGTTGAGCTCCCTATAATCTGGAGACATGCAAGATGATCCATTCTTCATATGCACCAATATTACTGGAGTGGAGAAAGAACTTTGACTAGGTTTAATTATACCAGCCTCTAACATTTTTGCAATCATATGTTCAATTTCGCTCTTTTGGGCATAAGGATATATAGAAGGCCTTATATTTGGAGGAACACTTACTGGAATCAAGTGAATAGAATGATCATAATCACGAATAGGTTAGAGTCCTTTAGGAGTCTCAAATACCTTGGAATGGTTTTCCAAGATGTTTTGGACATCTGGAGAAATATATTATTTCGATGTTTGAAACTCTAGTGAGCATAATTGTATAGTTATGCCTTGTTGTTCTTTCTTTAGAAGCTTTCTCATGTTGAATATCCCACAATGACCTAATTATGGATTGGTTCAATAGAGAGAATTTGTACAGAGTGCCACATGTCAATGTTTCTACCTTTGGTTACGTTTGAGATGAAATTATAAAGCCTCCAAAAACCCTAACTTCCTCAGATCATATATCTCTAAAAATATAGTGAACCAAAATCTGAAATTCGTATATGAGGTTAAACAATAGTTCGACTCCACGTGGTTTCAATTTCAGCTTATGAAGCTTCTTAGGAAAAAATTATAGAAATAATTTCAAGATGTCCTGTTTGAATAAGTAAAACCCTAGAATCCAAAGCTTTGATTCCAAATGTTATGCAACCATCTCACAAAATAGAAGAAAAGATAAATCGATGATTTAGAAATTAAATTCTTTGAGGGGGAAACTTCCTTTGCATTACATAAATGAACAGATCTTGGATGATACAAATGACAAAACCTACTTTCTATATATATGAGTCTAAGGGGTCACAATAAAATCAGAGCCTATATAACAATAATAATGTAAGGGAACAACAATAAAAATAGTGGGCTTCTATGTGGCACAATAATAGAAATATGGGGACTACATGGGAACAAAAATAACAATAAGGGGAGACCCTAACAATAATAATAAGGGGCTACACAAGTATTATAGGGACCTACAACAAATCGATTGCATGGTAGTTAACGATATAAGGGAGAAATGTTTCTTATAGATTCTCCAATAAGTATGAGACCGCTTTTCTTTGTTCTGTTGTTTATATTGCTAGCTTTCATGTTTATGATATGTTTGAAAAAATTATTGTAATATATAGGAGGGGTCTATATGAGTTATTATTTATGTGATTCCTTCTGTATCATTGTCCTATTTTTATTTATCATCTCTGAACTTTTCATCAAGTTCTGGTCAAAACACTAGGTTCTAGGACTAAGAAGGTAGCTCAATTCTTGGTGATGCTCGCAAAAAGATAAGGACTTGGGGAAAAAGACACTGGCATGTTGTGTCATGCATATCTCTATAGCCTCCTTGATGTTGGCATGCAATATTATGTCTGTGTCTATGGCTTAAAGAGGTAAAACCGTCAGTGTGACCTAGGGGTAAGAGACCTGAGTGGTTGGGTTACCCCCCAGGGATGTTTATGTTGTTGTACAAGGTATGTATGTTTTGATTTTACCGGTTCCACTTCCTTACAGTCACCTAGGAGGTTGAATCTCATTATAATAGCCTCTCGTATAATATTTACCCCAGTTGTCGAGTTACTTGGGTAATCGTTGGAAGAGGGTCTTACATAGTGGTATCAGAGCATGGTTCAACCCTTGAATGCTTGAAAAATGGTACAAAGCTGAAAGAGATGCTTGAAAAATGGTACATTAGGCCAAGTGTATCACCATGGTGTGCACCAACGTTTTTCATGAAGAAGAAGGATGGCACTCTTAGATTGTGCATTGTCTACAGGAAGTTGAACAAACTGAGCATCAAGAACAGGTACCTATTATTGAGGAATGATTATTTGTTAGATCAAATGAAGGGATAAATAGTGTTCTCTAAGATCGACTTGAGATTGGGATATCATCAGGTATGCATCAAAGAGAAGTACATATACAAGACCGTATTCAGGACTAGGTACGGGCATTATGATTTTTTTGTAGTTCCATTTGGTTTGACTAATCACCCAACTACGTTTATGTGTTTGATGAAAAATGTGTTGCATCCTTATTTGGATATTTTTTTTATTGTGTTCATTGATGACATATTGTTATATTCTAAAAATGAGGAAGAGCATGTCAAGCATTTGGCAGCAGTATTGAGGTTGTTGAGAGAGAATTACTTATATTCGAAGCTTAGCAAATGCAGTTTCAACTTTATATGAATCTTCATATTTTGTACATGTCGTTTGGACTTCCACTTTACAATATATTTTCGAACAAGAATTTACAAAATCCACAAAAATCATGTGGAATATGGTGACTCATGACATGACATGACATGAAACTTATGAAATGGACCACATGATGACATGGAAATGTAAATTCATTCTTAATGCTTCTTTATTTTTTTCTTCTTGATAACATCTTTGGTCCACGTGAGGAGTGTTCACTGATATCAGGTATTGAGATGCAGTCACAAAATGGTATCCTTTTCTTTTTCCTGATTGATCAACTTACATATTTAGCTGCACAGGTATCTTCTAGCATGTTATCCTCCTCCATGTCCTTATTTACCATCATGTCGTGGTATGTTGGAGTACTTTCATCTTCAATTCACTCATGACAAGATGGCATCAGTTCGATAAAATCCTAATCTAGGATGTTGCATTATAGTCCACTAAATAAGACAAAGACATGTAACATGCTAAGGTAGAGGCTCATTAAATCTGCAATTTCATAGCTTAAATAGTCAAGGGTTGATATTGAGCCTTCAGATTGCACAATGTGTAGTTTCGGTTTGGACTGAGAAAAATATTTCATGATTAGGGAGCTCAAGGTGTTATGTTAAGGGCTTGAGCAATGCTTTTTCCCACTACATAGTTCTGGAAGGTATAGGAGGCTAGGTGATGGTGCAATTGATCATATCAATATTTCTTAGATGAGGCTTGAGCCTTGTGATTTCACAATGTGTATTACTAACTGGGCATGACAGACAAATTGTGAAACTTTTGGAGTGAGAGGTTGATTTTTAGCACTGTGATTGGACAATGCAAAATCATGGGAGACAGGAACTGAGCATTGCGCAATGCCCAGAGGAACATTTGTAGATTAAGGGATGATATTGCACAATACACAGTTTAGGAGGGTTGGATGGTGCTAAGTTGCTTGGTCGGAAAGTTTCCAAATTTTTCTAAGTGTGGGTTCGATGAACTTGATCTGAACAATTAAGACTTGAATGTGATCACATACTTAGAAAAATTGATGACACAAAATAGATAATCCAGAACACATGAAAATCGAACTTCCCTCGTAGCGACATCTTTGTGACAACTTACAATAAGTGTGACATCAAATATATGCTTTCTAATGATAATTACGACACTTATATGAAAATGTTAAAAAATTTGGAAATGAGAGCGACAAATGTGTACATGGTAAGACGAACTCATTTATCGAAGGATAACCCCTTGAAACCACAAAAACTAGCTTTTGTGTGATATACGAAAATTAGCATGTGAAAATACAATGCTTTGATTTTATTTCAAATAGGACCAAAACACTTAGGAAACACATTTAATAAATCTTAATCCTTGTGAAAATAATATGCAAGACCAATAGAGGCCTTGAAATTTGGGCACAGGTCAAAATTTTGGAGGGTGTTGTAGCAGTGACAACACTTGGTGACACACTTGCACAATTCCAGTTTCGCTATCTTGGTTGATTATTTTGTGTAGGGTATTATTTTTTTTTGGGAAATATTGGTTCATCATTCGGATCACTTTGGCTTCCCCACTTACCACATGAAAAAACATAGTTCCCTCTATCCCTTCTTAGTTAAAAACAAACATAGAATTAGCTAAATTTTTTATCATGAGGAGCCGAAATCTAGATGTACTCCGTATAAAAACTTCAAACCTTGGTTCACTATATTTTTGAAAATATGGTCTGAATAAGTTAGGGTTTTTGCATGCTCTATAATTTTGTCTCAAATAGGCGACCTTAGGAAAATTGCCATAACTTCCTCTACGAGCATCAGATTTGAATTTTTTAAAGAGTGACGATAAGCACACAAAATATAGTATCTTCTATATTTCTTTCAGGGTAAAAGGGTGAAACAGTGATATGTGGTACTCCTTAAAAATTTTCTCTACTGAAAAAGTCCATAATATGGCCATCGTGGGAGATTGGAATAACTTTTTCCTTAAGAACCCGAATTTGGTCTGACTTGCAGCATTGGAAAGCAGACTCAATGGGATATTGTGGGATCGAATTGCATATTTTGGAGATCCAAAATCACATATATATAAGATTTTAAATATAAAGCTCCTAAAAATCAACGAAAATGTGTGTATTTTTTAATTTTTGATAACATTTGTTTGAAAAATTAGATTGTAGTCATTAAAAGGCATATTGAAGCATATATATCAGTATTTGGTTCTAAAATTCCACATAAAAATAACTTCTACACCCATTAATCACTCATAAAGATTTATTATGATGCATGAAGAGGAAGAAATGCAACATGATATATCAAAATTATGAGACCAAGTGCAAAAAATTTCGCTCTCGCAAAGAGTACCAAAAATAAAATGGAAGCTAAGATAAACAGTTTAGAAGAAAAAATGGAAGAAAACATGGAATATTTTAAGAATGGTTTAAAAGCAGACATGGAAGGTTTGAAGGTAGGTTTGAAAAAGTTTCTACAAGAAATGGTTCCTAATGGTGAAGAGGTATTAGATGAAACTCATGATGAAAACAAAAGGAATGTTAATATTGTTTCCATAGACTCTAACTTTGAATTGAAGACCCACCATATTCCAAAGATCGATATGATGAATTTTTATGCAAAGGATCCGGTAACATGGATACTACAGATGGAGCAATATTTTGATCTCCATAATGTGAAACACACAAAAAAGGTATGCATTACGAATTTATATTTATAATCCAATCTATTTGTATAGTATCGTTGTGTTTCTTCTCATAAACCAATTTTCACTTAGAAACTTTTTACAGAGGAAATTATAGCACATTATGAGGATACAAAAAGAAACACCTTCTTTAGCCAATTTATAAATCTCAAACAAAAGATTTTCATGGTAGAGCACATTGACGACTTCCAAAAATTGAATATCAGGGTAAATTATATTTCGAGAGGAGCATAAGTTTGATGTATTCATATGGACCTTAAAGAATAACATCTAAAACGAGATTCATATTTGGGAACCAGATTCATTGGAGAAGGAATTTAAGGTGGAAATAAAAGTTGAAAGAAAAATTATGGCAACAAGGAAATCTCCCACTCACAACTATAATGATAGAAGTGTTGTTTCTCCTATCCTTCCACAACCTACAAGGTTGGAACCAAAATAATTGGAGGAACAATATAAAAAGGGATTTGTTAGAGTTGTGATGATAAATACACTAAAGGTCATTAGTGTGGTGAGAATAAATTATGTTACAAATATTGTGAAGAGGAGGAAGAAGAGGAACCAAAAATGTCAAAAGAAGAATAAATACATCAGGAATCAACCTCAAAGAAAGAAAAAATTAATTTGACCATATATTTTAATTCATTAGAATGAATTACCACTCCTCAAACTCTCAAGATATAATGACATATCAGTAAGAAAAAATTAATAGTGTTGATTGATTCAGGTAATACCCATAATTTTATTCGTTGTAAGATAGACAAGGAGTTGAATTTCTTCCTCTATCCAGCATCAAAGTGTCAAGTGATGGTTGCAAATGGAGGAGCTATAAATTTATTTGGAAAATTCCATTATATCAAGATGTCCATGGGGGAATATGTATTGAATAGCCAAATTATTTCCATTCCAATGGGTGGTGTTGATGTTGTACAAGGACTCCAATGGTTACAATTGTTAGGGACAATATGTTTTTAATTTTCAAGAACTTTTATTAAAAAAAAATTGGGAAGGAAAGGTAGTTGAATTAAGAGGTATTGTAGGAAAACTGGGAAAGACTAGGACAATAATTCCAAGGTGTTTGAAACTCCTAAAGGACTCCAACATATTCATGATCATGATCATGCTATTCATTTGATTCTAGGAAGTGTTCCTCCAAACATCAGGCCTTACATATATCCATATTCCCAAAAGAGTGAAATTGAACGTATGGTTGCAAAAATGTTAGAGGTTGGTATATTTACACCTAGTCAAAGTTATTTCTCTGCTTCAGTAGTATTTGTGCACAAGAAGGATGAATCATGGCACATGTGTCTAGATTATAGGGAGTTCAAAAAGCTCACTATTAAATATAAATTCCCCATTTCTGTCATTGATGGATTATTTGATGAATTACGGATCAATTTACTTCACCAAGATGGATCTTTGTTTAGGATATAATCAAATTATAATGAAGAATGAAGACATTCCGAAAAAAAACATTCATAACTCATGAGGGTCATTATGAGTTTTTGGTCATGCCCAGCCTTATGAATGCACCTTTGACATTTCAAGGCTTGATCAATTCCATTTTAAAAACAATCCTTACAAAAATTTTGTTAGTATTTTTTGTTGATATACGATCTACAACAAGTCTTGAAAGGATCATGTTTAGCATGTTGACAGGGTGCTTGAATTATTGTAGGAGAAACAATTATATTCAAAAACCTCCAAATGTTTCTTTGGAGTACATGAGATGGAATATTTGGGCCATATTGTATCTCATGAGGGTGTTAAGGTAGACCCTAGAAAAATTAAATCCATTAAGGGATGAAAAATCGCTACAACCATAAAGCATCTTCGAGGATTTCTCAAGCTAACGGGGTATTATTTCATGTTTATTAATAATTATGGGAGAATAGTGGCTCCTATAACATCATTATTGAAGAAAGATAGATTTTATGGGACTCCAGAAGCAATTAAGGCCTTTGAAAATATTAAAGAAACTATGTGTCAGGGACTAGTCTTAGCTATGCGAGACTTCCCAAACAATTTTATTGAGGAATGTGATTCCTTTATAAATTGAATTGGTCTTATTTTAATGCAATAAGGAAGACCAATTGTTTTTTAAAGTCATCCAATCAAAGGAAACTATTTACACAAACATATTTATGAGAAGTAAATTTTGGAAATACTACATGCCTAAAGCAAAGGTGACCTTACCTAATGGGAAGACACTTCAAGGTAAAAAAAAAATCACGATAGTATTAAGGATTTTTTGGAACAAATATTATCTTTATAAGAGAAGGAAAAATGGGTCACAAATATGTTGGGTTATGAATTTGAAATAATCTACAAAAAAGGGATGCAAAATGTGGTTGTAGATGCACTCTCAAGAAATAATGAGGATGTCAAAGAATTTCTTTGTGCCATTTCTATTATCCAACCTAAGTGGATAATAGCAGAAAGGGATGAAACGAAGAATGATGAAGATTTTTGGACACTCATGTTCAAAATTTGTAGCAATATCCCAGTACATTTAATACATTAAGCTGGAAAAATGATTCATTATGGTACAAAGATTGCTTATATCTTTGTAATAATTCACAACTCAAACAAAATATTATTTTGGAATTGCACAGCTCCCCCTTAGGAGGGCACTCGGGATTTTAATAACTTACCATACAGTAAATAACGAATTTTTTGCAATGGCCTTCCATATGATACTCAGAAGTTTGTGATAGAATGTTTGATTTTCCAACAAAATAAATTTGAGATAATTAAGACCCTGGGTCTATTAGAACCTTTAAAAATTCCAATTCAACATTGGTAGGAGGTATCAATGGATTTTATCACATGTTTACCCAAGTCTGAATGAAAGAGTGCCATCATGGTGGTAGTTGAAAAACTTACCAAATATGCACACTTCTGTGCATTACATCATACTTTTAAATTCAGTACATTTTCTATTGCATTTATGGAAACAATTCAAAAGCTTCATGGAAACCCCAAGATTATTGTAAGTGGCAGAGATCATATTTTCACTAGAAATAATTGGATATAATTATTTTCTTGTCTTGGTACTCAATTATCGCATAAATCATCTTATCATCCTCAATCTGATAGGAAAATTGAGATAGTGAACGATTGGTTGGAAGGATATATTTTATGCTTTATATATTATAAAAAAACAAAATGGTTCAAGTGGTTACCTCTATTTGAATGTTGGTATAACACTTCCTTCCATCCTACAGCAAAAATGACCCCTTTTATGGCACTTTATGGATATCATCCACCATCCATCACATCATCTTTAAGATAATATTCTAAGGTTCAAGCTGTGGAATATCACATTGAGAATCAACAACAATTTATGCAAGTCTTAAAGGATAATGTCACTCTCACATAGAATCGAATGAAACAATAGGAATATCATCATCATAGTGAAAGAAGTTTTTAGGTGGGGGACTAGATATTTTTACAACTAAAACCATACAAACAAATTTACCTCAATGAAGCTAAGAAGGATAATAAATTATAACGCAAGTACTACGGTCCTTACAAGGTGTTGCAAAAGATTGGTACTATGGCATAAAAATTGGAGCTACCTACATCTTCCTGAGTACACCCAGTTTTCCATGTTTCATCCTTAAAGAAGGTTATCATTGACAAGCTTCTCGTTAAAAAAATGTTTTCAAAACTTCATGAAGAAGGAAGAATTATATTTGAGCCCGAAGCACTCACAGAAACAAGAATCTGACAACTACGAAATCGATCAATTTTAGAGTATCTCATTAAGTGGATTAACTTACTCGCAGAAAATTCCACATGGGAGGATGAGAATTTTATAGAGAAGCATCTAGAACTACTCAAATGTTGAGGACAACACTTCTTTGAAGGAGAGGGGCACGTTAGGTCCCTATAATACTAGTGTAGCCCCCTTATTTTTATTGTTAGTGTATCCCCCTTACTGTTATTTTTGTGCCCATATAGCCCCCATATTGTTATTTTTTGTGCCCCATACAATCCCCCTATTCTTATTGTTGTGGTCCATAGAATTGCACTATTCATATTGTTATGTCCTTACAGTATTATTCTTATGTAGGATCTCATTATATTGTGACCCCTTAGACTCCTATATATACTAAGGAGGTATTGTCATTTGTATCATCTAATAATTGTTCATTTGTTTAATGTAAACGAGGTTTCCCCCTCGAAAAGGATAATTTTTAAGTCGTTGATCTATATTTTCTTCTATTTTGTGAGAAATTTGCATAAGAAAAACCCTCACTCAGAGACACAAAAGGCCATGAAACCTACCCTTCTCATCTGAAGAAATCAACTAGAAACCCTCGAGCTAGAAACCCAAGGAACTACACCGTGCTTGCAGATCATCTAACCAATAAAGACTTTTGAGTCTTAGCAAACATATATAAGGACAACTGGACTCTACAAGAGGCGATGAGCAGTTTTGTCTTAGATGGTTGAGCGATAGAACCTCTAGAGTAGTTCCACCCCTACAAATGACTTGCAAACCCTGGGGAAAAACATGTAGTCTCACAATAAACCCTAGAAGCATTGTTGAACTGTAGGATCGAAACTCTATCAAATCCATGGTAAAGCCCCCTCCATATATCAAGTCAATTAACATCAATAAGGACCGATAACATAGGTGACAGGGGTTCCGATTACATAGTAGTGCATATAATTAATTAAAATTTAGTCTTTCTAAATTTTCCAGCAACATGGGTGACAGGTGTTCCCCGTACATAATAGTGCATATAATTAATCAAACTTTAGTCTTTCTAAATTTTCCAACGCACCATGTGACGGGATATATATGTAATTGTGGAATTTATACTCACACACATGCATAAGACTAATAACAATTACTATACCATGTTCATTAATGCGTAATTAAATTTTGACTTTATTCACGCAATTTAATGTGTAATAACAAAAAAAAAAAAAAATTAAGTATAAGGGTGTGTTACACATAATGCCATCTAGTCAAGAATAACAAGAAATTTAACAAATAAAGGATGAAAACAATGTCCATAGAGCACTGGATTACATCAGCTATTTGTAATTAGGATATGGAAACCAAGGAGGCTCTTCTAGAAACATCATTCGAGCATGTATCATGAAAAGAAATCGATATCAAAGTGTAAAAGGAATCTAGATATAATCAAGTAAAAAACAATTATAATGTGAATAATTCTAAATATAATAGCGGTAAAATAATTATAATAATAATATTTCTATTAAAGATAAATTTTAATACAAAAATATTTTATATATATATATATGATGATGATGATGATGGTTAACATCCACTTAGACCAAAGAACCACTCAGACCAATCTTTGGTCTATCAGATCTAAAGAAAATATTTATTTAGTTTGATTTAATATTTTATTTCTATGCTCAAAAAGCTTGGAGAGAAGCCTCCCTAGCTCACTATAATTTTGACATCTTAAAAGGCTAGGAAGGTCAGTATTGCAAAAAAGATTATTAAATTGAACTCTAATGTGGTTGTACTCGGGGCACTCTAAGAGGAAGTGATTTTCATCCTCGATGTTCATATTCTCACAAAGATGGAAGATCTTTTCCATCCATGGTTTTTTAGTGACTGTCCAACGACCTCTTTCACTATGGAGCTCATGAGAGTTCGTTATAATCTTGACTATATTAATTTTCTTCTTTGAGCTAGTTAAAACAGAGAGATACTTTTGATCTTCTAGAGTGGGGTTGATGACCTCCTTATAATATCTTAATTTTATTTTAGCTGCTAGATCTTTCTCACACCACATTTTTTCTTTGAACTTAGAAGTAACAATTTTTTTAATTTTATTAATGCTTTGCAATGCAACCTTCTCATCGATATCCCAGTGGTTTAACCAGGCCCGGTGTCTTTATACCAACCTCGTTTAAGCCTTAGGTGGTTTTGGCTGGAATTTAAAGCTAGCTTAGGAAGTCTATGGTCTCCTATGCTATTGAGCTTGTGCTTGTACAACAAAAGCCTAGTCATAACTAGGCTCTCGATAGGGGAAATACCCACTTCTATAAGGAGAATAGGATAGCATGTATTACTTTTAATTTTAAGGTTATAAGTTATAAAATGCTTCTAGATTTTCTCTTTCTTTCTCCAAGATTGTATAGAGATGCCACAACCCCAAACCTCACATCCATATAAGATAATATGTGTGACTAAATTTTCAAAGAGGAACTTCTTTCTATCCCACATTACGAGGATTGTTGTTTTACAATTTTTTTCAAGACCAAAATAATTTTTCCACCCCCCATTAATCCTTTTCTGAATGCTATAGTTCCAGTTGGGCTTGTGATGAGTATCAATTCCTAGGTACTTGTAAGAAGACACTTCCTCCAAGTTACTATTGTCATACATAAAATTAGTGTAAGTGTCCTTCTTGGATTTGATAATCATAACTTTTGTTTTATCAGTGTTAACAGACATACCCATGGTAGAGTAGAAATCCTTAACAAGTCTAATTTTCTTATCAAGATCAGATGGGCACCTTGTGAGAAGAACAATATCTTCAGCATAGAGAAGAAGGATGATGACTATCCTAGCTAAGATCGTGCCATTACACCCTGCTTCCTCTAAACAACCTTCTAGCTTGTCGATGTAAATGCTAAATAGGGTAGGGGAGAGGGGGCAACCTTGTTTAACTCCGATATTACACTTAATATCTTTCGACCACCCCTCTTTACTCTTTAACTTGGCAATTACATTCTCGTATAACCTTATAGCGACTGCTCTTAGCTCGAAAGGAACGTTTAGCTCTTCTAATATTTTCCATAGATTGCTTCTAGGACCAGTATCGAAAGCCTTTCTAAAGTCCACAAAGCAATAGAAGGGATTGGGTTTATCATTGCGGAATTCATCTAAAATGATATTAAGTGTAACGAGGTGTTCTGTTGTTGAGTGTTGCCTTCTAAAACCTGCTTGGCCTTTAGCCCACTTACCTTCACTTTCAAGCCAAATGCTCAACTTCTTTTCCAAAATAATACCATATAACTTTGCTAAGAGAGGGATAATCATAATTTTCCGATAATTAGAGGGGTTATTTTTATCCCCACTTTTAAAAATAGGGATAATGAGGCTCTAAGTCCAAGGTTTAGGGAACCCTTGCTTGACCGCTTGGTTGAAAAGCTTGTGGATGTGGGCATTGAGGACAGGACCTTCAATGTCTTTAGCTTTCCCATTTTCTAGGCGTTTAACCCCAAAATCAATGTCTTCTAATGAGAAAACTTCTTCTTTGTGAGTAGGGTTTCAAAATCCCTGGCATTTAGAGATTCATAAAGCTTTTTAAGATATGAATTCCAGTCATGTAAAGCAATTTTATTATTATCTTTAGTTTTCCTAGTTAGAAACTGCCTCCAGAATTTCTTAGGAGCCACCTTAGAGAGGTGTAAGAGATTCTCTTGTCTTTTACGAATATATTGCCTTTTTTTCCTTTTAGTTAGGGCTTTGTAGATTTTTATTTTTTCAATTTTGAAAGATTCATCAATAGCTTTCTTAATTTCTCTCCTCGCTCTTTTACAATCTTTGTCATATTAGAAATTAATATATATATATATATATATATATATATATATATATATATATATATATATATTATTTAACTAAAAAAATAGGTTTTCAATAATTTCTAATTAAACATATGATTGTCGGCTCTCACTTTATTCCCTTGTATTTATTTGAATGAATTTGTGTACATATTAATTAATGTGATCCATATATTTATTATTATTATAGTTGTGTTTGTTTTTGTTTTTGATTTTTTTTTTTTTTTTTTTTTTTTTTTTTTTTTTTTTTTTTTATCAGTTTGTTTTTTGAAAAAAAAAATTGGAATTCAATTTTTGTGTATTATTTTTATTATTTAAATTTTTTTATTGGTAAGGTAATTAGTTAGGATATTCTTATAAATTTTTTAGTAATTTGTAAGTTAATAATTTTTTATTTCTTTTTTATTTGTTTATTTATTTCTTTTCTATTATTTTTATTTTTATAAATTATAATTTTTTTTCTCTATTTTTAAAATGACTCATTATTATATATAAAACATATTTTAATAAAATTTAATTATTAAATATTATATATTAATAAAAAATGAAAAACACATATATATATAAGTGTATATGTGTTAATATAAACAATATTAAGTAATCATAGTTCCTAATTTTCATTGATAGCACTTAACAATATAGTATTTCATTAATTGTTTTATTTTTGTGATGAATTTTTTTGTATTTTTGTGTTTTTTAGTTTAATTAAATTATATTTAAGCTAAGTGACATATATTAACCACTATGTAACCTTTGTTTTCAAAAAGGAAAAATTCATAATTTTATTAAAGAAACAAAATTACATGTTACACTTTGTTGTAATAAACAAAGAAAAATATGCTAGTAGTTTGTAGCCAGAGGCTAGATCATACAGGGGAGTGAAAAATTAAATTTTCCTCCCTTTTTTCTTTTCAACCTTTTGCCATGGACTAGGTGATGGCATGGTTGTGATAAGTGCAAGCTGATTTTCATTTATGCTTGCTTCGTTGTCCTTATCCGAATCAGATGTGTCTATGTTGTGATGTCTTTTATGTCCTCCAATTCCTGGTACCTCATGGTCCAAAGATGCAGGAGCTGTGTTTGATGGCTCTTGCATCTCTTTTTCTTGTGTCTCAACTTTCGTTGTTGTCTGTTTGTTTTCTTATGGAGTAGGTTTCATCTCGACTTCTTCCGTCTCCTGTTCTGGTTCATCAGAGGCAAATTGTCATCCCTTTGTAGCTTTTCCTGTCTTTTTCTTTTTTCTATTGTCTCTTTTAGCATCTAGACAAGTGTTCTAAAAATGCCCTATATTCCTGCATATTATGCATCTGAAGGCAGTGTTCTCATAATCGAGGTCCTGCGTCCATTTTTTCTATTTGTGAGTCAGCAAGATGCATTGTGGAAGACCCTTGCTGAGGTCCACTTCCACACAAATGCATGCAAAAGTGTAAAGCCTTTCCTCCATGCGTTGGGTGTCTGTTTTTATATAACTCCCAATCAAGTCTCCAATGCTGCCCAATACATCTTCATTCCAGAAATGTAGTGGGAGGTTATAAAGCCGCACCCAGACCAGCATTTTGGCGACCTCCATGGTGTTTGCATGAAACTCTAGAAACCATGGAGTGATTAATAAACCTGTGGAGCCCCAGAACCACGGTCCAAAATTTTGAATGTGTTCTCTGGTTTCCTAGGATAAGAATTTAAAAATGAAAAATCCCTTTGAAAAGAGGTGTATTTTGCATTTCGTCGTCCAGTTGGTGAAAATCAAATGAAAAAGCTCCATTGGTTTTGGCCAAAAAAAAATTAAATCTGCAAATGAGTGCTTGTGTTTCAAAGACAAATTTGTAGTCATCAATCTCAGATAGTTCAATCTGCAGTTCTGGAATCTGGTTGAGTTGTTCCACAATGTATGGTTTAGGGGAATTTTTTGTCTGTGTCATAGGAGCAGCAAATTTGTTTTTCCCCTTTAGAATATTATTGTAGGATGTTCTTGTGGGAATGTGACAGCCTCATTAAGAATTAACTAGCATTAACTAGTTAAAGACAATTTGTTTTTTTTTTTCTTTAGTCCCTGACAAGAAAAACTCTATTGTTTTGATTTATGAAGAGAATTGCTATTTTATTTTTTATTATTAGATTAATAGGAGGAATCAATGAATAAAAAGAAAAAATTCTTCTAAGTTGTTGGTGAAAAGAATTTCTCAGAATAGGGGGGTGGTTGGGGATAGTTGGAAAAACAGTTACCTCTCCTCCAGGGATAAAGTTGGATCCCAGGAGAGGAGAGGGGGTTCTATGAAATTTGGTAAGAAGGGGAAAGTATTTTCTAGAGCTGGGAGAACTAGTTGAAAATAGCTTTCTGTAACCCTTGAAAAACCAGTATATCTGCTTGTGACTGGATTGGCCTTCCAGAGGTCACAGCAGAGGGTTTCCACTATTAACCCGTGGCACCAACCGGAATTTTGGAGCTAGGGGGCAAGAGGAGGACGTCATAGCCTCCCTTGATGGTTGGGAGGACCACAGTTGGAAGAATCAATCTTTTATTTCACATAAGTATGCAGAAATGAACTATGAGGAATTCACAGTTTTGAATGAAGGAAATAGACTGTTTAATTTGGTTTAGTTAAAATATATCTATGTTTAGGGTCTGGTAAGCAGTATTTGAGTAAAAGAAGTTACTATGTGTAAATAGTGGAAGTTAGTACCCTGCGAAGAAGAGGCTGAGAACTCGTATTTTACATTTCTTTTAATCAAATCATAAAATTCAGGGTATAATTCCTGCAAAGTGATGTTCGTTTTGTCTTCTAAAATAGAATTAAAATTAGAATTCTTTTTTTTCCCTACTCGAATAAGTATTGTCAGTTGTTCAGAATCAAGAACTCACTGTCTGTGCAGATATTATTATCATTATTAAAAAAATACCAGTAGAAAGCAATTATGGGAACGATAACTATGCATAGAGACAAAATGTGTGTAGTAAATAACATTAACATCATAAAATGTGCATGCTATTCCTATAGATAATATAGTGAGAGCTTGAGATGCAGGGTTTGGGCGTAAACCCTACCCAGCCTCCCTTACTCCTCAGGAAAACATTATACTGTAAAACTATGCACAACCCTTTTTTTTTACACGATGAACCAAACACCGCCTAGAAATCTAAGTCAAAATAGAGTAAGCCGTGGAATAATCAGTAAGTGGAAGATTGTGTTACGCTACTCTAAGACTGTCAATGGAAAACCCTTTTCACAGATTACCTAGAAAGAAAAATTTGCAAGAAAAAAGCACAGCGAGAGAAAAATTCTAGGCACAGAACGATCAATGGCATAAGCGGAGAGATACATTATCATAGTGCGGAAAGTATCCATGAACTTTTTAGGAAGAAACGAAAATCAAGAACAGAGGTACCCTTGATCTATGTCGAGTATATCCTATGCGCAATATGAAATTATAGCAATAAACGCATAACACATTTAACTAAAACCCTTGCCAAGGACGTTAGCGCGTGGAAATAGACTAAATTGCAACAAGTTTACTGTTCAAACAAAAATAACAGTACTATACAGCTAACTGGTGATAAAATTACATGTAGAAACAGGGCGACTTGAAAATATAACATTACAGAGTTATTCATAAACGTAAACAGATCAACAGGACACCATAGTACCAGGAATTTATGTAATCAAAGGCCAAAACGGAATATCAAGCCTCGGCCATAATAAAAGGCTAGTTTAAGAGTTGAATGTCCATAAACACAGCGAATATAACAGGAATAGCCAAACCATGACATTGTAAACCCTAGCCCTTCTTACAATAATCCTCTTGAAGCAAAAATTCTATAAACCCTAAGCCAAATGGTATAACAAAAAAAAAAAAAAAACCTGGTAACTCTCTTGAATAATCTTGACATATGACTCCGAGAAATTTTGATTACGCTACTGTGTACCTGTGAAAGAAAGAGACAGGTTCAGCCATGACAAGGGTTGAACCGAGAAAAGAAATGGAGTAACGGTTCGAGAGACAGAACCCACTAACCTGCAAAGAAAACGGAAAATAAACCTTGTTAAAGACAGCCAAGCCAAAACGAACTTCATGACAGGTAATGCTTCGAAAGGGGGTCAAAACTAAAAGATCAGGCAGAGTATAAGAGTATACCTGTAGGGATTGCAACACGACAGTCCTGGACCTGCAAAAGAAACGGCGTATGGGTGAGTTAAACCAGCGCTCGAATTTATAAAAACCTTGCATCCAGATGTAAACAACAAAAAGAACCTGTATCGAGGTAAAACAAAAATTTGAGTACCTTTCCTCGTGAAATTGCCAGGATTGTCGAAAGGGTTTAGAAACTCCATGAGTAGAAAGAAGCCTTGGCTCACTGTTAACAAAACTCTGTGTGAGAGACAGAACTCAGGGAATGCAAAGAAGGATTCGGCACAACAGTTGAAATCAAGTCGAGGCAGAGAGGGGTTACCAAGAGGAAGAAGTTCAGTCTTAAATCCAATAACTTTACGGAGAAAACAACCAAGGGCGGCGTCCTGCTCGCGCGCCATGGAGGTGAGCAGTAGCTACATAGCCAAAGAACTGGCAGAGGACTCCAGTTCCCTTTCCCTCGCAAACCCCGTGAAAACCGAGGCGCGATCTACAGCTGTCTCCAAAATAAATTGCTATGTACAATCACACCATGGGAGATGACAACTACCCCTCGACTGAACGAATCTCAATGCCAAGTGTCAAGCTAGACCAGAGTTACAGTTTGACATTTAAGATAATCCGTGAACAAATCAGGTCAATAAGTGTACATTAGATTAACACCTAGACTTAAGTACCGCAATAATAATCGATGGATTAAATACATCTGTATGCCTAGTATGAATTATGCAATTATATAAAACGTAAACATATAAAGCTAAGGCTGAGCATATGAATTGTCATCCTTAGAGTTAAACATAATGATTATGTCATTGAAGATCTATGGATCAGATATAAGTATATATAATATTGTTTATAAAAGTACATTGTAATATAACTGACCTGTATGACGATGGGGTAATGGTGCTGTAGAGAGATTATAAAGTAAAAAAAAAAATTATGAGTAAATTTTGGTCGTTGAATGCGACAGGGAAACTCATGACTGATAGAGTTTGTTCCCTGAGGACCCTATGCACTGTGTTTTCAAGCAGTACCCCCTCTCAGTCGCAGATTGAGAAGGATGGTAGAAGCAGGGCAAATACCATAAAATTTGAGGATGTTGGTGTCCTGTAGTGACTTCCCTCCATGGATGAGGGACTGTTCCTGACTTGGGTATCCAGTTTTTTTCCCAATAGTTTTCTTCAGGTCTGAGATCTGTTTGGATTCATTTACCCAAAACAATAAACTATGCCCCTTAGGAGTTTTTATAAAAATCTGAAAATAGTGTGGGCTTACCCGAGTATCCTTTGCATTGGTATTGGTCTTTTGCTCAGACCATTCCTAGTTTGTCTGCTTCAGTATTGCCATGTTTGGAGCAGTTCCCTTTGCAGATGCGAAGTTGGCTAATTGCCCAAGAGAAACCCCACTCCAAGGGTCCACACATAGTTCCAATAGCCCATATATAGACCCTAACGAAAAACTTGCGGCCTCCATGTGATATCGCAGCAACAGAGGGCTTGAGCGACACCAAGCATCGCAGACATCTGTCATGTAGTCGTTGCCCTTCTCACCAGAGCGCCGAGAAAATCGCAAGCCAAACAAGGGGGAGCACATAACAACACCGTTCGATAGTGTCCAGAGCAGTAGTTCAAAGCATCGATCCAGTCTGTAGGGGGTCGCCACCATTGATGCAGAATCCCTTCCATCCGGTCTGTTGGTGCGACAGATAGATAACCGGTTCCACAATCTCGCAGATATGGCTCCTCGGAGATTAGCAGGGGAGTCACAGTGCCAATGGTCATGGAAATACTTCCAGTATGACAAAAACCTGCAAGTGGTAGCAGCATTTTTGGTTGCAAGAAAACCTACGGCAGAGAAGAAATTGGCATAGCACTGCATCTTTTTTCTCTTTTCTCACTAATGGGTCTATTTTTCCACTATGTAACCTTTGTTATTTTAGTATAGGCAAAAATTAGTGTTGAAATTCACTCTCCCAACTTATTTATAATAATTATTGATTTACAATCTTACTAAATTATTTAAATTAAAAAAATTAATTATTTAATTAATTTTTAAAAATTACAGTCTTATTAAATTATTTTAATCTATATATATAATTAATTTGTAAAGTTTATAATTAATATAATATTATTAATTCCAAATTATTGTTATTATGATAATATATTTATTATTAAAATTTTAAAATATATTAATTTTTCAAATCATTGTTCTCTATATATATATATAAAAGTCGACTTGCATTTGCAAAGTAGTCAACCATTGTTGTTTTCTGGTTCACGATAAATTTGTTAACTGTAATCTTGGAAATTTAGTTCAAATGAAATAACATAAGGCAGATTTTATTTAATATTTAAAATAGAGGAGTTTTTGGAGATTTATGATTTAGGATTATATTTCACGACGTAGATGTGTTTTGCTTTAAAAAAAAAAAAATTCAGTCAGTGAATTTAGAGTTGGTGTGGCGCAAATTAAATGTAATTTCTAAATAATTTTGACAAATTAAATTTAAATTAAAAAACTCTAAAAATAAGAGGAATTTAATTATCAATATTTTTATCAGTTTCAAATTTAATTATTTTTATCCAACAATAAATTTTAGTTATATAATTTTTTTTAATATATAAAAAATTCAATAAAAACTTTAGAGTATTTGATTTCTATAAAACTTAAAATACCAAATTCCAAAAATTTAAAAACATTTTTAAGTCAGACTACGGACTAATACTTAAACCAACTTAAATGAAAAAAATAAAAATAAAATAAAATAATTATTAAAAATTTAAATGTAACGACTCTTCAGAAAAATAGATTTTTATTTCCGGATGCAACATGCAAAATATATATTATTTGCGAGAGGTACAGTCGCGTCCGATTCACGAAATCAGTCCGGTCCATATTCAGTTTAAAAAATCTATAACAAAATATAGCCGTTGATGGGCTAAAGATGAACTATTTTTTAACCTAGATGTTGGGTACAATTCAAAGATCGGTAAAAGCTGTTCATCCAGAATCCCCGCTCTCATTGTTGTATCACAGCTTTTTGGTATTGGTAAGATGCATACCCATTTAATGATATTAGAATCGTCTCCATCAATTTATCATTCCATGCATTATAGTTGCAGGCAGTTTTGAAACTCCGACGAGGTTGGGCAGGCTGTAGCGCTTGCGTTTAAGGTGCAATTCAAAACAGAGTAGTAGGGAAAAGGAGAACGAATCAGAATGCCTTCACAATGGAACATTCCCATGGAGTCCAGTGAAAGAGACCGTCTGTTGTTTTATTGGCAATGGGTGTTGTTTTATTGGCAATAGAGTTTCTCGATTTGCGGAGATCTGGGCGTGTTAATAAGTTGATGTTGGTTTTAACTGCCTCTCTCATATTCCTTTTTTGCATAATGGTGAGAGCAGTACTGAACTATGTTTATGTCTCTTGAAGACGAGTCTATGATATGCAGCCGAATCCGTGCTTCGCAATGTTAATTATCACATTACATGTTTTATCAGACATGTTGTCCATCAGGACTGTCATTGGATATCATGCCGGATGTCGGGCTAACTCAGCTCAGGATTTATCTTTAGGTCTTCATGTAAGTGGCTTAGTTTCATATTATTAATCTTTTTCTTTATGCCAATGTGAAAAAGATTTCATCCTATTCATTTACTATGGAAATTTCAAATAATTAAGAACCCTTTTATCTACCCTGAATTTTTCATGTCCTTAAGAATCTTTATCATTGTTTTCATTTGCAATACCCTGAAAATTTCCATTTAATTAGCAAGATATGGAAAATTGCTAGGGTTCCTATAAAATATGTCCTGTTATTAGGGAATAGTGAGTTTCGACGTAGGTTGAGCTATTGTAATCAGTATCTTTGTAATCTTTTGTTTCTCCTTTGTTGTAATTAATGGAATGAATGAAAAAACAGTATTTTCGCAGCCAACGTCCTGATCTATTAAGCTTGCGAATTATGCTCTCAAACCGTGTGTTATGTAGGTGAACATATATAATTTGCTACTGTTCGACAATGGACAATATTCAATCTAACCTTCTTAGTACGATAACAGAATAAAAGTGTGGCCTAAAATGTTGTCTACCCAGTCAACGAAATAGTCTGGACGGCAGTTTTTTTTTGGAAGTTCGGCAACTAAAATTCAAGAAATTAGGTAGTTTGAGTGTTTGGAATTCATTTTTGATAGTGGAAATGGATTCAGCACTACCAAAAACCCTTAGGGCACTCAAAATACTAAAGTTTAACAACTGTAAATATGATTTTGATAAAATCTTTGCGAGATTTTTTAAAAATCTTTGCTGGATTCTAAGCCAAAACGTTGCCCGGCATTACAAAATTTGCCCAAATCGAGGCGAAAAAAGAAAATTCGAGAGTTCGATTTCGAGGAAATTCGATCCAATCGGTAGTAGTTCATATTTTAATTGAGTTAGAATGCGCAGGGTAGTACACAAAATAAATAGCGGGGATAGCGTGCAGGTAGAGAGCGTGGATCGCGTGCAGGTAAAAAGGAATTGGAAGTCAATTATCAGTTTGGAAAACTTTCTTTCTGTCTTGCTTCCTTTGAATGCCCAGAAATTTGAAAAACAGTGAAGGAAAGGATTTGAAGATAGAAAGTGAAGTCTAAAAAACAGTGAATGAAAGAATTTGAACATTGAAAGTAAAGTCTAAAAATCAGTGAGTGAAAGAATTTGAACACCGAATGTGGGCAGCGAGGTTTTGGAGAGAAATGTACTTTTTATTTTTATTTTTATTTTCGAAATTTTATATTATTTTTAATTATTGAATTATTTAAATACCGAATGAATTAAATAATTTTATATCGTTTATAATTCTTAGGTTATTTGTTCACTGGGTTTTGGATATGGATGGAAATCCCGTGTGTTAAGATATGGTTTAATTTTTCAAATTAGACAAGATAGTAAAAGTGATAAATTAAACATGATCGTGAGAGTGATATATGAAACATAATGATAATATAGACCTAAATTTTCAAAAAGAATAATTATTAAATTTAAATATCTATATATATTCCCAATTAAAAATTTTACTATCAAGTTTTTTCCCATTGATATTTTTTCATCTAAATTTATGATCAATGCAAATTCCAATTCGAACTGCCGAACAACTTATTCCAGCGATGTGAACGGAATGTGGATGAGTAGCTTTTTACCAAGATTTTCTTCTGAATGTAATGTCCCCAAACATGCAGTTTGAGAATGATTATCGTTTACCGATCTAACGGAAAGTCCGATCGTGTCCGTATATTTTCTCTGTAATTTATAATTGAATTTTAAAATCTTGCGTTATGTGAACCATATTTGTTGCAATTTGATATACTTTTATTTCGGAAAAGATAAGCGATTCGTTTTTCAAAATAGCATGTTTGACCTAGAAAAGAAATAAGTGATAAATTTCTCAAAATTTAATGAGGGGAAAAAATTAATATTTCCACGTTTTCTTTGACCGTGGTTTTAAAACCACTTATCATGCAGCTCTCTTGAAACCATAAATGATGTTATCACCACTACCTAGGCTTTCTTTAATATAATTTGTAGAATCCTTTGGTTGTACCTTTTCAATTCATAAGGATTTTGTACATATTTGGCGTAAGTGATAACCTCTAAAAGTCTATTATTATATTAATTATCAATTACAAAAATTTATTATTATATTAATAATTTGTAATTGATTTTATTATATTGATAATAAATTATTAATTAATTGAAAGAAAATGTTAATAATTTATAACTAAAAATTAATTAAATATAACATTACAGTCATAATTTGTAATTGATTTACTTTTATGGGGTGCGGTTCTTTTTTTGCGTGAGAGAGTACATATTGTGAGGTGGAGGGAGGGTAGGCGAGCGGTCCCCCGTAATGTCTCATTTATTTAGCAAGGAGGCGAACTTCAAGGCTCTTTCGGCTGGAAGCAGTACAGAGGGAGGGGTTTAATGGACTAGGGAAGGGTTTAATTCGTCTGAGAAGCTAAGCTCTGTGGATTCCGTTGTATATCAATGTGGACTTTGAAGGAAATGTTGCCCATCCAGCCCATGGTGTAAGAAGGAAACTCGTAACCTCGAACCTAGATATTTCTAGTTTTAATGATTTTAATTTTTTATATTAATAAATTTAATTTCTTCATAGACAATAAATAATTATATTTTTAATTAAATGAAAAAAATAATAATGATTTTAATTTTTCGTATTAACAAATTTAATTCCTTCATAGACAATAAATAATTATTAGAAAATAAAGTAACAACACACATTCAACGAGATGCATACCAAATCTAGTGAAATAGTTCATTTTCATTAGCATGTGTGAACATAAACATACACAGAAAAAAAAGAAATAATAGTCTTACTATCATTCATGACATATGCATGAAGGTGCGCCGACTATGAGCCCTTCATATACCCAATTATGACAATGCAACACTAGCTCCAATAGTGGAATATAAAGTCACCACTTTCTTCTCCAAAGAATGATCTTCTCTGTTATGCCTAGCTAGATAAGCCAAGGTGGTTGTAATTTTCTTGAGCTATAAGGATGTGTTTAGATCAATTGAGGTGAATCTCCAACTCCCTTGTGACTCTTGACCTTCCCTCATGATTCTTGAGCTCCCATGTGATTTTTCGAATTCCTATGTGATCTTTGAGCTTCTACATGAATTTAGAACTTTATCATGACTTTTCACATTCCATATGGGACCCTTGGGCTTCCACACATTTCAAATTTTCTCATTTTTTGACCCTACATAATTACATTCCACGAATGATCTGGAAAAAATACGTGGGACAAAATAACACTCTTTCATTCACAGTTTGTATGACGATAGTTTGGAGTCTATGACAGGAGACCTAATGGAAATATATTGATGTGAGGTCTTTTTCTCTATTGCGTTTTATTTAACTCTTGATTATTTAGCTAATATGTGCTTCATATTCACCATGGAAAGGGTCTAGATGCCTTTTAGACCTTCTAAGTCCTCATGATTTTCCATCTCCCCATCGTGGTCTAAGGCTTCTTTACTCCTGCATGGTAGTATATTTGTGAATTATATCTACAAGTGTTATTGTACATTATCCTATTGTCCTCATTGATCATCATATTGTCATCATAGGATGATAACACCTACAAATTTAGTTCACTAAAATAAGAAAATATATGTCCCAAAATCACATATTGTTCCTTTGTTTTGTCATGTGAGACTGATTATGCTAACATAATACACAATAATTGAAGGAGAATACTAGTAATTCTTAGTATAAATAATATGGAGGAAAGGAGTGAGGTTATAGACACTGTGATTGTGAAATACATAATGGAAAGAGAGAGGAAAGGGGTGTATTTCACATTGGTCAAGTCAAGATGGAAAGGAGAGCATGCTTAGGCATTATACCTACAGAATACATAATGATTTAGGAAAGCTAGGGACTAGTCAGCTGAGCAATGATGAGATTGAGGGAAAACATGAGTATTGATTGAAAGTGCTTAGTACACAATGAAGGTAATATTAGTCAAGGAATTGCACATTGATAAAGTTCAAGAGACAAGAATGACATTCATGGGCATCGTGACTATGTAGTGTGTGGTTGATGCAGGAAAATTCTTAACGATTGCATAGTTTAGCATGGGAAGGCCCTAAGGATGGCCCGACTGTCCATTAGAAATATATAGTGTGCTACACTGGATTGGGTTGGCCAAGGAATAATCATTTGGAAAGTATAGCCAGCAGGATGGAGTGACTAAGCTCTGAGATAGATTAATGTGCAGTGGAAGGAGTTTTTCCTCTATCCTTCTATAGTACATAGTTATAAGAGGTAAGGATTCACCATCATGGCTTGGAAATTTGCAGATTCTAGTTAAAGGAGGCTCTGAGACTAGTCATTAATTATGCAAGTTGAGAGGACTATGAGAACTCACAAATTGACTAAATTATGGATCAATGAGATAAGAAAGTGAGAGTAAGAGCGTACGCCAAGTTGTAACATGATCAAACACACTTATACTATCCAAAACATGACCAAAATATGGCATTGTATAAAAAATAAACATGCATGCAATGAAATGCAAGTAAATATACACATGTCTTCAACTGCGACACTTAATATTTACACCTTTACAACACAATTTTTTATTGTAATCAAAATGTGCGCTATGTTATAGGAATGTGCACAACGCATATTTTGATGATAAATTACATTAAATAGTGAAAGAGAGTGTTGTGGAGATACCTCAAGAAGGTGTGTCATGGTGCTCTTTAACATGTGTAAAAACAAGTGAAATCGACACATGCAAGACTTAGAGTGAGACAATGCAAACACAAATAAAACAAAATCGACACATACAAGAATGAAGGTAAGAAAAAGTGACACTTGTAAAATATAGAGCAAGAAAGAAGATGTATGTAACAAAAAAATAAATAAAAATTGATACTTGCAAAAGCAAAAGTGACGCTTGCAAAAGAAAAATTAATGCCTGCGAAAGAAAAAATGATAGTTTAGTAACTCCCCCAAATGATGGATATTTTGCAATCATGGGTGAGGTAATACTGCTTATACTCCAATAGCGCACAGATCTCAAAAGAGAATGATGAACATAAGGATGAAATGTGGACTACAATATTTATATAGGGAGACTGGACATGCAATTAATGCTTAGTGCACACTGGGAAAATAGGAACCAAAAGTGAATCGACTAATCACTATTGACAAAAAATGTGCAATCATTATTTATAGATGTGTTTACAGTGTTGTACCTTCCAAAATTTAAGGGGTCTCCCCAATATGTGGTCACATTTAGACCTCACACCATTTGAGATAGAAGCCCCATTCTGAGCATGGCTCGGTTACCATTTTATTAAAGGTTTTCCTTTTCTCTAATGGTTAGAAAGATAGAGGAATGCATATGTGCCTTCAAAAAGAAGGTAAGTGTGCCTGGTGAGTGTTTAGTTGTAGGTTTGTGAAGATTCTTCTACTGCAGTGGGGAAGAGAATTGAGCCCCTAAGAGAGACGTAATAATACCACCATAATAGAGACACATGTAAAGAAGAAGAATACATCTAACATCCAGTCAAATAGTCCACAAGTATGTGATGATCATCACAACCATTAAAACACATTCAATATGATAAGCACTAAAATAAACGAAATATTTTAACTTCTTCAGCACAAGTGAAAAAAAAATAATAAAACATTCATAGAATAATCTTACAAATATTCATAATCCATGCATGAAGAACATACTAGCCATCATACATTATATATTAAGTAAAATTCTTGAGACACATGTATACAACGAACACCACTAGCTCCAATAGTAGAGCGTTTGTAACATCCCTAGTGAAAATGTCGTGTAATAAAGTTAAAATAAAAATTACGGTTGATGGGACACATATTCCATGTTGAATGTTGGGAAAGAAATCCTAGTGCAGGTGTTCACATGATTTATTGTGGCTATGGAAATTGGAAAAGTCCAACGATAAGGTTTTGGAAGAGGAAAAACATAATTTTGTCCCATTTATTTATGAAAATAATGAAAATTAGGAGAAAAGGGAGGTGAAAGGTGAGAGGTTTCATGTGCGGAGGAAAATAAGTTAAAATAATGGAAAATTAAGAAAATAGAGACCTCATTAATAAAAAGGTTTTTGAGGATCAGCTGGTACATTTTTTTAGTTCATTTTTGAACTCTCTCATTATTCTCTCTTTCTCTCTCACACTCTTGGATAGTTAGAATTTTACTGGATCAATCTTGGAGGGTGTGGCATACTTGGTGATTTGGATCAAGAAGGAAAAGGAAGATCAGGAAAGCGTAATATGACATCGAGATCAACAACTACAACGAGTTTTGATTGAAGGTACCAAATGTCATGTATGTTTTCCATGCTAGTTTTGGAATCCATGGTGTATGCAAGTGGTTTCTTGGTCATGATATGTCATTAGCATGGATGATTTCCTGGATTGACAGTGGATTTTTATATCCTTTCCTTTTCCTAGATAACCATGGTGTTGTCGGTTTATTTCCATTGATTGTTTTCTAGTTGGTTTTCATGATTAATTTATTTGTTGGGTTGAGTTATTAGTTCATGGAGCCTTGGTTGGAAAAACGATATTGAGCCTGAATGACAATTTTTGGTTTGAGTTACTAGTTTGGAGCCTTTGTTGGAAAAAAAATTTGGAGCCCTAGGTGGATTGAGTTATCAGTCTTGGAGTCTTGGATGTAAAAACTCTTTAGAGCTCGGTAATAACTGGGGTTGAGTTACTAGTCCTGGAGCCTTCATTGGGAAAAATAGTCTGGAGCTGTGTAGCATCTTGGATAGATACCAACCTGTGGTGGTTGTGATTTATGACCATGATGTGGAATCACTAGTTTAGGGTTGATGTTTTTTTCCTCTAGAAGCCCTGGATTTGTTTTGCTTGATGTGTTGATGAGATCCTACATTCGTGTTTGGAATATGGCACATGGGTGATTGGATGAAGAGTTATTTGGCTAAGCCAAACCATAGTCATGTGGAACGTGGAAGTCCCATCTCCAGTTGGTTTCTACGCTCATGAATGATAAATTCATTCCATTGGTATTTGGTATGAAAATATATTGATTTATATGTGGATTTCATTGTTGTTGTATCTATGGTATTTTTTGTTTTTGTTATGTTGGTTATGACCGTGTATTTTTATAGTGATGATGTATGGTTATCCCTATGTTTTTACTTGTAAATGAATGTACAGTCAATCTATAGTTGAATTTTTATTCAACCATCTCACAAAAAAAGAAGAAAATATAGATCAACAAGTTAGAAACTAGCCTCTTTGAGGGGGAAACCTCCTTTGCATTATAAAAATGAAAAATTATTGCATGATACAAATTAAAAAAATGAGTTTACATATATATAAGGCTAAGGGGTCACAATATAATAAGAGCCCACATAACAATAATAATGTGAGCGAAAAGAATAACAATAATGGGCTTCTATGGGGCACAATAATAAAAATATGGGGACTACATGGGCACCACAATAACAAAAAGGGGGATTCAATAACAATCATAATAAGGGGCTTCACTAGTATGATAGGGACGTAACATGCCCCTCTCCTTTAAAAAGTGCTATCCTCAACGCTTGAGTAGTTATGGATTCTTCTGTATAAAATTATCATCCTACCATGTAGAATATTTAGCAGGTAAGTTCTTCAAGTTGATGAGATACTCTGAAATTGATCGATTTTGTAGTTCTGGATTTCTCATTTTCATGACTGCATCAAGTTCCAATATTATTTTTCCATTCTTTTGAAGTTCTATAAATATAGTTTTAACTAGGATTTTGTCACCTATAACCTTCTTTAAGCATGAAACACAGAAAATTGGGTGCACTCGGGAAGATGCAGCAAGCTACATTTCATGAGGCAACACATTCCATAATAAATGTTTTTGTGAAGTCTAGCATAGAAAATACCGTTGCTTGGCACATTGCCTATTTAAGATGTTCAAAGGCCTTAGTTTCTTCTGGAGACCAAGAAAATGCATCTTTCTTCAGTAGTGTTGTTATAGGTGCTTCTATTCTCCCATAATTCTTAACAAACTTGTGATAATATCATGTTAAGCTGAGAAATTCTTGCAGATGATTTATGGTTATGGGGATTTTCCATTCCTTAATGGATTTAAAATTTTTAGGGTCTACCTTAACATGCTCATAAGATACAATATGACCTAGATATTCCGCCTCCTATATTCTAAAGAAAAAATTGGAGGTTTTTGCATATAATTGTTACTCCTACAATAGTTTGAGCACCCTGTCAACATGTTGAAAATGATCCTTCCAAGACTTGTTGTAGATTATTATATCATCAAAAAATACTAACACATATTTTCTAATGAAGGGTCTGAAAATGGAATTCATAAACCCTCGAAATGTATAAGGTGCATTAGTAAGGCCAAAATGCATGACCAAGAATTCATAATGACCATCATGAGTTCTAAATTTTGTTTTCAGAATGTCGTCAATCTTCATTCTAATTTGATGATATCCTAAATGAAGATCCAACTTGGTGAAGTAAATTTCTCCATGTAATTCATCAGATAATTCATCAATGATAGGATTGATATATTTATCTTTAATTGTGAGATTGTTGAGCTCCCTATAATCTAGATACATGCAAGATGATCCATCCTTCTTGTGCACCACTACTGGAGTAGAGAAATAAATTATACTAGGTTGAATTACACCAACCTCTAACATTTTTAAAATCATACATTCAATTTAACTCCTTTGGGCATAAGGATATCTAGAAATCCTTATGTTTGGAGGAACACTTACTGGAATCAAATTAATAGAATGATCATGATCACGAATAGGTCAGAGGCCTTTGGGAGTCTCAAATACCTTGGAATGATTTTCCAAGACATTTTGACATCTGGAGAAATATATGATTTCCATTTTTGAAACTCTAGTGAGCATAATTGTGCAATTATGCCTTGTTGTTATTTCTTTAGAAGCTTTTTCATACTCAATATCCCACAATGACTTAATTATGGATTGGTTCAGTAGAGATAACTTGTGCAGGGTACTACATTTCATTGTTTCTACCTTTGGCCATGTTTGAGATGAAGTCATAAAGCCTCCAAAAACCCTAACTTCCTCAGATCATATATCTCTAAAAATATAGCGAACCAAAATCTAAAATTTGTACAGGAGGTTCAACAGTAGTTCGACTCCACGTGATTTTAATTTGAGCTTATGAAGCTTCTTATTAAAAAAATTATAGAAAATTTTTTAAGATGTCATGTTTTAAGAAGCGAAACCCTAGAATCCAAAGCTTTGATTCCAAATGTTATGCAACCATCTCAGAAAGTAGAAGAAAAGATAAATAAATTACTTAGAAATAAAATTCTTTGAGGGGGAACTTCCTTTGCATTACATAAATGAATAGTTCTTGGATGATAGAAATGATGAAACATGCTTTATATATATATATATATGCGTCTAAGGGGTCACAATATAATCTGAGCCTACATAACAATAATAATGTAAGGGAACAATAATAACAATAGTGGGTTTCTATGTGGCATAATAATAGCAATATGGGGACTACATGGGAACAAAAATAACAATAAGTGGATACACTAACAATAATAATAAGGGGCTACAAAAGTATTAGAGGGACCTACAAAAAATCGATTGCATGGCAGTTAACGATATGGGGGAGAAATGTTTCTTAGTGATTCTCCAATAAGTATGAGACCCCTTTTCTTTGTTTTGTTGGTTATACCGCTAACTTTCATGTTTGTGATATGTTTGAAAAAGATATTTTAGTATATAGGAGGGGTCCATATGAGTTATTATTTATCTTATTGCTTCTGTATCATTGTCCTATTGTTATTTATCATCTCTAAACTTTTCATGAAGTTTTGGTCAAAGCACTAGGTTCTAGGCCTAAGAAGGTAGCTCAATGCTCAGTGATGCTAGCATCAGATATTTTTCCTATCTCTATGGCTCAAAGAGGTAAAAAAATCAGTGTGACCTAGGGGTAAGAGGATTGAGTGGTTGTGTTAACCCATGGGGGTGTTTTTATTGTTGTACAAGGTATGTATGTTTTGTTTTTGTCGGTTCCACTTCCTTAATGTCAGCTAGGAGGTTTAATCTCATTATAATATCCTCTCGTATAATTTCTACCCTGGTTGGCCGGTTACTTGGGTAGTCGTTGGAAGAGTTTCTTACATAGTGGTATCAGAGCATGGTTCAACCCTTGGATGCTTGAAAAATGGTACAAAGCTGAAAGAGATGCTTGAAAAATGGTACATTAGGCCAAGTGTATCACCATGGGGCGCACCATTGTTTTTCATGAAGAAGAAGGATGGCACTCCTAGATTGTGCATTAGCTATAGGAAGTTGAAAAAAGTGAGCATCAATAACAGGTACCTATTACTAAGGACTAATTATTTGTTAGATCAAATAAAGGGAGAAATAGTGTTCTCTAAGATCGACTTGAGATCAGGATATCATCAGGTATGCATCAAAGATAAGGACATATACAAGACCACATTCAGGACTAGGTACGAGCATTATGAGTTTGTTGTAGTTCCATTCAGTTTGACTAATCAACCAGCTACATTTATGTGTTTGATGAACGATGTGTTTCATCCTTATTTAAATAAGTTTGTTATTGTGTTCATTGATGACATATTGGTATATTCTAAAAATGAGGAAGAGCATGTCGAGCATTTGGCAGCAACGTTGAGGTTGTAGAGAGAGAATTAGTTATATGCTAAGCTTAGAAAATGCAACTTCAACTTTACATGAATCTTCATATTTTGTACGTGTCATTTGGACTTCCACTTTACAATATATTTTCGAACACGACTTTACATAATCCACAAAAATGATGTGGAATATGGTGACTCATGACATGACAAGCCATGAAACTGATGAAATGGACCACATGATGACATGGAAATGTAAAGTCATTCTTAATACTTCTTGATATGTGTCTTCTTAATAATGTATTTTTTCCATGTGAGGAGTGTTCACTGATATCACGTATTGAGTTGCAGTCACAAAGTGGTGTCCATTTTATTTTTCGTGATTGATCAACTTGCATATTTAGCTGCACAAGTGTCTTCTAGCATGTTATTCTTCTCCATATTCTTGTTTACCATCATTTCATGGTATGTTAGAGTACCAGCATCTTCAATTCACTCATGAAAAGATGGCATCAATTCGATAAAATCCTAGTCTAGGATGTTGCATTATAGTCCACTAGCTAAGACACAGCCAGGTAACATGCTAAGGTAGAGGCTCAGTAAATGTGAAATTTCATAGCTTAGGTAGTCAAGGGTTGATCTTGAGCCTTGATATTTCAAAATTTATAGTTTCGTTTTGGACTGAGAAAAAATATAACATGATTAGGGAGCTAAGGGTGTTATGTTAAGGGCTTGAGCATTGCTTTCTCCCACTGCATAGTTCTGGCAGGTAAAGGAGGCTAGTGGATGGTGCAATTGATCATATCAATATTTAGTAGTTGAGGCTTGAGCCTTGTTATTTCATAATGTGTATTACTAACTGGCATGAGAGACAAATTGTGCAACTTTTGGGGTGAGAGGTTCATTTTTAGCACCGTGATTGCGAAATGCACAATCATGGGAGGCAGGAACTGAGCATTGCACAATGCCCAGAGGTAGGTTTGTATATTAAGGGATGATATTGCACAATTCATAGTTTAGGAGGGTTGGATGGTGCTAAGTTTCTTGGTCGAAAAGTTTTCAGATTTTTGTAAGTGTGGGATCGATGAATTTGATGTGAACAATTAAGACTTGACTGTGACCACATAGTTAGAAATTTTTTTGACACACAATAGATAATCCAGAACACATGAAAATCAAACTTCCCTCATAGCGACATCTTTGTGACAACTTACAATAAGTGTGACATCAAATATACACTTTCTGATGATAATTACGACACTTATGCTAAAATTCTTAAAAATTTGGAAATGAGTGCGACACATGTGTAAATAGTAATACCAGCTCATTTATCGAAGGATAACCCCTTAAAACCACAAAAACTAGCTTTTGTGTGATATACGAAAATTAGCATGTGAAAAGACAACACTGTGATTTTGTTTCAAATAGGACCAAAACACTTAGGAAACACATGTAATAAGTCTTAATCCTTGTGAAAATAATATGAAATATCAATAGAGGCTTTTCGTGGCCAATTTACAAATCTCAAACAAAAGGTTTTCGTGGCAGAGCACATTGAGGAATTCCAAAAATTGAATATCAGGGTAAATTATATTTCTAGAGGAGAATAGGATTGATGTATTCGTAGGGACCTTGAAGAATAAAATCTAACACAAGATTCGTATTTTGGAACCAGATTCATTAGAGAAGGAATTTAGGGTGGCAAGAAAAATTGAAAGAAAAATTAATGCAACAAGGAAGTATACCACTCACAACTATAACGATGGAAGTGTTTTTGCTCCTATCCTTCCACAACCTACAAGGTTGGCACCAAAATAACTAGAGTAAAAAATGTAAAAAGGGATTTTTTAGAGTTGTGATGATAAATACACTGAATTTCATAAGTGTGGTGATAATAAATTATGTTACAAATATTGTGAAGAGGAGGAAGAAAAGGAACAAAAAACATCAAAAGAAGAATAAATACAGCAATAATCAACCTCAAAGAAAGAAAAAATGAATCTGACCATATATTTTAATTCATTGGAAGGAATTACCACTCCTCAAACTCTCAAGATAGAAGGACATATCAATAAGAAAAAGGTAATAGTGTTGATTGATTCAGGTAGTACCCATAATTTTATTCATGTAAGATAGACAAGGAATTTAATTTATTCCTCTATCTAGCACCAGAGTGTCAAGTGATGGTTGCAAATGGAGGAGCTATAAATTTCTCTAGAAAATGCCATTATATCAAGATATCGAAGGGGGAATATGTATTGAATAGTCAAAGTATTTCCATTACAATGGGTGGTGTTGATGTTGTACAAGGAGTCCAATGGTTAAAATCATTGGGGACGATATCTTTTAGTATTCAAGAACATTTATTGAAATTTTTTTGGGAAGGAAGGGTATTTGAATTAAGAGGTATCGTAGGAAAACTGGGAAAGACTAGGAAAATAATTCCAAGGTGTTTGAAACTCCCAAAGGACTCCCACCTATTTGTGATCATGATCATGCTATTCATTTGATTCCATGAAGTGTTCCTCCAAACATCAGGCCTTACATATATCCATATTCCCAAAAGAGTGGAATTGAATGTATGGTTTCATAAATGCTAGAGGTTGGTATATTTACACCTAGTCAAAGTTCTTTCTCTGCTTCAGTAGTATTTGTGCACAAGAAGGATGGATCATGGCACATGTGTCTAGATTATAGGGAGCTCAACAAGCTTAATATTAAATATAAATTCCCCATTCATGTTGTTGATGAATTATTGGATGAATTACAGATCAATTTACTTCACCAAGATGGATCTTTGTTTAGGATATAATCAAATTAGAATGAAGAACGAAGACATTCCAAAAAAAACATTCATAACTCATGAGGGTCATTATGAGTTTTTGGTCATGCCTGGCCTTATTAATGAACCTTTGACATTTCAATTTTTTATGAATTCCGTTTTAAAAACCATCCTTACAAAATTTGTGTTAGTATTTTTTGATGATATAAAATGTACAAAAAGTATTGAAAGGATCATGTTTAGCATGTTGACAGGGTGCTTAAACTGTTGTAGGAGAAACAAATAGATTCAAAAACCTCCAAATGTTTCTTTGGAGTCCATGAGGTGGAATATTTGGGCCATATTGTATCTCATGATGGTGTTAAGGTAGACCCTAGAAAAATTAAATCCATTAAGGGATGGAAAATTGCTACAACCATAAAGCATCTTCGAGGATTTCTCGAGTTAACAGGGTATTATTGCATGTTTATTAAGAATTGTGGGAGAATAGTGGCTTATATAACATCATTATTGAAGAAAGATGGATTTTATTGGACTCTAGAAGAAACTAAGGCCTTTGAACATCTTAAAGAGACAATGTGTCAGGGACCAGTCTTAGCTATGCTAGACTTCCCAAAAACATTTATTGGGGAATGTGATTCCTCTAGAAATTGAATTGGTGTTGTTTTAATGCAAGAAGGAAGACCCATTGTTTTTTAAAGTCATCCAATCAAAGGAAACTATTCACACAAACCTATTTATGAGAAGTAAATTTTGGAAATACTACATGCCTAAAGCAAAGGTGACCTTACCTAATGGGAAGACACTTCAAGGTAAAAACAAATCATGATAGTCTTAAGTATTTTTTGGAATAAATATTATCTTCAGAAGAGAAGGAAAAATGGGTCACAAATATGTTCGGTTATGAATTTTAAATAATCTACAAGAAAGGGAAGAAAAATGTGGTTACAGATGCACTCTTAAGAAAGAATGAGTATTTTGAAGAATTGCTTTGTGCCATTTATATTATCCAACTTGAGTGGATAATAGGAGAAAGGGATGAAAGGAAGAATGATGAAGAGTTGTGGACACTCATGTTCAAAATTTGTAGCAATATCCAAGTACGTTTGATACATTAAGCTGGAAAAATGATTCATTATGGTACAAATATCGCTTATATCTTTGTAATAATTCGCAACTCAAACAAAAGATTATTTTGGAATTCCACACCTTCCCCTTAGGAGGGGACTCGGGATTTTTAAGAACTTACCATAGGGTCAAGAAGTAATTTTTTGCGATGGCCTTCCATATGATATTCAGAAGTTTGTGGAAGAATGTTTTATTTTCCAACAAAATAAATTTGAGATAATTAAGAACTTGGGTCTATTAGAACCTTTAAACATTCCAATTCAACATTGGTAGGAGGTATCAATGGATTTTATCACGCATTTACCCAAGTTTGAATGAAAGAGTGTCATCATGGTGGTAGTTGACATACTTACCAAATATGCACACTTTTGTGCATTACATCATCCTTTTAAATTCACTACAGTTGCTATTGCATTTACAGAAATAATTCAAAATCTTCATGGAAACCCAAAGATTATTGTAAGTGGCAGAGATCATATTTTCACTAGAAATTGTTGGATATAATTATTTTATTGTCTTGGTACTCAATTAGCTCATAACTCATCTTATCATCCTCAATCTGATGGGAAAACTGAGATAGTGAACAATTGGTTGGAAGGACATATTTTGTGCTTTGTATCTGATAAAAAAAGACAATGGGTCAAGTGGTTACTGTTGACACATAATCCTAAAGGGTTGGGTGAGATTGTATATTATTTTAATTTAGTAAATAAGGAAGGCCAAGAGTCATTAGGAAGTGAATCCCAATAGCCTCACCTCCATGTATAAGTACACACACAATCTCCATCTAATACACATTGAGTTTTGTGGAGTTACCTCCTGGTCTGACATGGTATCAGAGCTAGTCCCATTTTTGGAATTCCTGCCTTTGGTGTAACTCCCTCATGTCTTATATTTGTGCAGACTATCATTGTGCATTTAGTTTTCTGTTTACTACTCTTGCCATTCTGCAATTGTAGAAAATTCTGAGTTTTTTTTTTCACTCCAAATTCTGCAATTTTTTTTCTACAAATTCTGCCTTTTGTTTCTGCACACCACTGTGCAATTTTTGCTCAAATTCTGAGCACAGTTAAATTTACTGTACAATTTTTTTAATATTCACTCATTCCCATTCACCTCCCAACCCACCCTCACAACGACCTCCCCTTACAGTCTGTCTCTTCTCTCACAACTCTTGGCCCTCCCCACCTACTCACCACAACGTTGCCCACTCCCAACCCTGCTTACCATCTCTCCCATCCCCCTCATAGCATCCACTTGGCCCTCGCTATAGCGCTCAGCTCACACTCCCATCTCCCTCACTCGCTCACGGCCACTCAAAATTCCCCACCTATTGTTCTCCCTTTCCCACCCCATTACCTCTCCTCCCTTTCTCGCCCCCTCACCTCTTCCCTCATCCCCGCTCTCACTACCCCCCCTCTCCCACAGCCTCACTCTTCCACTCACCCACGTACCCCCTTACCTCTCATCCCTTTCCCTCCCCCTTACCCCTCGCTGCCCCATTCCATACTCTCCCACGCCCCTCTCTCTGGCCCCTCACCACTTCCCTAATACCTTCTCTCACTACCCCCCCTCTCCCATAGCCTTTCTCTCCCACTCACCCATCCACTCACCACACTTCCCATCCCTACCCTCCCCACTCGCTCACGACCCCCGCCCCCTCACCCCTCACAACCACTATCCCCATCCCCCTCCCTCGACCCTCCCTCTCCTCCCATGTAGCTCTCCCTCCCCTCCCATGTAGATTCTTTGTGTTCCCTTTTCTTAACCTCGACCTCTTATTTTTTAATTTTTTTTATAGTTTGACCTACCCTAGAAAATACCTTCCCCAATAATCACTTTCCACAGAAAATACTTTCCGCAGTAATCACCTTCCCAGAAAATACCTTCCCTAGAAATCACCTTCCCCAGAAATCACCTCCCTCAGATAATACCTTTGTTTCTCTTTCACCCAAATTTTTACAAAAAAATAAATAAATAACTAAAAAAATGCAGAATTGAAACCAGAATTGAGTTTTTTTTTTTTTTTTACCTTGGCAGCAAAGTATTTTTTTCCTTCAAAACAATGCATTCTCTCATATCTATTGTAGGAGTTGTTCTCTCTGACAAGGAGAAATATCCTAAATGGTCTCGAAAAATCAAGCACACTCTCATTTTTAATGCGCTATGGAGAGGAATTTGTGAAGGAGAAGAAGACCTTCCACCAGCAAATCCCACTTCAGACAAGGAGATCGAAATTTGAGAAAAAAAGAACTGCAAGGCCCATGCCTTGATTGTAGCTTCCATAAATGAAGATGTGAGTCGCCAAATTACACCATTTTCAAATTCCTATAAATCCTTGAGAAAGATAAATGAACTATATGAATCGCATTCATAACTTGAAATTGTTCAATTAATGATTAAGTTGTTTAGTCTCGAATTGAAAAATGATGATCCTCTTGCTTTAGCTTCAAAAGTAAGATCTATCATGCATGACATTAGGAGCACTAGTGCAGATGTTGACATATCTCTCATAGCATCTATTAAGGCTTTGTATCCCACTTACTCACATTATCTTGAATCATTGCAAGAAACTGGAAACCTCTTAAAAATCACATTTGAGTCCCTTGAGAAAAATTTTGTAGAAAAAGAGAAAATTTTTGGAAAAATGATAGCCCCTCTCTCTTCTGAAGAGGCTCTATGGTTTTCACATAGAGAGAAGAGTCATTCTCAAGATTCTTCCAGAGGAAGAGGTGGCCGAAGAGGAAGAGGAAGAAGAAATTTCAGAGGAAGGGGCGGTAGAAAAACTCAAACTGAAAAATCTGATCTTCATTGCATATGCTGCAATAAAGACTGGAATGATGCATCTACATGCAAGCTACCTTGGTATAAAATTGAGCAACAAAGGAATCAAGAAAAAGGTAAAACTAATGACAGAGACAAAGGTAAAGCACTTGAATCCACTCATTATGTTGTAGCACATTGTAACAATGGAGTAACTGAAGACTTGTTTGATGTTTCATTTACTTCTTGGAGAAATGACTGGTTGCTAGATTCAGGAGAAACATGTCACATGACATTTAGAAAAGATTTATTTGAAGAATTTATATACAAAGTTGATGGACCAGTATACTTTGCAGATAAATCCAAACTAAAGCCATCAGGGCTTAGCACTATTAGGCTTAATTTCCCTGGTCTTCCATTTCATCTTCTACATGAGGTTCTATACTTCCGTGAGCTGAGGAGAAACTTGTTGTCCTTGGTCCACATCCTCCAGCAAGGACACTCCTTTCACATGTTTGATGGCAAGGTTGAGGTCAGAAAAGCATCAGATCACTCACTTGTCATGGAGGGAATAGAAGAAGGAAGACTCTTGAAGCTGCAAGGTTCCTCTTCTCATGCAAAAAACTTTGCATTCAGTTCACATCATGATGAAGGTACATTCCCATCAAGTCTTTTATGGCATGCTAGATTTGGACACTTAAACTATGACAACCTTCAATTGTTGAATAAAAGTGGTGTTAATGGACTGCCTACAATTCCTAGGAAACTCAAGCAATGTGATGCTTGTATTATAGGAAAGCATAGCAAACAACCATTTCATGATTCACATTCCAGAGCACATAGAAAAATTGAGCTTATTCATTCAGATTTATGTGGCCCTATGCATGTTTCTTCTTCAAATGGAAATAAATATATGATGAAATTTATTGATGATTACACCAGAATGTGTTGGGTTTACTTATTGAAGAACAAGTCTCGTGCTTTTCAAACATTCAAGAATTTTCATGCATGGATTGAAAATTATGCACAAACTCATATTGGCTCTTTACGTACTGATAATGGAAAAGTATACACTTCAAACGAATTTGAAAATTATCTTCGTCAACATGGGATCAAACATCTAACAGTTGTGCCCTATAATCCCCAACATAATGGTGTAGCTGAAAGAATGAACAGGACAATTTTAAATATGGTTCACTCCATGATGTTTTTTAAGAATGTAAAATTGATGTCTTGGGCTGACGCAGTTCTATGTGTTGGATACATAAATAATAGGTGTCCTTCAAATTCAATCAGAAACAAAACTTCTTATGAAATGTGGCATGGCCACATTTGTTCGGTAAAGCATTTCAAGGTCTTTGGTTCCACCTATTATGCTTTGATACCCAAGGTACAAAGGAATAAAATTTGTGCTAGAAGTCAAAAATGTATCTTCTTGGGGTATTCCAATACCTCTAAAGGATATCGTCTCTATGATGAAGTCAATAAGAAGTTTGAAATAACAAGAGATGTCATATTCCTCGAATATTCCAAGACTGACAATGTTGTTGAGTGGAAACTTGATTGCCTGGATAGATTCACACATGCAAAGTATTTTCAAGAATTTGATAATCAGATTCCACATCTTGAAGGGGGGATTCCTATACTGAATCAATCTATGGAATCATTTCCCGAAGCACTCTCTCCCCCACTTGAGGAACCAACCATGGATGACACCTTGAATGATGTGATTGACAAAATTGAGAGATTGAATCTTGATTCAATTCCAACTCAGTCACATGAGAATCCTGGGCCATCTCAGAAATGTCCCCCCAAATGGCTGACAAAGACACTAGAAAAATTTCATCCCGATGAGGTTGGAAAGACAGGAACAAGAAGTTACACTAGACAAAACGAAGGTGATGTAGATAATTTTGATTCACCTGTTGATATGAATATTGCTTATAACTGTGAATTGAATTTTTCTACAGATCATGAACCAAATTCCTTCAAAGAAGCCACTTCTCATGATGAATGGAATGAAGCAATGCAAAAGGAGTATGATTCCTTGATAAAGAATGGCACTTGGAAGCTGGTTGATCCTCCTTTGGGAACCAAACCAATTGGCTGTAAGTGGGTCTACAAAAACAAGTACAAATCACATGGCTCACTTGACAAGCACAAAGCTAGGCTTGTGGCAAAAGGTTTTGCATAGAAAAATGGGGTTGATTATGAAGAAACTTTTGCTCCCACAGCAAAATGGGCCACCATCCAGACTCTCTTTGCCCTAGCAACTTAGAAGGGATGGAAAGTCCATCAGATGGATGTAAAAATCGCCTTTTTGAATGGAGATCTAAAGGAGAAAGTTTTTATGTCCTAGCCAGAAGGATTTGTTGTGAAGGGTCAAGAACACAAAGTATGCAAGCATATGAAATCCTTGTATGGCCTCAAGCAAGCACCGCGAGCCTGGTATGAGAAATTAACTGAGCATCTTCTGAAACTTGACTTCAAAAATTTTGATCTTGGTGATGCAACTTTGTTTGTTAAGAAAGTTGGAAAGACAGATGTATATCTTGTGGTTTATGCAGATGATATTTTGATGATAGGAAATAATGAGAGTTATATTGCATCCATAAAGAAAGAATTGAATAAAGGTTTTGAAATCACTGATTTGGGTTATGTTCATTACTATCTGGGTATTGAAGTAACTCAACATACTAAATTTATATTTCTTTCTCAAAAGAAGTACATTGGAGATATTTTGAACCAGTTTGGCATGGATGAATGAAATCCCTTAACCACTCCAACGGAACAAAACTTGAAGCTCACATCCATTGAAGGGAAGGAATTTGAGGATGCAACAAAGTATAGACAGCTTGTAGGAAGTCTTATCTACCTGACTACCACCAGACTAGACATCTCATTTGCTGTTGGAATCCTCTCCAGGTTTATGCAAAAACCTTGTGAAGGAGATTGGTCTGCTGCAAAAAGTGTTATAAAGTACTTGAAAGGGACTCAAGACTTTGGACTCAAATATACACATGTAGGCAATTTCAGCTTGATCGGATACTCTGATTCAGACTTTGACGGGGACAAAGAAACTGAGGTGTCTACTTCAAGTTATACCATGAGTCTTGGACCAGGAGATGTCCCACGAAGATCACGCAAACAGTCAGTTCCAACAGATTCCACAACCGAGGCAGAATATGTGGCAGCGCCTATTCAACAAGAAAGGAAATTGTGTGGCTCAGGAAAATCATAGAAGATTTTTAGATGAAACAAATGCATTCAACAACACTCATAATCGACAAGAGCGTGAATTTGGCCAAGAACCTGAAGTTCCATGATCGAAAAAAGCACATCAATACAAAATACCATCTGATTCAACATCATGTTCAAGCCAAAACCATCCATCTACATCATTGTTCCACAAATGAGCAGACCGCAGGCATCTTCACCAAAGCACTTGGAATAGAAAAGTTTGAAAAGTTCAGAACGATGCTTGGAATCACCAACATCCCTTCAGATTAAAGTGGAGAATGTTGACACCTAATCCTAAGGGATTGGGTGAGATTGTATATTATTGTAATTTAGTAAATAAGGAAGGCCAAGATTCATTGGGAAGTAAATCCCAATAGCCTCACCTCCATGTATAAGTACACACACAATCTCCATCTAATACACATTGAGTTTTGCGGAGTTACCTCTTGTTCTAACAGTTACCTCTATTTGAATGTTAGTATAACACTTCCTTCCATCCTATAGCAAAAATAACCCATTTATGGCATTTTATGGATATCATCCACCATCCATCACATCATCTTTAAGATAATATTCTAAGGTTCAAGCTATGGAATATCACATTGAGCATCAACAACAAGTTAGCCAACTCTTAAAGGATAACCTCACTCTCACATAGAATCAAATGAAACAATAGGAAGATCATCATCATAGTGAAAGAATTTTTGAGGTAGGCGACTGGATAATTTTACAACTAAAACCATACAAATAAATGTACCTCAACGAATCTAAGAAGGATAATAAATTATAACGCAAGTACTACAGTCCTTATAAGGTGTTACAAAGGATTGGTACTATGGCATACAAATTGGAGCTACCTACATCTTCCTAGGTACACCTAGTTTTCCATGTTTCATCCTTAAAGAAGGTTATCGGTGACAAGCTTCTCCTTAAAAAAATGTTTCCAGAACTTAACGAAGAAGGAAAAATCATATTTGAGCCTAAAGCACTTGCAAAAACAAGAATTTGACAGCTATGGAATCGATCAATTTCAGAGTATCTCATTAAGTGGATGAACTTAATCGCTGAATATTCCACATGGGAGGATGAAAATTTTATAGAGAAGCATCTAGAACTACTCAAATGTTGAGGGAAACATTTCTTTGAAGGAGAGGGGAATGTTAGGTCCCTATAATACTAGTGTAGCCCCTTTATTTTTATTATTAGTGTATCCCCCTTACTGTTAATTTTGTGCCCATATGGCCCCCATATTGTTATTGTTGTGCCCCATATAATCCCCCTATTCTTATTGTTGTGGCGCATAAAATCCCGCTATTCATATTGTTGTGCCCTTACATTATTATTTTTATGTAGGATCTCATTATATTGTGACCCCTTAGACTCCTATATATACTAAGAAGGTATTTTCATTTGTATCATCCAAGAATTGTTCATTTATGTAATGTAAAGGAGATTTCCCCCTCTAAAAGGATAATTTTTAAGTCATCGATCTTTATTTTCTTCTATTTTGTGAGAAATTTGAAGGCCATCTGAAGAAATCGACCAGAAACCCTCGAGTTGGAAACCCAAGGAACTACACTGTGCTTAGAGATCATCCAACCGATAAAGACTTTTGAGCCTTAACAAACATCTATAGAGACAACTAGACACTACAAGAGGAGATGAACAGTTTTGTCTCAGATGGTCGAGCGATAGAACCTCTAGAGTAGTTCCACCCCTGCAAATGACTTGCGAACCCTGGGGAAAAACATGTAGTTTCACAGTAAACCCTAGAAGCACTCTTGAATTGTAGGATAGAAACCCTATCAAATCCATGATAAAGCCCCCTCCATATATCAAGTCAATTAACATCAATAAAGACCAATAACATAGGTGACAGGTGTTCCCAGTACATAGTAATGCATATAATTAATTAAACTTTAGTCTTTCTAAATTTTCCAACAACATAGATGACTAAGTATTCCCCATACATAGTAGTGCATATAATTAATTAAACTTTAAAAAAAAAAATTTCTAATACCTCGAGAAACCTAATAATTAAAAATAAATAATTATAATTTCTAATATTTCTCATACCTCGAGGAAACCTAATGTCGCTGGTCAATACGTACCGAGCTACGTACCGCACAACGTACCGCACAGAGCCAGCTACGTACCGCTGGTTCAAGAGCCAAGCCAGCCTCATTTCTATAAGCTTACCGAAGTACGTACCGACGGCTTACCGTTGGAGATATAAATAGAGGTTCAATTGGTATGGTAAATTGGGCCATTACTACCGGTCTTTATGGCAATTGGTCGAGTGCCATTCCTTCCCTCAAACGTGCTGATGTATGGAGTAGTGATAGGCAGGTTATGGTCGCTACCCCACCCTGGTCTAATGAGGGTAGGGCTTTAAATGAGGGTCGTCAATCGAAAGTATTGATATGTCAATAGCTTTAGAACGTCAATTGCTACGTCAATGATTATTTAGCGTATTTAGGAGGGTGAACGGAAGGGATTCTATATATAAAATTATTATATATATATATATATATATATATATATAATTAAAAGAAAATCCGTTTTCAATCATTTCTAATTAGACATAGGATTGTCAGCTCTCACTTTATTCCTCTTGCTATTAAGCTTTAACTAAAATGAAAACATTTGCTAATTTACAGCGAGATTATTTAAATTTGTTTATTGGTAAGATAATTAGTTATGATATTATTTTAGTAATCTGTTAATTATTAATTTTTTATTTTATTTATTTATTTATTTATTTTCTATTGATTTTATTTTCATAAATTATAATTTTTTCTTGATTTATTATTTTATATAAAACATATTTTAATAAAATTTAATTATTAAAGATTATATATTAATAAAAAATAAAACACAAACATATATAAGTGTAGATTTATTAATATAAACAATATTAATAAATCATATTTCTTAATTTTCATTGATAGCATTCAACATTATAATATTTTATTAATTGTTTTATTTTTGTGATGAAATTTTTGTGATGAAATTTTTGTGTTTTTGTGTTTTTTAGTTTAATTAAATTATATTTAAATTAAGTGACATATATTAACTACTATGTAATTTTTGTTATTTTAGTATATACAAAAACTAGTACTAAAATTTACTCTCTCCATTTATCTATAATAATTATTCATTTAGAATCTTACTAAATTATTTAAATTATAAAAAAAAATTATTTATTATTATTCAATTAATTTTTAAAAATTATAGTTTTATTAAATTATTTTAATTAAAAAAATTATTATTTAATTAATCTGTAAAATATATAATTAATATAATATTATTAATTCAAAATCATTGTTATTACAATAATATATTTGTTATTAAAATTTTAAAATATATCAATTTTTCAAATCATTATTTTATATATATATATATCTGTGTGTGTCGACTTGCATTTGCAAAGTAGTCGACCATCGTTGTTTTTTATACCAACATCAAAGAGAACCGAAAATATTTATTTGTCATTTTGTTTGTATCTTATTTTTTCTTGTTCATGATAAATTTGTTAACTGTAATCTTGGAAATTTAGTTCAAATGAAATAAAATAAGGCAGATTTTATTTAGTATTTAAAATAGAGGAGTTTCTCGAGACTTATGATTTAGGATTAAATTTGATTAAATTTCACGAGGTAGATGTGTTTTGCTAAAAAAAACTTCAGTCAGTGAATTTTAAAGTTTTAAAGTTGGTGTGGTCCAAATTGAATGTAATTTCTAAATAATTTTGATAGATTAGATTAAAATAAAAAATTTAAAAATGAGAAGAATTTAATTATTAATATTTTTATCAGTTTCAAATTTATTTATATTTATTAAACAATAAATTTTAGTTATATAATTTTTTTAATATATAAGAAAATTCAATAAATTTTAGTTATATAATATTTTTTAATATATAAGAAAATTCAATAAATTTTTTTAGAGTATTTGATTTCTGTAAAACTTAAAATATCAAACTAGAAAAAATTAAAACATGTAAAACTTAAAATACCAAATTGGAAAAAAATAAAAACATTTGAAAGTCAGACTACTGACTAGTACTTAAACAAGCGTGAATGGAAAAAAAAAAAAAAAATTAGTAAAAATTAAAATTTTAAATCTAACGACTCTTCAGAGAATAAATTTTTATTTCCGGATGCAAAATGCAAAATATGTATTATTTGAGAGAGGTAAAGTCGCGTCCGATACAGGAAATCACTCCGGTCCAAATTCAGTTTAAAAAATCTATAATAAAATATAGCCGTTGATTGTTTAAAGATGAAGTATTTTTTAACCTACATGTTGGGGTGATTATATGTAGAATGCAAGGATCGGTAAAAGCTATTCATCCAGAATCCGCTCTCAATTGTTGTATCACAGCTCTTTGGTATCGGTAAGATGCATGCCCATTTCATGATATTACAATCGTCTCCATCAATTTATCATTCCATGCATTATTTTTTTTCCTTGTATAGCTTCAACTTTTCAATCTAAAACAGAATTTCACATGATATATATATATATATATATATATATATATATATATATATATATAATTTTGACGTGATGGTGAGTGATAAATTAAACATAATTATACATAATTATGTGTTCAGATACTAGCTTAATTTTTCATATATATATATGATATATAGATTTGACATGATGGTGAGTGATAAATTAAACATAATTAGACATGATGGTGAGAGTGACATATTAGACTAATACCAAAAAAAATAATGATCATGAAATTGATCCAAGTTTACCAAAAAAAACATAATTATTAAATTATTTAAATACCAAAATAGAAAATAAAAATATTATGGTTATGTATATATACAAATTCTCCCAATAAAAAATTTTACCGTCCAGTTTTTTCCAATTGAAAAATTTTCATCTAAATTTAAAATGAATGCAGATTCCAATTCGAACTTGCTAACTACATATTCCACCGATGTGAACGGAATGTGGATGAGTAGCTTTTACCAAGATTTTCTTCTGAATATAATGTCCCCAAACATGCAGGTTGAAGAATGATTATCATTTCCCGATCTAACGGAAAGTCCGATCGTGTCCGTATATTTTCTCTGTAACTTATAGTTGAATTTAAAATCTTGAAATGCGTTATTTGAGCTATATTTGTTGCAATTTTATATACTTTTATTTTGGAGAAGAATAAGCGATTCGTTTCTCAAAATAGCATGTTTGACCTAGAAAAGAAATAAGTGATAAATATGTATTTAATGAGGGAAAAAATTAATGTTTCCACCTTTTCTTTGAGCATCATTTTAAAACCACAAATCATGTAACTCTCTTGGAAACCTTAAATGATGTTATCGCTAGGCTTTCTTTAATATAATTTGTAGAATCTTGTGGTGTTGTGCCTTTTCAATTCATAATGGATTTTCTATATATTTAGCGTAAGTGATAACGTAAAAAAGTATATTATTATATTAATAATTAATAATATTAATAATTTGTAATTGATTTTATATATTAATAATAAATTATTAATTTTTTAATTCCTTGAAAATGTTAATAATTTATAACTAAAAATTAATTAAATATAGCATTATAGTAGTAATTTGTAATTGATTTAACCCGATGGGGTGTCTCTTTTTGCGTGAGAGAGTACATATTGAGAGGTGGTGGGAGGGTAGGCGAGTGGTCCCCCGTAATGTTTCATTTATTTGGCAAGGAGCCGAACGTCAAGGCTCTCTCAGCTGGCAGCAGTACAAAGGGAGGGATTTAATGGACTAGGGAAGGGTCTAAATTGTCTCAGAAGCTAAGCTCTGTGGATTCCGTTGTATATCAATGTGGGACTTGAACGAAATGTTGCCCATGCATCCCATGGTGTAAGAAGGAAACTGGGAACCTCCCGTGGACAATGCGAACCAGGATTCTAGGAAAGTGGGATTCTTTAGGGAAGTGTTCACGCCTTTTCTTTCAGATCGGTGTCAGCTTGCACTGGTAGGCTTGGTTCGCGAGGGGGCCATTCCCTCTTGTTCAGTGCTTTGGTTTTAATTGGAAATGGGTTCTGAGTACACTCTGGGCATTGTGGTTGACAGATAGTTTCCATTTGATTAAGTGTCATTAGGGAGGATTATGCATGGGGTTTTGTAGAGCTGCTTACAATGTTTAGGCTCTTCTTCATCCTTTATTTTCTCGGAATTGTCTTCTTTGGTGCTCGGGGGAGTTGTTCCTTTGAAGTTTATATATGTGATAGAGAACTTCGTGTTAGTTTTGGTTGTGCCTGGAGACTTTTGGAGAGCTGCAGGGCTCCCTCTCCTCTATTTGGAAAAGAGACGGTGCTTGGACGTGTGACATCATTGCATTCTGGCAAAGGTGCTCTAGAATAGGTAGAAATATATGTTACTAAATAACCAAGCAGAGATGATAGTCTACATGGGGGTCTGCAATTGAAAAGGAGTTGGTGGGTTGGAGTTTGGTTGGAGGAGAAAATTTTCATCTTTGTGAGCAATTGGTGGTTTTTTTTGGGGGGGGACCTTCATCAAATACATTTTAGTGTTTGCAATGGGGGCAGGGTTGAGCGATGGGTGCACCCTTTAGCCCATGTCTGTATTTGTTGGATTTCCGGGATTTCTTGTGGTCAGGGCTATCATTAAGCTTGTTGGAAATTAACTCCAACTGCAAACTGAGCTAAGAGGACACAAATTCAATTTTGATGTGAATTGTGCAGGACAGTAGAAGTAGAAAGTTTTTTTTTTTTTTTGTACTCCACCGTGCACTAAAACCCTGTGATTAAACACTGCAAAACCCATACTTTTATTTAAAGTTCGTAGCCCTGTTTAGTATTGAAAATATGTGGTTTGAACCACACAACCCCACCGTTCATTTCATCACCTACCTACCTTTAAACCTTGTACCAATTTCCATTACACCTCCCGCACATTTGTTTTAAGTTTGCACCCCCCCACGTCAACTTGTATGGAGCCCACGACTCCACGTTGCCATCCCACAACCAATCAATGTGCTATCGCGTTCCTCTGAGGCCTTGTCACCACCTCCATAACCCATGCGATAAGTGGTCTCCACCACTGCCAAGTCATAAACCTCTCGACCAATCATATGTGTATCGCATAGATTGGTGCCTACGTCACGAGAGGCCCGAAACCTTGTGATAAAGGTTGGACCACCATCGCCAAGTCACCAAGCCTCTAACCAATAGTGCTCTTATCGCATTGGTTTGATGCCCAGTCAGCGAGCGCTCAAATGGATACGATAAGTCATTGAAATGTTTTGGAATATGTTTGAAGTCCGCGATGTAATAAGGTTTTTAACCTTAGGTTTAATGCTTTTTTTTTTATGCGCCATGATATATTTTGTATTAAAATTTAGGCTATATGTTTTATAATATATGTATTGTAAACATGTATATTTACAATATATATAACCAATGTATTAGACAATGACAGTGAGAAGACTGTGTGCGAAGGAGAGAAGGCAGTGTGTGCCCGAAAGACAAAGAGTAGTAAGATGTGTTTTGTAGCAGCGTATGCAAAAGAGAAAAGAGTTGTGTTTTGTAGCAGCAGAGGAGTATTTTTTAATGTAATCCAGAACTGTAGTTCTGAAGAAAAGTTTCATTTTGTAACAGTTTAGAAGTTTAATAAATAGAGTTTTTACTCCATCCATCTATGTCCAAGATTTGTTTTCTTAAATCTCTATGTTTGGAGAGGAATTCTTGTTTCCTCTTAGTTGTTCCGGAATAACCAGAAATTCCAACATAGTATCGGAACTAGTCTAGGCTCTTAGCATTTTCTAAAGAAGTTGAAGGAAGGATGAAGAAGTTTGTTGAAGCTTTTGTCCAGCAGAGTGAAGGTTCAATAAGTCACGTATTTATCCAAAACAGAGTGTTGTGTTTGCTTTAAAGAGTGCAGTCCAGAGGACTGTAAGAAGTTTGTCTCTCAGTAGTGAGAAAATTTATTTAAAAACACAGTCAAGCTTTAGGATAAGTTCTGTAAGCTAGTTACGGCAGGAGCTAGCACAAGCACGAGTATGGGAAATACTCAACTCCCACAGTTCAATGAGAAGAACTATGACTATTGGGAAATCACAATGACAGCCGTGTTTACCTCTCAAGATTTATGAAAGCTAGTTGAAGATGGTTTTGAAGAACAATCAAATGAACAATAATTTAATGCCTTAACATAAGCTGAGAAGGATTTGCTAAAGAGTAATAGAAAGAAGGACTCAAAATCCCTCTTCTATATTTATCAAGTAGTGCATGAAATCATATTTCGAAGAATTGTAGCAGCAAAGAAGTCCAAGGATGCATGGGATACCCTCCAGACAACCTATCAAGGAATGGAGAAGGTAAAGATAGCAAAGTTTCAATTAATGAGAAGATATTCTGAAGTCATTTTCATGAAAGATTCTCATACAATAGACTCATTCTTCACATTGTTGATTTGGTTTGTTGCCCAAATGAGATCTCATTGAGAGATAATAGAAGAAATAAGAATAGTGGAGAAAGTATTGAGGAGCTTACCCTCAAGATTTGATGTGATAGTAACAACCATTGAAGAGACAAATAATCTCTCAATGTTTACTGTTGATGAGCTTCATGCATCATTGATGACACATGAACAAATATTGAGCAGAACAAGAAACTCATCTTTGGAGCATGCCTTCAAGACCAAAATTTCCTTTTGGAATATGAAGAGGTCAAGGCAGATCAAACTACAGAGGAAAAAGAAGAGGCAGAAGCCAAAACAGATGAAGGAACAACCCTGCAAATACTAGTGGAAGGGGCAGCAACCAAAGTTAGAATCAAGGCCAAGGCATCAACCAACAAGGTGGATAAAATCAAGCACATGGACAAAGGTATGATAAATTCCAAATCTAATGTAAGTACTATAAGGAGTATGGGAATTATTACAATGAATGTAGGAAGAAATAGAGTGACATGGGTAATAGTCCCAATGCAAACTTTACTAAAGAGAATCTCAGTCAAGAGAATTTATTTTTGGCATGTAATATGGCTGAAGAGAGAAATGAAGATATGGTTTCTAGATTCAGGATGTAGCAACCATATGACTGGAAACATCTTTATGTTTTCCATGTTAGATGAAAATGTGAAGTCTCAAGTAATATTGGGGATAGATAGTAAAGTCTCTGTCATAGGAAAATGCAAAATGAGTATTCTAACAAATAAATGAGAAAGAAAAACCATATCAGATGTAGACTATGTCCCTGGTATGAAGTGTAACCTTTTTAGTATTGGACAACTCATTCAAAATGCTACAATGTATTATTTTAGGATGATGTATTTACCATCATGGACATACCACCAAGCAAACAGAGGATTGCACAAGTGAAGATGATAAGAAACATAATGTTTCCTCTCAATATGAGAGCAGATTTGAAGAAAGGAGTTGCAATGGCAGCAGTGACACAAGAGACATTCCAAAGAGAAGCAAAAGATGAAAACTAGTTATGAAATTTGAGATTTGGACATCTCAACTTTGGAGGTTTGAATTTTTTGCATAGAAAATGAATGGTAAAGGGATTACCATTGATTGAAAATCCAGATAGCTTATGTGAAGGCTGCATCTTTGGAAAACAACACAGAGAAAGCTTTCGATCAGGAAAGAGCATAAGGGCAAAGGCACCCTTAGAAATAGTCCATTTTGATTGATGTGGACCAATACAAACACCATCACTAGCAAGAAGCCACTATATACTGACCCTTATTGATGATTACACAAGGAAAACATGGGTTTACTTCTTGAAAGTGAAAAGTGAAGTGTTTGAGAAGTTCTGCCACTTTAAAGCTCTTGTAGAGAATCAAAGTGGACATCATATTAAAGTCCTTAGAATAGATAGAGGAAGACAATATATCTCCAATGAATTTATGCCTTTTTGTAGAGAAAATGGAATCCATAAGAAATTTACAGCAAGGTATACATCACAGTAAAATGGAGTTGCTGAAAGAAAAAATAGAACCATCATGGACATGGTAAGAAGCATGTTGAAGGCTAAACATTTGCCAAATGAATATTGGGTTGAACCTTTACATTGTGCAACATATTTTTTGAATAGATTCCCAACAAAGAGTGTAATGAACAGAGTTCCTGAAGAAGCATGGAGTGGCATACAATAGTTTGTCACCCACATGAGAGTATTTGGTTGTGTGGCTTATGCACACATTCCAAATCAACTAAGAAATAAGTTCGATAATAAGGGGGAGAAGTGCATATTTTTTGGAATGCAGTGAAAATTTCAAAGCATATAGATTGTATAACCCATCCACCAAGAAATTTATGATAAACAGAGATGTGTAGTTTATTAGAGAAGAAGCTTGGGATGGAAGCATTAAGAAAACAGAGAATATAAAAAGTTGTTTGTCTCATGATGAAGACGAGGAAGAAATGGCTAAGATAAATACCTCATTAAAAACACCACCTCCACCAACACAAGGATAGCAAGGGACACCACAAGTAGGCATGAGAACAACCTTCAAAAGTGATGAGAGTGCTTCTCCAAGCACATCACAAGGAGAAGATTCGAGTGCTTCCACAAACACAAGTTCAACAAGTGAAATAGGAACTAGATTCAGAATTCTGAATGAAATTTATGAGAAAGAAGAAGATATGAAATTTTTATTTGCATTGTATTGTCATGTAAAATATCCTACTCATTTTGAAGAATTTGTAAAAGAAAATAAATGGATAGAAGTTATGGATGAAAAAATTAATGCAATAGAGAAGAACAAGACATGGGAATTGGTTGATCTCCCAAAAGGAAAAGAAGTAATTGGAGTGAAATGGATTTATAAAACCAACAGAAATGCTGAAGGTAATTTTTAAAGGCAGAAGGCCAGACTTGTTGTCAAAGGCTACAAGAAACAACAAGGAAGAAACTATGATGAAACATTTGCACCAATTGCAAAAATGGAAATAGTAAGAGTAGTGTTGTCCATAGTAGCACAACATACCTGTAAGTTTTATCAAATGGATGTGAAATCAACATTCCTAAATGGAGTATTGATGGAAGAGGTTTATGTTGAACAAACTCTGGGCTATGAGAAAGAAGGCCAAGAGCACAAGGTATGCAGATTGAAGAAATCTATGTATGGGTTGAAACAAGCATCGAGAGCATCGTACAATAGAATAGATGCCTATCTACTAGAAAATGGTTTTGAAAAAAGTGAAAGAGAACCCACATTATACATCAAATAAAAAGATGGTAAGATGATGATTGTTGTGTTATATGTTGAGGATGTGATATTCACACGTAATGATTCTTACCTCATTGAAAATTTTAAGACAGTCATGAAAGAAGAATTTGAGATGACTAATATGGGATTGCTAAGATACTTCTTAGGAATAGAAGTAGAGAAAAATGAAAATAAAACTTTTATTTCTCAAGTAAAGTATGTGAAAGAAGTTTTGGAAATATTTAACATGCAGTATTGTAAAGCTGCAATTACTCCTATAGAGATGGGATTGAAGTTAAAAAAAGAGGACAACAACAAGGATTTTGATCCAAGTTTGTATAAGAGAATAGTTGACAACCTTATGTATTTGACTGCAACTAGGCCAAATATTATGCATGCTGTAAGTTTAATTTCTAGATTTATGGAAAGGCCAAAGGAGGCACATTGGCAAACATCAAAAAGAATTCTGAGGTACATGTGAAAAGAACAAAGAGGTATTGAATTTTATAAACCACTTCAGAAAATTTTGAATTGATAAAATATACTGACAATGATTGGGCTAGAAGTATAGATCATAGGAAAAGCACCCCTGAATATGTTTTTCATATGGGATTAGGAGCCATTTCATGGGCTTCTAAGAAACAACCAATTGTGTCTTCATCTACAGTAGAGAGAGTATGTGGTAGCTAGAGAAACAACATGTCAACCAAGATGGATGAGGAGAATGTTGAGAAGTTTGTGTCATGAACAAGTAAAAGGCACAACATTTTATTTTGATAATAGCTCAACTATAGCTTTATCCAAGAATTCAGTTTTTCATAAGAGAATGAAACACATTGATGCAAAGTATCACTACATCAGAGAGTTAGTGAACAATGGAGAAATTATTTTGCAACATTGCAGAACAAAAGAGTAGTTTGTGATATTTTAACAAAACCGTTGGGGCATAAATGTTTTAAATATCTCAGAAAATGTTTGGGTATGCAAGAATGCAGTAGTTTTAATTAAGGGGGAGTATTGGAAATTAATTCCAACTACAAACTGAGCTAAGAGGACATAAATTCAATTTTGATGTGAAATGTGTAGGACAACCGGAGCATAACGTTTTGTTTTTGTTTGCACTCCATCGTGCATTAAAAACCTGTGATTAAACCCTGAAAACCCATATTTTTGTTTAAATTTCGTAGCCCTGTTCAGTATTGAAAATCCGTGGTTTGAACCACGCAACCCCGTCATTCATTTCAACACCTATCCACCTTTAAACCTTGCACCAACCGCCATTACACCTCCCGCGCATTTTTTTTAAGTTTGAACGCCCCCACGTCAATTTGTGTGGAGCCCACGATTCCATGTCGCCATCCCACAACCAATCAACACGCTATCCCACTCCTCTGAGGCCTTGTCATCACCTCCATAACCCACGCGATAAGCGGTCCCCACCACTGCCAAGTCATAAACCTCTCGACCAATCATATTCGTATCGTATAGATTGGTGCCTACATCACCAGAGGCCCAAAACCTTGCGATAAAGGTTGGCCCACCATCACCAAGTCACTGAGCCTCCGACCAATAGCGCTCTTATTGCATTGGTTTGATGCCTAGTCAGGAGGCACTCAAATGGATGTGATAAGTCATTGAAATGTTTTGAAATATGTTTGAAGTTCGCGATGTAATAAGGTTTTTAACCTTAGGTTTAATGTCTCATTTTGTTTTTTATGTGCTGCGATATATTTTGTATTAAAACTTAGGATATATGTTTTATAATATATATATTGTAAATATGAATATTTACAATATATATAACCAATGTATTAGAAAGCGACATTGAGAAGAATGTTCAAAGAAGGAGAGAAGGCAGTGTGTGCCCGAAAGACAGAGAGCAATAAGATGTGTTTTGTAGCAGTGTATGCCAAAGAGAAAAGAGTTGTGTTTTGTAGTAGCAGAGGACTATTTTTTAATGTAATCAAGAATTGTAGTTCTGAAGAAAAGTTTCATTTCGTAACAATTTAGAAGTTTAATGAAATAGAGTTTTTACTCCATCCATATTTGTCCAAGTTTTTTTTTTTTAAATCTCTGTGTTTGTAGAGGAATTCTTGTTTCCTCTTAGTTGTTACGGAATAACCATAAATTCCAACAAATTTGACCCCAAGACCTTTCTTCTATGGTCAAAGACTCTTGAGCCTCGCCTAGTCTCAAGGGGAAAAAGAATTATTAGGGAACAAGGGACAATTATGATAGTGGAGGTGGTAGTAGTTCGTGCAAGGGTCATGCTCAGGATGGTGGCATGTCTAAGCATGGTGGAAGGGGTGGTAGTACGATAGTGGTTCGGCATGGGCATGGGAAGGGGCATGGGTCGAGGCATGGGGGACCTCCTCATTAGAAGGCTTCTCCCTGGGAAACAAATAAGTTAGTGAAGACAATGTTGGAAGCTCAGGACATGACTTGTAGGGAGGAGCATGGGGAATTGATGGTAGCTATCAAATAGGTGCAATATTTCCAATGGCACCTTAGTGAGATGGTGGTTGTGGTGTTGCGTGGTTAAATGCTCCATTCAGAAAAGCTGAAAAAATTGGAAGCATGGTTCACACATTTCGAGCAACACTTACGATTTTAGTCCACCCTCCTTCACCCCCTCAGGATGTGGCCGCATAACCCGACGCTCAATTAATTTCGATGATTATTTGGTGTGCTATGAATTTTGCTAGTTTTTTTATTTTTTGCCTATTAGATTTGGACGAAAACTCTTAGCTATTTTGGATACCTTTAAATGGTGAGTTTTTTTTGGGGTTTTTGGCCTATTGTAAACCGATTTTATTATGTTGATGTGATAATAAATGAATAGTTTTTTTTTTTTTTTTTGGTAGCCCGGGTGGGAGATTTCAACCTAGGTCTTGCTAGTTTCAATTATTTTAATTTTTTGTATTAACCAATTGAATTCTTTCCCAAACAATAAATAATTATTTTTTTAATTAAGTAAAAATAATAATAACTGATATCGTTTAATATCATTAAATTAATTTGAGAAAAAAATATTAAAAGTTTTTAAAATTAATTAAATATAACATTATGATGAGAGATTATAATAAACATTTGAGAAAATGTTTTTTAATAAAATTTGTAATAAATTTTTTTAATATATAATATATCTATATTTATCTTTATGAGTATATATCTATTTTTACTATGGATTTAATAGTGTTGAAGTGGAAGCAAAAGTTATCTCTAAATAATTTGATCGCCATATGTAATATATACATAATTGATATATATTGTAGTATGTGAGTAAGAATCTATAATTTGTAACCATACAGATATTAGCATTCTTAGCAGGCTAATGGAATAGAATTGTGTGGTTTAAAAAAATTACCAAGTTCTTCCCAATTGAGCCATGTATATATATATATATATATATATATATATATATATAAAATTTATATAATTTTAATGTTCTTAGTAAGCTAATGGAATAAAAGTGTATGTGGTTTAATAAAATTACCAAGTTCTTCCCAATCAAGGAGAAAAATAAGAAAATTTGTGAGTTCGTTTCAGACATCAAATATTCAAGGAAATTCAATTCGCTTCACAGTAGAATAGGTTAATTGAGTATTTTTTATATAGAAATATAATGCGAAGAGTAATACACAAAATAGATATTTGGGATAGTGTGCAGGTAAAAAGGAAATGGAAGGCAATAATCAATTTTGAAAACTTTCTTTTTGAATTTTTGTCTGTCTTCCTTTGAATGCACAGAAAGTTCAGCACTACAAGGAAAACGCCCTCTAGCAGATGTTTTTTAGGAACCCCTAATAAAAATTCCCCGAACATCTGTTTGTAGTGGAGGTTACTAGAGAAGGTTGGTGAGTGGAGGTTTTTGCGGATGTTTTTCTTCTGGTGCGACTATCATCCTAAAACCACACTAGTGCGTTCAACTAGAGAAAGCATCGGTGCGCACAAGACATTGGCACACCAGGACATCGAGCGCTCCATACAAACCCGCCTAGTGCATCTTATTACTCTAGCGCACCAGTGATTTATAATCATTCAGCACCGGTGTGTCCTAAAAACCTGTGCCAAAACTAAAACAGACCGGTGCGGTCTTAAGAAACTGCATCGATCCACCTATAAAAACCTGTGCACTTGAACATGGTTAAATAAAAAAAAAAGTTACGCTAAAAAAACTGCATTTTCACCTTTTAGTGCTCCAAAGCTCTCAAGTACTAGTGCAACTTTTCCTTGTGTGAGGTGCCCTGCCATCGCTGCTCCCATTTCATGCACTACTGTTGTCCATTGCCCACCATCTCCATTTTTAATTTTGCAAAACAGTGGGAAAATTTAGTTTAGAAAAATCTACAGCCAATATGCCTCCTCGACGACCAAATGTACATATATTTTCCTTGTTTTTCCATAATCAAACCTTTTAAAGAATTATTTTTGTAAATTAGCTTAAAATTCATTGTTAAAAAAAAATAAAAAAATCTGGCATGCTGTGCCTGAGTCATTTAGCTCGCACCGGTTGACCTTGATGCCTGTAAATTTACAAGCTGCACCGCAACTGGTGCTAACGGTATCCGCACTGGTTCTGGGGCAGTACGAAAAGGTGCGCCGTAATATTTTAAAATTTAAAAAAAGTGCAGTTCGGTCGGTTGACCAGTTGCACCGTTGACCTTGTGGAATAGCAGCAATGCAGTGCGTTGGCGAAAATATCCACCATGTGTGGGTAATTTTGTCAGCACACCACATTCTGACATTTCTTCATGGTCAAAGGTGCGACCTGGTAAAACACTGCACTGTTGACTATGTACTGATGTCAGGAGGTTGGTGTGCTGACAAAACTATACTACCCAGGGCGTATAGTTTTGTCAGCACACCGTCGTCCCGACATTGGTCCATAGTCAACGGTGTGGTATATTATACCACCACACCATTGACTTTGAAACATAGTTAGGATTGCGGTGTGCTGAAATTTTTCAGGTGCACCACCTCTGATACGCTGAAAATTTGTAGGTGCACCGCCTCTGGTTCGCTGCAAATTTCCTGGTGCATCGCCTCCGATGCGCGACAAAAAAAGACGCACCGTTATCAATGCATGCCTGTTTTTTGCGGTGCACTGAAAGTTTTTTCTTTGTTTTTGAAAAAAAATTATATATGTATATTCATAAATACATGTATCATTTAATAAAATATTGTATTTAATATGTCCATCATTCAATGACGTGAAAGGAGAGAAGAGAGGGAACAACAACAACAACAAGCGGACTAGTATAACATGCTTCGGCTATGGGAGGCACGAGAGAGGGAGAGAGATGCGTACCCTCTCCCTATTACAGTAGCTACCCAGGGGCTCCTAAGGTAGGTCGGCCTCCTCAAGTTCTATGAGGACGCTACTTCCTTAAAAGGCCATGGTGTGTTTTTGTGACATCTTATCTGCACGTGGAATGCTTACCTACAGGCTTTCCAGGTTGGTCCTAACTAGTGGTACATGCCCACTGTGGAGGACATCTATTTCATTACTTGTCTATTAAGGAGAGGGGTGTATTTTCCCTCATTCCCAGAGGTTCCAGTTGGCTATGCATCAGGGAGTCAGTTGGTGTACTCCCAAAGATACATTAGCGCAGATATATTGTCTCCTTCACATTTTCAGGTCTGTGGAGGTTAGTTACATATTTATGTATTTGGTAGTGAGGAGGTGAGGTGCCTCTCACTTCTAATTTTGACCATTTCACACAACACCAATGACGGAAAATGCATTAGTTGCCCGCTTCTATATTATGTTGATTCTTTAGTTGAGGAGCCATGACTTGTCAGGTGGTGTGCCATTTTTTTGTGGAAGTTTTGTACAGCCTTAGATACATTTCATGCTCATGCACAAGGGAGGGTCAACTTATATTTTGCTTCAGATATTTTTTGTTTATTTTTTTGAGAGGTTTCCAGAGACAAGGCCTATTTCTGTTCGGCAGCCTCATAGGCCGGTGCTGCATGCACGAATGCACATGTGGGGACAGATGATGCCCTAGAGGGGTGAGGTTGAGTTTTCCGTGAGGATATCACATGATGCACTGGAGTTGTTATCTAGTGTTGACGAGCATCCCTATGTTATGGTCCCCTGTCCTTATGCTGGTTTGGATTTGCGAGGGTGTACCAACATCCTCTTCATAGATGATGAGGTGCCAAATGATAGAGGTAATATTAATGTTTTATTTAAATTTATTCTAACATGTTCTTTAACTTGTTTTTATTAAAACATTTAATGAAATTGTCTAATTATTGTTGTGTACTTATATATATTTTGCAGATATTAGGTCTTTTGATGGTGATGAGATGCCATCCCCACCATATAATCCAGGTGTGGATCGTGATGACGATCAAGATATGGCAAATGTCGAGGACCATGAGGCTGGTGCAGATAGACCTACTCCTGTTGGTGTGTCGGTACCGCCTTTTGCTAGGCGTGGTAGGCTTGATAGTAGATTGGGGATGGAGTTGGGCAATCAACTCTGTGCATTGTTTGTTGAGGTGGGAGTCAGGCCCGTCACTATGGGAGATATATAAGCCAATGGTAGGTTGGTACATATGTGGAGAGGCATGCCGCGTGACATGTACAACCTAATGTGGCATGTCGTAGGAGCTACGACCTTAGTTATGGAGTTGAGGATGACCCTTCGACGTTATAGGTGTGGTCAAGACACAACAAGTGGTCGATAGTTTGTGAGCATCGACGCATCATCTGATGATCATGATCAGGGGAATGATCATCATTCACCTCACGCTACGCCAGATGAGAAGCCTGCAGCATCAACCAACAGTCATTATGGAGAGCAGGCTAGACCATTGGCCACGTCGAGTCAACAGCCTGTAGCATCTAGCAGTACTCATGATCATGAGTAGGTTACAGCATCGACCATGTCGAGTCATTAGAATGAGTAGCTAACAGTTGATCCTAATCAGCAGGAGGCACCGGTACTAGATCAACATGCACATGATGATCAGCATGTATCTGAGCTTGTAAAGGCTGCACCATTGACTGAGCAGGCCTTTATTTGTACTGCTATTGATGATGTACCACCAGTTGATATATGCCATTTATATTACAGTTGTATATTTTTGACATTATATATATATATATATATATATGGTCCATGTATTTTATGTTCATGTTGCATTTGTACTTAATTTACATGTTGGTGATCATCATGATGTGTATATTGTTATCTCATGATAGATATGTTCATTTAATATGCAGCTTGCAAATCGTTGTATGTGATATAAATTATTTTAAATGACATGTATATTTGATGTTTGTGTTATGATGATGTTATACAATGCTAATTGTGTTCTGTGAGATAATGATGATCATGATGATGTTAGAGAATTTGAAAGTGTTTTTTAGTCGAATATGATGTTTGTACGATGGTTATCATGATCGTGATGTTTATCAATTAATTTAATATTAAATGATCATGATATTTATTAAATATTATGTCGTGATTGTAATTGAAATTTTAATTTTAATTGTATGTAAAATTGCAAAATTGTGTGTGTATTTGTATTTGTAATTATATATAAAATATTTGTAAAATTTTAATTGTAATTGTAATATTTAATTTATTGTGAAATGATTGTAATTGTATATATGACAAATTGTAAAATTCTAATTGTAATTCTAATTGTATGAAAATTCTAAAATTGTAATTGTATTTGTAATTGTAATTTTAATTGTAATTGTATGTAAAATATTTGTAAGATTTTAATTGTAATTGTAATATTTAATTTGTTGTGAAATGATTGTAATTGTAATTGTATATATGTAAAATTGTCAAACTGTAATTGTAAGTCTAATTGTATGTAAAATTCTAAAATTTTAATTGTAATACTATATATGTAAATTTGTAAAAATATAATTGTAAATTTTATGTAAAATTCTAAAATTGTAATTTTAATTGTATGTAAAATTCTAAAATTGTAATTGTAATTGTAATTGTAATTTCATGTAAAATATTTCTAAAATTTTGATTGTATTACTGTGAAATGATTGTGATTGTAAAATTGTAATTGTAAGTTTAATTGTAATTATTTTAATTGTATTAATGTGAAAATTTTAATTGTATTAATGTGTAATGATTTTATGAAAAAATTTAAATTTGTAAAATTTTAAATAATTGTAAAATAATAAATCTAGAATAATATGAATTTTTGTAACATAAAAAAGTTTAGAAAATGATGCAAATAAATTCATGTACTTTAGAATTATCATTATTTTATTATGGTCTTACATACAAAAAAAATAAATTTATACAGTACGTCATTGTTTTTGAGATCAACATAATAAAAAGCTATCAAGTGAAATATTGACATTAACACAAAGCAAATTCCTAGTTAGTTCAAAATAAATATTATAATGTTTTGAAAAAAAGAGTCAGCTTATTAGTTATAAGGTAGTTAAGTCCTCCTCTTTATAAAAATACATCGTAAAAAGTATAAATATTGATGAAAGAATGCATGTACCATATCACTCTCAATTCTTATGATCACCCTCATTATCTTCCATCTCGCATGGCATGACAACACTATTGTTCTCAAACATATGTTTTGATCTAGGGTCATTTCTCAATTCAAACCACCAATACCTATCCAACACATCTGGGTAGAAAAACACCTAGTTTTAGTGTTTGGGGAAAACATAGGGCTCCTTAGCTTCATCCCACATGTTTGTAAAGGTTATACATATCAGCCTACTATCATGATCTTCCTTTACATTATTATAATCAAAGGTGTCCCACTACTTGCACCTAAAAATAACACATTATAAGGAAGAGAAATCCACTTCAATGATCTCTTGTATCTTTTCAACGTAACCAAATGTCCCTCGTACTAGGTTTTGACTTCCACTCCACAGTCTTGTGCGATGTTTCCATCATCAACATTTTCTGTGCGAAAATTGTGTCCATATGCCCACATAGATGGGATCAAATGCACCTATAAAAAATTTAAAAAATCATAGTGTCATGTTTCTTATAATAACCCAGCAATTAAAATATGAAATATAGATGTAATTACATTTGAAAGGTGCATTATTAAGTTTCAAATGTACATATAAAATTAAATATATTATTACCAATTTTTTGCACCCAATCCCTACGTTTAGCGCATCCTCTTCAGCACACAGGTAACGACCGGTTGCACCGTATTTTGCTTTGACTTGGTCAGCAACCCAACCGTTGGGGCATATTTTTGGCATACTTTCTTTTAAATGATCAGGATAAGGCACACTTATACCATTCAACGGTATGAATTATTTCTTGTCACTATCCCATTTCATCCTCTTTTGTTCGTAGAATGTGACCCACGGTTGTGTTGCTTTGGAATTGTAAAGAACGAATTTATTGATTTCTTCAATTTCTGCATTCACTAATGCAATCAAACCGAAATTATATAGTACGTAGAGATAAAAATATACACTATATCAAAGTTCAACATGAATATTTACTTTGTGTAAATTTGAAAAATTATAAGTCGCTTACTCTTTATCAAGCGTTTTTTTCCATTCATTAAGAGAAACTCCCCTTCTCTTTTGTCTTCATCCCTTTCATCATCCCAAATCACCACACCTTATCTATTGTTGATCTGCTTGATGTACTCAGTGGTATAATAGAAATATTCATATGATATGTACCCCTCTACCATAGACGCCTCGAGTTTTTCCCATTGTTGAACAAAACCTTTTAATTTCTTCATGTACCTCTCTAAGAAGAACATCCAACGACAAGAAACCACCCCAACTAATTCAACCTCATATACTATATGGATTAGAAGATGAAGCTGTAAGTCCATCACACTTGTCGGCATATCCTTCTCAAACATACAAAAAATCTCAACTATCTCTTGATGCCACCATGGAATGCTAGCCACATGAATCTCCTTTGACGTGATCTGACATACAATTGCAGATAATTTAGATATGGCACATCCTAGGTCTTAAGGGAATTCATGTTTCACACACCCACACACGAGCAAAGGATAATGACACTGCAAAGTTATAAAAATGTGCAATAATATAAAAAATTAGTTATTTTTTATGATCCCCGCATAGGATAAAATTTATTAATATAAAAAATAATAAAATCATGCTTTTGACATTATACGTACTCTTAGAAGATTCAAATGGTCATGTGATTTCAACCCCAACAAATGGTCATCCACAGTGAAGCAGCGCCATAGTGAAGACCTTTATGAAGATGGCACCCTCACACCCATTATAACTTCCTTTGCCAAAGAAATATCATATTCTTTTAAAATCCATTAGACATCACCTTCTTTAAAATACCATGAATTAGAGGGACCAAAGATTTCCTCTGATCTTGTACTTTCTAATCGTCTTGGCCAATGCTTCTTTTTAGTTTTTGAAGTAATAAGATCTTTCATAATAGCCAGTGTATCACTTTGTTTCGATGATATGTGCCTCCATAAATAAGATGAAACATTTTTAAATATATGCATGGGATCTGATAAGTGGGTAATCTTAATAAGCTCCCAATATGGGAGGTTATAAAAGATAGATTTCCTTTTCATCCCAATGGGAAATATCTCAACATAGGTGTTGAAGAATTCTAAATCATAAAACATAGGCTCCCCATTTGAATCGAACATTTCTATGAACTCATTCTCCTTCTCTCTCATATGATCTAAGCCATTTAGCTAGTGCTGTTATTGGAGGCCTTTGGGTTCTCACTTATTTACCATTGAAAGCAGACGCTGCTCTTCTATAATGGTGTCCTTCTCAGAGGAATACCCTGGAGAAATCATACACTGGATTTCATAGGTCCTTGGACAGTCTAGATTTCAGAGAAGGTCCACAACATTTACATCCAAAATACCCTTTTGTTACAAGACCTGTGATATTATTGTATACAACTTATATGCATGGAATGTTAAAGAATACCATGAAGATTCG